>LNAC01000092.1:396637-481815 GCA_002007465.1 Ailurus styani
CAGGAAAGATTTGTTTCAAAATGACTAATTCAGGAGGATCTCATCTATTGAACTCCATTTCAAGCAGCACACAGATTTATAGGAGTATTCTTGGTGAATAAATTATTTTGTATCACATCCTTCCCTTCACCTCCTCCTCTCACCACCAGCCCAAGAAGACTTCTCATAAGCATATAAACATGATAGATGGAATCTTTTGTGTTTATACCCTAAGCCATTACTTCATCTTCTTTTTTATGGTAATAAAAGGCTAAGTCTATCTAGAATATCTATACTTTAAATACATAAAATAATACATAATGATAATCTCAAAGAAAGTTAAGTCTATGTTAGTCAATCTTCTAAAAGAAATATTACCATTGGTCAAATACTCTGGTTTTCAGAGAATTAACTAACAAACTTCATGAAACCCAAGTATTTAGAGTTCTTTAGGAACTTTGTGGGGACCACAAGATCCCCAAGGATCTGTCTACCTGTGAAAATAAGCAGCAGGACTGGAGGGTCATGACTAATGATCCCAGTTACATGTTTATGCTCTTCAGTGATCTTGTGCAGTGATAAGAGATCGAAAAGGATGGAAAATCCATGTAAATATGCTTGATTGTCTTGATATGTGATGGTGGTTGAATGTCAGCTATGTTACATGTTCTGCTTAACCAGGGTATGGAAGAAGACAAAAATTGACAACTTTCTCCAGGCATACCCCTCGGGGGATGGTGCTCTAATATAAAGTTGGTTCCAAGTTTGAAGTACCCCACACTAGTGTTAATAAAATAATTCTTTTTTAAATTTTTAAAAAGATTTTATTTATTTATTTATTTGAGAGAGAGAGAGTGCACAAGAGGGATTAAGCATAAATGGGGTGGAGGGGAAGAGTAAGAGTCAGAAGCAGGGTCCCCGCTAAGTGGGAAGTCTGACATGGGGCTCCATGACCTGAGCCAAAGGCAGATGCTTAAGCAACTGAGCCACCCAGGTGCCCCTAATAACATAATTCTTTACCATTATTGAAAACCGTCTACATCTAGGCTGTTTTCTATGTGATTTATAAATAGCATGTCATTGCATGCTTACCAAAAAGCTGTGCCATGTGTGTTTTTATTGTCCATACAGAAAGACTAAATAAATTGCCCAAAGTAACACATGTTGTGCTAGATTAAGCACTTTACAAGTTTTATATATACAGGAGCTTTGTTCTTTACACCATAGTCTATTGGTTATTGTTACCAATATCTATATATTGCCTGAATTAAATACTCCTTTTCTGCATCAACCTTATTCTCTCAATTAAATTAAAGTACTTTCCAGGTTTGTTTAGGCACAGTTTAATTATGATAAAAATTAAATATATTAATATTATTCAGATTTATGCTTTGGTTGAGATAATTAGATTTTCTGGAAGTGGGTAGAATTTTCCCAGGTTGAATGGAGCACTATAAAGGAACTCTCAATTTGGATTTCAGCCCAAATGCAAACACTGGTTCAAATAGACATTAGATATTAGTGTTAAACATTAGACACACACGGAGACCAGCAATAAACTCTGATAGGAAACCTGGCTTCGAGTTATAATCAGATAGAAACTCCTCAAATACATAATTAAAAGTGTAACAGATTGTGTGTGTGTTTTTGTTGTTGTTATTAAATAGAGCTATTGCAAAAAAATACATTAGCTGAATGTGGTCATTAAAGGGATGGCATAGATACTATATTTCCTAAATTATTTTTAAGTTTGATTACATATTGGGGCGTCTGGGTGGTTCAGTGGGTTAAAGCCTCTGCCGTCGGCTCAGGTCATGATCTCAGGGTCCTGAGATCGAGCCCTGAATCGGGCTCTCTGCTCGGCGGGGAGCCTGCTTCCTCCTCTCCCTCTGCCTGCCTTTCTGCCTACTTGTGATCTCTCTCTCCTTCTGTCAAATAAATAAATAAAATCTTAAAAAAAATGTTTGATTACATATTATAATTATGGATATGTAAGAAAACAACAATAAGCAAACCAGTTTGCTCAAGCTAGACATTCTTTAAAAATACAGCTACCTGCACGTATTTTGTTTCTTTTTTATCTTTTAAAAAGAGTTCTTTAAAAAATATTTAAAACAACTTTTATATTTAAAAAAATTGTATTACTGAGGTATATTTGGCATACAATGTTATATTAGTTTCAAATGCACAACCTAGTGATCTGACAATTCTATATAATAGTTAATGCTCACCACAATAACAGTAGCCTACAATCTGTCACCATACAATATTTCTACAATATTATTGCCTAAATTAGCAACAACTGAACAAATATCAGTAATAAGGAATGAAAAGCAATGATTTGTGAAATTATAATAAAGCCCCTGGTTGCTTAATATCAATTCAGATCTCTTAATCTTGAGGATTTCCTTTCCAGAGAACTCTGAGAACTTGTCATATGAGAATGAAATGGCTTTCAGTTAGCTTTCAGAAGTGGTGACTGCTGCATCACCATGTTCTAAAAGACTGGCAAGTAATATTGTTTTTTTTTTTTTTTTTACAGAGGACACTAGGTTTTTTGTTTGTTTGGTTTTTGTGTTTCAATGCAAGTTGGTAAAACTTGTATCTTTCCCAAGCAGAATAAATACATAAACTATTAATATGATGATTCAGATGAATTATAAAAGAAAACAATGATCACTGGGAGCCATCAAAAATTCACGAAGAACAAGCAGAATGGTTTTTGTTCTTCTTTAGTACAATTTTTCATCTGGTAGCTCAAAAAATGTTTTTAAAAAACATTAGGTATTAGTATGTGCTCTCATCATTTTTTTCTGTATTTGCATAGCACATACATTATTATTTCCTTATATTTTCCTTGAAAGAGTTCACTTTTGTATTTAGTTAAATAAAATTATTTAGAAAGGGAACTTGCTGATAAGAGTGGAGAAGATGTATATTAAAGGAAGGGGAAAAAAAAACATGTCTTCAAACAAAAAGAGCTACTGTTGAATTTAGAGAATAGAGTTTAAAATGCCAGATGCAGCTAGAGAGAGATGAGTCTCACTATGATAGAGGCCCGGGGAACCCAGAGCAGGAGATTTCAGTTAGATAAAGGGAGCAGATAAGGGGCAATTAGTACCAGATATCTGGTAGACATATAAGAAAGAAAAGAGTACAAAATTTGGAATAAGAATAGAAATAAATAGGGCAGGGATCTTCAGATATTGGGTTGCAGAAATAACAGGGCAAAAACCTACCATTGTTCCCTGGGTAGGGATAGGGTGGATGGGTTATGGACATTGGGGAGGGTTTGTGCTTTGGTGAATGCTGTGAAAGATGTAAGCCTGATGATTCACAGACCTGTACCCCTTGGGCAAATAATAAAAATAAAATTAAAAAAAAAAGGAAAAAAAAAGAAAAAAAAAAGAATACTTTCTAAAAGTCATTTTTTTGTTGTTTTGGAATTAATATTTGAGTGTGACAGTTGTTAAACTATAAAAAAAAGGTATTAAAAGAAGCAGTGTGAAGGTAGGAATCTAAGATAGACCCATTTTGTTTCTATTCTAAGGATGGCTCCTTTTAAGATCCATTGATCCTTCATCAACCTGATGCATAGATTTTATCCTACATTCTTCTTCATGACTTTAGAATCTGGCTCAATGTCTGGCGTTGTGTTAATGATGCCATAAAGAAAAGAAAGCACTGCTGGCTGAGACATGTATTCGACTAGAGAAAAAGGTGCACAAATGAGAACTGATGTATTGGAAAAATTTTAGGAGGAAAGCATGGGGACAGAGATCAAGGCCAAGAGGCCGTCTATGGAGAGGCTTTGAGTGGTGATTCACGGAGCTGAGATCCAGGAGTAGTCACTGAGAAGATTCAGGGAAAGTGAGATAAAGGGAATCCAGATACGAATGGTGGGAAATGAATGGAGGGCTCAGTAGTTGGTGCCATGAGAAAAGTGGGGACTCAGGGGCTTACATTTGAGGACAAAATCTGGGAAATGGGTGAAACCAAGCTGAGACCACCATGAGATGAATATGTTTCTAGAGAAAAGCAGTCAGACAGGGACTTCTCAACTGCTATGTAAAAACACATGAAACATACTAGGTTAAAAACTTCATTTGGATATTTAATGGTCCACTGTTATTCTAAGAAGAAACAACATTATAAAAGGATGGTTAGAGAAATCTGTAACTAATTTTCCCAGAAAAATTGGACTGAGATATTGGTAAGCATACAGACAGAAAAAAAGAAAAAAAAAAAGGAAAATCACTTGTTATTTTAGCAGAGATAATTTCATAAAGGAAACTGGATGACTGAGTATTGAAGAAATTAAAATTTGAAAGGGATACTGAGGTATTACATTCCTAGGGCTATAATCAGGAAACAGCCGACATTTCTAGGAAAGAAAATCGAATGAACATTTTCAGGTTGTTAGAAACTAGAGGCTTGATGAAGAGACTCAGTGGAATTAGACACCAGATCTTTGAGGAGGTGATGCTGCACAACAGGCATCGATGCCTCAGAAACGTGAAGAAAGGACTGCAGAGCTAGAACTCAAACCCCTGAAGAGGAAGTGACTATGCCTGATCCTGGCTCCTCTGAGGAGATGCATTGAGGCCACTTCTGAGAGTGTTGAAAGGCACTTCCAGTTCCAACTGGACCCAACCGCTGCTGGAATCAACTGCTCCTCTCCACATGAAAGTCCCTTGTTGAGATGACACAGACCTTAAGCACACAGAAACGAGTCCGTTGTTTCTCATGTCCTTCTGACTGCTACTTTTCTCCAGCTCTTTCTATTGGCAAAACCAGCAGCACGTCAGCTGGCAGAAGGATTAATTTTCTGAGTTTCAGCTCCGGCTTCATGTACACATTTACTAGAAGTATGGATTTAGAGCTGAGAGACAAAAACCTTAGTAACTTACACAAATGTCAACTTTCAGACATTTCACAATTACTTTCCTGAGATTTCTTTTTCAGTCCTTTTCTCTTCAAAATTTTCATAAATAACTTAAATGATAACATGGTTGACATTATAACTATATATGACTCAAATATGGAAGACTTTCTTGTCATGATAGATAACAGAAAGGATCCATAAGCATTCTTGATGGAATTAAATAGCTAAAGTTTTATTCATGAAGGCTTGATGAGCAAATATGAAATTCAAAACTGGTCTGAAGTTGGAAAGTAAACTTTTGAGTATTAATTGAATAAGACTCAGTAAAATGACTGTCAGATAAGTTTATACAATCCTACATTTTACTAATATTTCCCTTGGTGGTATCACTACTAATCATACCATTAGACACCAAAGCTAATGTATATTAAGTAACTTCTATGTGCCAAACACACCCCCAAACTCTTGAGGTAGATTCAATTACTACCTGCATTTTATCTATGTGGCAATGGAGGCTTAGAATGGATAGTGTTTGCCTAAGCTTGCACAATAAATGGTGAAAGGATTCAAATCTAGTGTTTTTTGTTTGTTTGTTTGTTTTTAAGATTTTATTTATTTATTTGATATATATAGAGAGATCACAAGCAGGAAGAGAGGCAGGCAGAGAGAGAGGAGGAAGCAGGCTCCCTGCTGATCAGGGAGCCCGATACGGGGCTTGATCCCAGGACCCTGAGATCATGACCTGAGCCAAAGGCAGAGGCTTTAAACCCACTGAGCCATCAAGCGCCCCTCAAATCTAGTGTTATGCCAAATTCTTAATTCATATGTTATATACCAGTGGTAGATAGAATAACAGCCTTCCAAATTTGTCCATGTCCTAATTCTTAGAACCTGTGAATATGTTGCCTCACATGGCAATAGTTTTTTTTTAGGAACATTAATTTTTAAAAATTTTTTATATAAATTCAATTTAATTAACATATACTGTATTATTAGTTTCAGAGGTAGAATTCAGTAATTCGTCAGTTGCTTACAATACCCATTGCTCATTACTTCAAGTGCCCTCCTTAATGCCCATTACCCAGTTACCCCATCCTCCTACCCACATCTCCTCCAGCAAATCTGAGTTTGTTTGCTAGAGTTGAGTCTTTTGTGATTTACCTCCCTCTCAACTTTCATCTTATTTTAATTTTCCTTCCCTTCCCCAATGTTCATCTGTTTTGTTTCTTAAATTCCACATAGAAGTGAAATCCTGCGGTTGTTTGTCTTTCTCTGACTGACGTGATTAAGGATCATGAGATGTGGTATTAACCTGGATCATCTGAGTGGGCAGAGTGTAATCACAAGGGCCCTTAGAAGTCAAATGGAGGCAGAAAAATCAATTGCCCAAGGAGATGTGAAAACAGAAGCAGAGTCAAATGCGAGGTAAGAAAGATTCAACTGGCCATTGTTAGCTTGGAAGATGGAAGGGACCAATAGTTAAGGACTACAGGCAGCCTCTAGAATCTGGGAAAGGCAAGGAAATAGATTCATCCCTAGAATCTTTAGAAGAAATGCAGCCCTAAAGGCTGATGACTTGATTTTGGTCCAGCAAGACCCTTTTAAGATTTTTGAACTTCAGAATTACAACATAATATAGTTGTGATTTTTAAGTCCCCCAGTTTATGCTAGTTTGTTACAGCTGTGATAGGAAACTAAATGATACCTTTTACTACAGGACAGATGACCATCTCATTTTCATGCTTTCAGTAGATGAAGCATGGCATTTTTCAATTTGAATATCTCCCTTAAAAAAATCAAACTAATGAACACCAAGGGGAGACACAAAATAAACTGTTGCAGGGTCGTTTAGGCAAATTGATTCCTGTAACATTGCACATATAATAACAAATCCTGCCAGCTCTAGTTTTCAAATATATCTGGGACCTACTTCTCATCACTTTTCCTTGATCCACCTACCACAAGTACCGTTTTGCCATTGGGTTATCATAATAGCTTCACAAATGTGCTCTCTGAATCCTACCTTACCTTATTCAGCTCCTTTTTAATTCAGTAGCCCAAATTATCTTACTCTCTTTCCACTTACTCAAGTTCACCTTTATGATTTCATGACTGTGAACTTATGAGTCCGATTTTTTGTAAATTTTTAAATCAATTGTCATTTTACTAAAATTACTATAGGTTTTATATTGATTATTTGGTGTTTCCAGAAATTTAATCATATTAATTTCAAATAGATATTTCATCTTTCCATTTCTAATTTTTATGTTTCTGAATGCTTGATCTTATCTAATTGCCACGGCTAATAACTCTAATACATTGTTAAATAACGATGGAGAGAGTTGACTAATTTCTGACATTTGTGAAAAATCTCATATGTTCCCCATTAACTAAGATACTGGCATTAGGGCAAACATATCTTTCAACCCAAATGCCTACAAGTTTTCACTATGTTTGTATGAGCACATATACATGATCATCTTTTTTTTTTAATTTTATTTATTTATTTGACACAGAGAGAGAGAGATCATAAGTAGGCAGAGAGGCAGGCAGAGAGAGAGGAGGAAGCAGGCCTAGATCCCAGAACCCTGAGATCATGACCTGAGCTAAAGGCAGAGGCTTTAACCCACTGAGCCACCCAGGCGCCCTATACATGATCATCTTAACAAAATACTCATCAATTCTGAACAAGTGCTGATATGGTGACATGTTTTCTTGGTATCTATTGAGATGAAAAAGTATAATTTTTCTCTTTATTTCTATTTATATGGTTATACAATGGTATTATCGGAGTTCTTATTACTTAATAATCTTTGTATTCCTGAAATAGATTGCATTTATTCATGTTATATTTTTATTATATTTTTAATGTACTTTTTGGATTCTACTAATTAAAATTCAATTAATATTTTTGCATTGATATTCCTAAATAAGATTGGTCTATAAATATTTTGTTGTTGTTGTCGTTATATACTCATCTCATACAAGGATGTTAGAAGCTTATCTTTAGTATGCTCTAGAACAGCTTAGGTATCATTGGGACAATTGCGTTAAAGTTTGGTTTTACTTAGTTTCTTCTGTAGGATTCCTTAATTGCTGTTTTTTTCCCCTTTATGGCACTTAGTCAGTTAGACTCTGTATCCATTCTGGTTACCTTTCATTAATTATAATTTTTCTAGAAAATTATCCATTTCATGTGTTTTCCCAAAATTATGTGTGCAGGGATATAATAAAAATATCTTTAAGGTAATCTGTTTTCTTTGTTTCAATATTATTTAGCCCTTGTTGTTTCTAAATTTGTGTATTTATAATTTCTTCTTGGGGCTCAGTGGGTTAAGCATCTCCTTCAGCTCAGGTCATGATCTCAGATTTCCCGATATTGAGCCCTGCAAAGGACTCCCTGCTCAGTGGGGAGTGTGCTTCTCCCCTGCCTCCCCTCACTTGTGCTCATGCTCGCTCCCTCCTTCTCTCTGTCCCTCAAATAAATAAATAAAATCTTTTTTTTGAAAAGATTTTATTTATTCATTTGACACAGAGAGAGAGATTACAAGCAGGCAGAGAGGCAGGCAGAGAGAGAGGAGGAAGCAGGCTCCCTGCTGAGCAGAAAGCCCCATGTGGGCCTCGATCCTAGGACCCTGGGATCATGACCTGAGCCGAAGGCAGCGGCTTTAACCCACTGAGCCACCCAGGCGCCCTAAATAAATAAAAAAAATAAAATTTCTTCATATCTAACTAGCAGTATTCTAATTTATTGATTTTTTTCAAAAACGTTTTTTTGTTGCTGCTTTGTCTTTTATCATCAGTGTGTGATTTTTTTTCTCCATTCATTATCCTTTAGCATTTTTAGTTCAAATTATTTCTAGGAAATCTATAATTTATTTTTATTAAAATTGTTACTACTACAGTTTATTATTATTTAAAAGTTTGCAATTTTCCTTGACCCGTGAGTTGTTTTCTAACATTATTTTCCAAATGGAAAAGTTTTTGGTTGTGTGTTTGTATTTGTTTTTCTGTAATTCTTCATTTTATTGCAATATGCAAAGCATTTTGTCTTCTATAGCATTTCGTCTTCTATAGTACTTTATGAACTTAACTTTGAGGCCAAGATATGGTCAAATTTTATAATATTACATGTATATTTGCAAACCTGTTTTCAAGTGTTAGACTTCTAAACATAGATGTATAAGTTATAAAAGGGAAATATATTTATATGAAATGCAGGCTCAATCCGAGGACACTGAGATCATGACCTGAGCCAAAACCAAGAGTCAGATGCTCAACCAACTGTGTACTCAGGCACTGCTTGAAGAATGTTTAATAGGTGTTTTTTTTAATAGATGCTTTTATGAATAAATTTTTTGTATACTGCAAAACAATATCTTTATTATCTATAGTTTTCACAATATGATTTTAAAATATTTGTATGAATATGTCAAAAAAATCAGTAGAGAAACGTGAGAAACTAGTAACATTGTCTACAAGGATGGGAGGAAGGTTGAAGGGACTTTTCAATGGATTTCTTTTGTATATTTAAATTTTTTTTTAAAGATTTTTTATTTATTTATTTGACAGAGAGAGAGAGAGAGATCACAAGTAGGCAGAGAGAGAGGAGGAAGCAGGCTCTCCACCGAGCAGAGAGCCCGATATGGGCCTCGATCCCAGGACCCTGAGATCATGACCTGAGCCGAAGGCAGAGGCTTTAACCCACTGAGCCACCCAGGCGCCCTGTATATTTAAATTTTAAACACTTTTAATGTATTTCTTTTTTAAAAAATTTAAAAATTAGGTTTTATGAAATTAATAAGTTAATTTTTTTATGCACTATGAGGTGTTTACAAGTCTGGAGCTTAGTACCGTAATCCTCCATGAGTTTAGTTATATTTACATTTGCAAACTTGCACATACATAATCATAATGCCTTTAGGTCCTTATCTTCTTTAGATTCTTTCAAAAGCTCCTTATTGATAAAATACTTAACCTGGGGATAAACAACAGTAGGATGGTGGAATAGGAAATCCCAGATTTGCCAACCCCATGGAGAGAGAAACTCAACAACAACATATGGACAAATTCCTTTTGTGAGAAATTCAGAAACCAGTTGAGAGACTCCTGCATTCCCAAGTTGAGTGTGAAACGTGCTGCATGCATGCCACTGGGTAGGAAAAAATTGTGGCTTTCACTATGTTCCCTGTCCTGGGACAGCTCCTCACTTCTCCCTGGGGAGGAATAGCGAAAATTGAGACATATCCACATTGTGTAGACTTTTCAGGGGCTGCCCATGGGATTGCTTTCTGTCTTGAGTGACTGTAAGCAATAACAAGAAAGGGCATTAGGTTGAGGGTTGCTAAAAATGAAGGTGATGGTTTGGACAAGCATACACTGAGTTACCATCATCCATCCTCCATGCTGAGTGTAAATGAGTGAGAAAAAAAAAACACAGCAAATCAACAAACCACTAAAATATTAAATTCAACAACACGATAAAGGATCACACACTATGACCAAATGAGATTTATCTCTGAGATCCAAAGATGATTGTACATACAAGCCATCCTTGTATCAATCAATATAATGCATCACATTAACAGAGCAAAGGATAAAAATCACCTGATCATCTCAGTAAATGTGGAGAAAGCATTTAGCAAAATTCAACATTTTTTCATGATAAAAACACTTAACAAACTAGGAACAGAAGGAAATTGTTCCAATATAATAAAGACCATTTATGAAAAGCCCACTGCTAACATCATACTCAACAGTGAGAAACTGAAATCTTTTCCTTTAAGATTTGTCATTCTGCCACTTCTATTCAACATAGTACTAGAAGTCTTAGCTAGAGCAATTATGCAGAGAAAGACTCAAAATGCACCCAAATTGGAAAGGAAGATAGAATATTATCTTTTATAGAATAGATTTTATTTACAGAATAATATCTATAATATTACCGATTGGATGAACTTGTACATAGAAAACCCTAAAAAATCTACCCCTGAAAAAAACTGTTAGAATGTGAATTCAGTAAAATTGCAGGATACGAAATCAACATACACAAAATCAGTTACATTTCTATACACCATCAACAAAAAATAAAGACATTTGAGAAAATAATCATAGCATCAAAAAGAATAGCATACTTAGAAGTAAACTTAACCAAAAAGGCAAAAGAATTGTATATTAAAAACTACAAAACATTGCTGAAAGAAATCAAGACACAGACAACTAGAAAAATACTTCATGAATATGAAGGACTCCATATTTCATATTCATGAATACATGAATCCATTCATGAACTCCATGAATCCATATTTATGAATTGGAGGACTTAATATTGTTAAAATGGCCACAGTGCCCAAAGTGACCTACAGATTCAATGTAATCTTTGTCAAAATTATAATGGAATTTTTGGAAGAAATAGAAAAATAATCCTAAAATTCACATGGAACCACACAAGACCCCAAATTGCCAAAACAATCTTGGGAAAGAGGAACAATATAGTAGGTCTCCCACTTCATGACTTCAAAAATATATTAAAAAGCCACAGCAATCAGAACAGTATGGTACTGGCATATAGACAGACATACAAACTAATGAAACAAAATAGAGATTCTATAAATAAACCCATACATATTACAGTCAGATGATCTTCCATAAGCATGCCAAGAATACCCAATAGGGAAAGGGTTGTCTCTTCAATAAATGGTGCTGGGAAAACTGGATACATACATACAAAGGAATGAAAATGGATACTTATACAATATACAAAAATAATGCAACATGGATTAAATATTTATATGTAAGATCTGAAACTATGAAACCTAGAAGAAAACAGAGGGTAAAACCTTCATAGCATCAGTCTTTGCAATGATTTCATAAATTCGACACTGAAACATAATTTAAAAAATCAAAAATAGATAAGTGGGACTACATTAAACTAAAAAGTTTTTACACAACAAAGGAGACAATCAATAGCCTGAAAAGGCATAACCTACAGAATGGGAGAAAATATCTGCAAAACATATTAACTGGTAAGCAGTTAACACCCAAAATATATGAGAAACTCCTACAGCTCAACAGCAAAGACAACAGTAAAAAAATAAATAAATAAAAATAAAAAATAAAATAACCCAATTAAAAAATAGGCAGAAGACTTGAAATGATATTTCTGCAAAGAAGATATGCAGATAGCCAACAGATATATGAAAAAATATCCAGCATCACTAATTATCATGGAACTTTATTTTTTAATTTTTAAAGATCTATTTATTTATTTGAGAGAGAAAGAAAGCATGCACAGAGGGAGAGGGAGAGGGAATAGAAGAAACAGACTTACTGCTGAGCAGGTTGCTGGATGCAGGGCTTGATCCCAGGACCCTGGGATCATGACCTGAGGTGAAGGCAGATACTCAGCCAACTGAGCCACCCAGGTGTCCCACCAGGGAACTTTAAATCAAAACTATGAGATATGACCTCACACCTGTTACGATGGCCATTGCCAAACAAACAAAATGATAAGTGCTCTTGAGGATGTGGAAAAGTTGGAAGCCTATGCACTGTTGGTGGGAATATAAAATGGAGCATCTGCTATGGAAAATGGGATGGAGTTTCCCCCCAAATTAAAAGTGAACTACTATACGATCCAGAAACTTCTGAGTATTTACCCAAAATAACTGAAGTCAGGATCTCAAAGTGATATTTGTATTCTCTCGTTCGCTGCAGCACTATTCACAAGAGGCAAGAAAGAGGTAGAAATCGTCTGCATGTCCATGAATGGTTGAATAAAGAGGGTGTTATTGACCCTCAAACTGAAAGAACTTCTGTCACTTGCTACAACATGTATGAAACTTGAAGACATTATTTCCAAGTGAATTAAGCTAGTCACAGAGAAACTGCATAATTTCACTTATAACAAGTATTTAAAGTAGTCAAACTCACAGAAGCAGAAAGTGGAATAGGAGTGGCCAGAGGAGGTGGGGATGGCAAAATGGGGCCTTCTGTTCAATGGGTGTAGAGATTGAGTTACGCAAGATGAAAATGTTCTAGAGCTCTATTGTACAGCAGTGTGCATGTAGTTAACAATACTGGGCTATGTGCTTAAGAGGGTAGATTTTATGTTTGTTTGTTTGTTTAACCACAATAGTAATCTTTTAAAAACCTCTAAATACCTTTGTTCTCCAAAAGACAGTTATAAGTTTGAAATATATCATAGACTAGGAGAAAATAAGTGTGTATCATATGTCTGACAAAAAATATTTATTCAGAAACGTTAAAGAATTCTCAAAGCTAATGATATGAAAACAAATGCCCAAATTAAAAAAATAATAAACAATTTGCAAAGGATCTGAACAGATAATTCCCCCAAAGAAAATATACAAATGGCAAATACGCTCTTTAAAAGATGTCCAATATCATTACTCATTAGAGAAACATACATTGAAATCATAAGTAAATACCAATATATATCTAATAGAGTGGCTAAAATGAAATAAGAAGAAACCCAGCAATGGAAAGTAATGGCAAAAACACAGAGTGCCTAAGATTCTTTCAGTGCTCCTCACAATCCAACATGTCCCAGACTCTTTGGTAAACTATTCGGAAGTTTCTTACAAAGATAAACATACACTTACTCTGTGACCTAACAATCTCACTTCTATGTATTTGCCTAAGAGACATGAAAATGTTATGTTCACACAAAAACCTATCAATGAATGTTTATAACAACTTTATTCATAATTGCCCCACGCTGGAAATGCAAATTCAAATCTATTTTCTTTTACTCCGTGATAACATTTTTGATCAATTATTTCACATGTCGTTTCAGCCAAAGCCTCCCACCTGTCAGGCCAGGGAGGTGCCTTTTTTGTAATCTTCCATATCTACTTTGTGCATCTCTTTGTATTGTTCATTTCAGTAAATTGTAATTGTTTAGTTTGGGGAACACTTACTAAACTAAGCCAATCTATTGATTGCCAGTGCTTTACTCAATGTCTGTAAGAGCACTGGGTGTTATACTCTACTGATAAATCATTGAACACTACATCAGAAACTAATGTTGTACTATATGTTGGCTAGTTGAATTTAAATTAAAAAAAATGGAAGAGAAAAGGCACTGGAGAGGAAGATTTTGAATAACCAATAATGAGTCGTAAAAGTCATTATTCAGTATCAGATATTTACCAAAACAAACAAACAAACAAACAAACCACAAAACACCTTTTGTCTAAGAAAAGCTTACATAGTATAGATATACATGATATGTGAATAGTCTACAACTCTCATTTCCAGGGCCTACCTCTCTCTGAAACACATGTTTTTATATTTTTTCTCTTAGGCAGAGATCAGGAGAGTGTATTATCTATTCTAAGATAAATAGATTATATTTTTGTGGCTTTGGAAATGTCTAATTCAGAGATAGACTTCTAAATCCAATCTAAACTTTAACTCAATGAAATGCTTTTGAGTTTTTTGGACTTTCACCACACAATAAGGCTAGCACACAAATAACTATTCCTGCAACTTTAAATTACTTTATATATTTATTGAAAAACTTGGCAAGGTTCATAGATAAATTTTCAATCTTCATTTTGTATATATCTGACAATGCTCCCAGACTATGGAATTTCCAGCTGAAGGTATTAGGTCTCCACATATCTTGGTTGGAAGTTATGTTGTTTAATCACTTCTACTTTTTAAAACACTAATCCCAAGTAGCTCAAGTTATAATCGAGAGTCACCACTGGAAAGACAGTAGAATGGTCTTCACTTTCTAACTTGATTGCAAATTGATTTGGGATAGGCAGACTTGCACTTGATGGTCAACAATCGTGACTACTCTTATTCAGGTTTAATTACCTTATAACAACACACGTGATAAGCTAATACATTTTTTTGATATCCTGATATTTTTATATTTTAGGATTAGAAACTGTGTTTTTGAGTAGCATCTCCTAACAGGTGTGTGTGTGTGTGTGCGCGCGCGTGCGTGCGTGTGCGCGCGCGTCTAAAGTCCTACAGAGTAGGAAAGACAAGTTCAGATATATCACAAGACATTAACTTTTTTAACTTCAGTGAATATGCAAGAAAAAAATATGATTTTACTTTCAGAAAACATTAGTTGAAGAGTCTGGTATGAAGACATAGTAGAGAGACACCTATAATTTAATTCATATAGTTTAATTTTAACAATGATTCATTCTTTAGATTCCTGAAGGAGTATTTACCCTTCTGTATGTCCAATTGTGTTATTTTAATGCTAACTTCTAAATAGAGAATAAATTTATCAATCTTTGAACATGTTCACATTTTTGCTCAATTAAAACAAAGAAAAATTAAATTGAATGGAAAATTTAAAAAAATATGTACATGGAACACGTGTCAGGGTCACTTTGCTAGCACTGTGAAATACTGGGGATTTTGAAAATTTGAGATTGTGATAATAAGAATTAACAAATGGAATAGGAAACTAGCACAAACCCTCTCTCAGAGCTCTAGCTTGCTACTAGTATTTTAATAGTATTACTCTTTTTTTTAATTTTATTTTTTCAGTGATCCAAGATTCATTGTTTATCCACCACACTCAGTGCTCCATGCAATACGTGCCCTCCTTAATACCCACCACCAGGCTCACCCATCCCCCCACCTCTCTCCCTTCCCTAACCCTCAGTCTGTTCTTAACAAAATAATAAAAACTAGTATTTCTTTTTAAAAAAAGATTTTATTTATTTGACAGAGAGACAGCAAGAGAGGGAACATGAGCAGGGGGAGTGGGAGAGGGAGAAGCAGGCTTCATTCTGAGCAGGGAGCCTGGTGCGGGCCTGGATCCCAGGACCCTAAGATCATGACCTGAGCTGAAGGCAAACACATAAAGTCTGAGCCACCCAGGTGCCTCCAAAACTAATATTTCTGAATGTGTAATAAGTGCTGTATTAGTTGTTACTACTACTGTTTTTATATATATCATTCTGTAAGTAGAATTCACATAGAAAACAAATCCTCACTTTTATCTTACCTTCTTGTTCTTTATCTTAGCCTCATATGAATTAAAATGCTTCTGGCAATAAGTAGCATAATGCCTGAAAAGTGGAGTGGTATATAATTTGACATCTCAGTTATTTTATTTTTTATAGAATTTCTGAAATTCTTTTGACCTTCCCTATACTCAGAAAATAGCAGCTAGAGATCCAAAAATTTCATCTTTCTGAACAACGTCCGGAGACCAGAAGGACATAGAATAAAAAAGTGTATTCCTCTTGAGTCTCTTTTATCAAGAGAGCGTCTTTCCTCAAAACTTTACCCCAACCTTTCCCTTATATCTCAGTGGCTTGAACTAGTTCACATTCCTACTTAATCTCTTAAAAAATTGAGTGACATTTCTATGCTTGATCTAAAATAGTTGGCGGTGATCATGTATGGATACTCCTAAATCTGGACAAAGAGTCCAAATTCCCCTAGAACTTTGACATCTTCATGTTTTGGTCTCACTTCTTATCTCATGGTTTTATTTTATCTTGGTTGCTGGGATTACTTTCTCTGACTTAATTTCTTTGTTCCTAAATTCTTATTCTCACCATACTGGATCTGTACTATAAAAATAGACATCATGCAGGATGGGCTAAGTGAGAGATATATTGGGAATAAAACATGTGAAGGATAAATGATGAGGGAATAAAAGTAGCTAGGGAAAGCCTGCAGGCCACAGTGCAGATAAGACACCTTCGAAAAATGAGAGGGAAAAAGGTTTGGATATCTCTCAGGTGATTCTGAGGAAGTCTCAGCCAAGCATGTGAGGAGTCCCCAAGCTGGTTGCCTGTTGAAGGAGTCCTGATTCAGCCAGGATTGGGCTGTCTCTAGCACCTACGCTAGTCCCACTTATTGATGGGGAGAATGAGAAGAGTCCAGTCTTAGCATAAATACTATGGTGGCTGCAAAGAGGTAGAAACTGATAGAGTCTGTCCATTAACTCTGTTCCCTTAGGAGTTCTCTTGAAGGAAATCAGAGCATCACACCTTTATGGCAGCCACAGTTCAGCCTTGCTCTGTATGGAGCCACTTCTCCATTCATATTTGGGAGCAGCTACTTCTCACCTCCCCAAGGGGAACTTAAAGAAGAAAATTAGTAAGATAAATTATAGCCACTATCATTGTTGCAGTTCTTGGCAACACATCTGTTGCTCATTCTCTTTTTCTCTCATTGCACATTTGAAATTCTCTATACATCTAAATTCTCAGCCTCAGTTATCACCTCCACAGGTTTTGGTGGCTTCTGTGAACTGTTATTTTGGTTGTTCTGACCAGAATAACATTCCCTGTCAGAAGCTATGTCATGTGGGATTTTCATTCCAATAGATCAGGAACACTATAAATCTCTACATAGTGGATTAACTGATGTCCTTTGGGCAGAAATGGTAAGTTCATGTATTAAATACTCAAACCCACTCAGTGATTATTTATCACTGTGGAATACAATATTTGAATAAACTTCTTTAGCAACTGGCAATGCTATAGTTTCCTGAGATGTGGAGTGGAGCTATTATTTTAGGGAAAGCCATGTGAAGCCACTCAAACTATCACTATAGACAAAAATAATAAGCCCAAAGTAATATCATATATTCCTTGGGGAATTAGAAAGACTTGTGCCATGAACACTTATCTTGAAAGATGAAGGGTGGTGATTCCTACTAATCTTCATTCAATTCACTTATTTGGCCTGTGAAGAGGACAGCTAATCTTGGAAAACGAGAATGGATCACTATACATTTAATCAGTGGAGACTCTAACTGCAGCTACTGTTCCAGATATACTTTAATTATCTGAGCAAATCTACATACCCTTTGGCAGCAGTGTGCAAGCATTGAGCTGGTGAATGCATCATTTTCTGTATCTATTAGTAAAGATCTTCGAGCAGTTTTTCAGCCGATGGGGCCATCCTTAGTCTCCCTTTTCCTACCATAAGATTATATCAACTCTCTAGCCCTATGTCATATCTTAGACCACAGGAATCTTGATCTTGTTTCTGATTTACTAGATTTACCAAGAATTTACCAAGAAAAAAGAAGGTTCTGCAACAGACCCAAGCTGCCATGCAAGCTGATGTACCATTTGGGCCATGTGAGTTAGCTGACATGACGTTGCCTGAGATATCAGTTATAAATAGGGATGCTTAGTGAAGCCTTTAATAGGCTTGCAGATGAATCACAAGGCAACCCCTTAGCATCGTCGAGCAAAGCAATGATATCTTCTGTGGATAACTACTCTCCTTTTAAGATATAGCTTTTGATGTTTTACCAAGGCTTGATGTGTTGATGCTGGATGTGACCCCCAGTTGCCATCTGAGCTGGTCCCAGACGATTGGAGACTCCTCATTCCTCCCTTTCTCTTGGAATGTACATTCTGCTTGCTAGAACCTGCCCCAGAATGCAGCGTTGAGAGAGCAATGTGTTGTTGAAAGGCCAAGATTGTATATGTGACTGAGCAAAGGTAAGGCCTGTATATAAACTTTTAAGATTCTGGAGTTCAAAAGATACAGACATAGTGAAAAGAAGGGGCACATGCACCCCAAGATTTATAGCAGCAATGTCCACAGTAGACAAACTGTGGAAGGAGCTTAGATGCCTTCAACAGATGAATGGATAGGAAGATGTAGTTCATATATACAATGGAATACTATGCTGCCATCAGAAAGGATGAATGCCTACTATTTACATCAACATGAATGGAACTGGAGAGGATTAAGCTAAGTGAAATAAGTCAAGCAGAGAAAGAAAATTATCATTTGGTTACACTCATATGTGGAACATGAAGAATAGCACAGAAGACCATAGGGGAAGGGAGGGAAAACTGAATGGTAAGAAATCAGAGAGAGAGGAAAGCCATAAGAGACTCTGGACCCTGGGAAACAAACTGAGGGTCACAGAAGGGAGTGGGGTGAGGGGATGGGGTAATCGGGTGATGGGTATTAAGGAGGGCATGTGTTGGGATGCGCAGTGGGGATTATACACAACTAATGAATTGTTGAACACTACATGAAAAATTAGTCATATGTTGGTTAACTGAACATAATTAAAAAAAAAGATTCTGGGGTTCAGGGGCAGAGATCTACTCATCTTGTGGCTGCTAACACACGCCTTGTGTGTAAGTTCCACTACCTACTAAACCTGCCACCTACCAATCTGGAACATCCTTCCCCCTTTTCTGTTGTCTCCCTGCCCCCTGCATGGAGGCCAGTTTTAAAACCTAAAGTTGAATAGGTGACTGAGGAAGAAAAACTTAGCCTTATTTCTAGATGGTTCTGCACAATATGCAGACATTACCCAAAGGACAGGTGATGCACTATTGCACCAGTCCAGGGTGGTCCTGAAGGAAACCGCTCATTGGAAATCTTCCCAGAGGATAAAACTTCAAGCTGCCTAAGTGGTTATTCACTTCACCTGGAAGGAGAAATGACTAGAAGTATGGCTCTCCACAGATCCACATGTTATAGAAGATGACTGCAACTCCACCCAGCTAACAAAGCTTGATAGAGGTTTGTCTCTAGTTGTTAAAATATCATAGGATCTTTCAACATGTTATTTCCCATGTTTATTATTTAGTTATCTTCTAAACATTTCTGTTGTTAACAGCTGAATACCTAAAACAGGAAGCTTACAAGTTAATCTGTATAAGAATTTTTAGAAAGACAAGTAGAAAATTCCATTTTGTAGCTGGATCTGGAGTGGAGGAAAAGAACCCCAAGACCCCAAGAAATATCTTAGGTTTTGGGAGCTAATGAATGAAGTAAGAAGAAGAATGAGAATCACGGCATCATAACCAGTGTGACTGCAGGATCTCAGTCCATTACGGTATAAATGTGGAAAGATTTTAGTTGTCTGGTTGCCTTCAACTGTGCTCTTTGAATCTCCCATCTATTCTAGCTTACAGAGACTCTATACTTGGGATAGGTGCCACAACTTTTCTGGTCCTTTGGCTTTAAAATTTATTTTAGAAAAAAAAATCTGTCAGTTCTTTAGACTTTAGTCTCCTGTCAAATCACAGCTCTCCCCCTCCTCCCTCACAGGCCAGTCTAATGTCTCAGAGAAAATGCTCTTCTCTCTTACACCTCCCCACTCCACCGCTCCCCCCTTTCTTCTCTCAGATTCTACATTTTTAGAGGAATTTACACTAACACATATACTAAAAGTGACAGTGGAAAAAAATGGAAAAACAAGCAAAGATTTGTCTCTAAACTACTCCAACCTCTGCCTACAGAGTGCTTACATAGAATTTGCTTTCCTTTATTCACTGTCTGCCTGCCTATTATCTATCTATCTATCTATCTATCTATCTATCTATCCATCATCCATAATAATCTATAATCTATCTATCATCTATCTTTCTATCATCTACTATCTATCTCTAGGTGTGCATGGAAAACTGAAAATATAAATAAGGTGATCAAAATTTTTACATGTATGCAGTTACATTCAGAACAACTTTTATGACTCTCCTTGGGATCTTCATCCAGCTGTACTTATAGCAATCTATAAATACCAGTGTGCTATGACTGTTTTAAAAAGCATGGAGATAATTTTTCATTTTCTATTGTACTACTGCCAATTCTGCATCGTGGAGGAAGAAGCATCTATTGATATGGCTGCGGTAGACCTTAAAGATAGTTTAGACAAGACAAATTAAGTGACATACCTAAATTCATCATGAACTGCAACTAGAATTCTCCTCTCCTATTTTATACATCAATTTTTAAAATGTGAATTCATCAGTGTTAGAAAATTACTAGATTTATTATGCACATTTATAAAATATATGGATAGAGAATTTGGCTGTTTCATCTAATATAGGTAAAAAAAATGAAGTAAAAATAAATAAAATTTCCCCAGCATCTGATTCATAGACATTCTAAAGCCAAACTATCATTAAATAATTAGAAGAAGTAGAAGGACTTAACATGATTATAGACTGACAAATTAAAACAGTCCTCCTTGGTCATGTCCTACTGAAGTGCAATTCTGACATATTAACCAAAAAAAAGAAGAAGGAGGAGGAGGAGGAGGAGGAGGAAGGAGAGATGGAGTGATATTTATTTATTTGAAGACTGTTGGGAAGGTACCTGGGATTGAAAGAAGAGATGGAGAGCAAAGTTTGGAGAGGAAGCCTCAGCAACTAGAATCTAGGGTGTAAATGCCACCTCTTTATTTCTCTCTCTCTCTCTCTCTCTCTCTCTCTCTCTGTCAACTTTCTATCCCTTTCTCTTTAACTGTGAAGTTCATTCCTGTCCATGGTAGAGGGCTTTGTTTCAGGAAAGTAGCCTGTGCTCACATTTCCAGAGCATCATAATCAGAGTAAGAAGAATGGTTGGGGTAGGCTTGGTTAGGATGAAATGGGTAGAAAGGACACATATAGATATATCTTGGGAGGATTCCTACCAATTAACTATTTACTGTGGTTGAGTAGGTTGGGTAAGGAATCAGTTTACTTTCCTAGGGTAATGAAGAACAGTCTCTAAAAGTGTCTGGGGTTGTCTGAGGACCCTGGGAGAATCACTGTGAGCTAGATAGACCCTCCTTCCTGGGTACCACCACAATTTGAGTTTACTGATTTGTGGAAAATAATGCATTGAATAAAAACATATTCAAGATAATTAGTTAGCGCAGGCTTCCAACACCACAAACTACTGCTTATTTCTCAGTTATAAGCAAGGGACAGTTTGACTGAAAAAGTTACACCACCTTTATTTGATTCTGAAAAGGCCAATTGATATTTATACTTCAAATTGAGTCACAAAGTAATATGAGAATGCTCAGACATTTAGAGTTGTATGAATTGTTTTAAATATTGCTGCAGAGAATAATGATATGGCTGACGTGGAACTCTCAGGCCTTCTTCTAGGCACAGTCACAGTTATTACATGCTACATTAAGGACAAAAAATAGCAAGCTGGACACCAGATTAGGGGGAAAAAAGAATTAGCAATCAGCTTTTCTCTCACAGATGGCTGTACAATATTTTAAAATTTTTAAATGATTTTACTTTTTTTTTTTGAGCAAGTTAAGATTCACAGCACAATTGAAGTCAAGGCACAGAGATTTCCCATAGATCCTCTGCCACCGCACATGCGTAGTCTTCCCTATATCAATGTGCCCCACCAGAGTGGTACATTTGTTACAGTTGATGAGCATCATAATTACCTAAAGTTCATAGTTTACCTTAGGGTTCATTCTTGTTATTGTACATTCTGTGGACTTGGACAAATGTATCATGACAGGTATCCAACATTAGGGTATCATACAGAATTTTTCACAGTCCTAAAAATCCTCTTTGCTCTCTTTATCTGTCCCATCACACCCCCACCCTTGGCAACACTGATCTTTTTACTGTTTCCATAGTTTTGCTTTTCTCAGGATGTCTTATAGTTGGAGTTTATTCAGTTTTGTAAGAAACTGCCAAACTGTCTTCCAAAGTGATTGTAACATACTGCATTCCCACCTGCAAAATGAGAGTTCCTGTTGCTCCACCTTCTTGTCAACATTCGGGATTGTTGGTGTTTTGGATTTTGGCTATTCTAATGAGTATGTAAGGATATGTTACTGTTCAAATTTGTATTTACCTAATGACCTGTGATGCGGAAAACATCTTTCCATATACTTATTTGCCATATGTGCATCCTTTTTAGTGAGGTGTCTATTAAGGTCTTTAGCTTACTTTTTAATTGGGTTGTTTTCTTATTATTGAGTTTTAAGAGTTCTTTGTATATTTTAAGTAGTTGTCCTTAATTAGATGTGTCTTTGAAAATATTTTCTCCCGGACTATGGCTTATCTTCATTTTCTTGACAATGTCTTTCAAAGAACACCAGTTTTTAATTTTAACAGTGTCCAGGTTATTAATTCTTTCTTTCCTGGATCATGGCTTTGGTGTTTTCTTATTTATTTTTTTTTTTTAAAGATTTTATTTATTCATTTGACACAGAGAGAGAGATTACAAGTAGGCAGAGGCAGGCAGAGAGAGAGAGAGAGGAGGAAGCAGGCTCCCCGCTGAGCAGGAAGCCCGATATGGGCCTCGATCCCAGGACCCNTCTTCTAGAAATTTTGTAGTTTTGCATTTTACATTTAAGTCATTTCGAGTTAGTTTTTGTAAAAGGTGCAAGGTCTATGTCTAGATTCATGTTTTTGCATGCAGATGTCCAAGTGTCACAGCACCATTTACTAAAAAGACTAACTTTGCTCTATTGTATTGACTTTTCTTCTTTATCAAAGATGAGTTGACTCTATGCGGATCTACTCCTGGCCTCTCTATTGTGTTTTGTCAATCTATTTGTCTATTCTTTCACTAATGCCAGACTCTCTAGGTTTCTGTAGATTTACAGTTAAATCTTGTAGTTGGCTAGTGTGGTCTTTCAACTTGTTCTTGTCTTTCAAATAGTTGGCCCTGTGTTGGCTATTCCAGATCTGTCCCTTTGCATATAAACTTTAGAATCAGTTTGTTGATATATACAAAATGAGTTGCTGGTGTTTTGATTGGGATTGCATTAAATCTACAGATCAAGTTGGGAAGAATCAACATATTGACAATATTGATTCTTCCTCTCCATGAACATGGGATATCTTTCCGTTTATTTAGTTTTTCTTTGTTTTTATTCATCAGAATTTTGTCATTTTCTTCATATAGATCTTGTATAAATTTTGTTAGATTTATACCTAAGTATTTCACTTTTATCATGTACTGATAGAAATGGTATTGTGTTTTCAATTCCAAATGCCAGTGGTTCATGGGTAGTATATAGGAAATCAATCAACTTTTTAATATTAACCTTATAGGATACACCTTTGTTATAAATACTTATTAGTTCCAGTAGCTTTTTTTTTTGTCACTTTTGGTGTATTCTATATAAACAATCATTTCGTTTGTGAACAAAGACAGTTNCATACACCTTTGTTATAAATACTTATTAGTTCCAGTAGCTTTTTTTTTTTTGTCACTTTTGGTGTATTCTATATAAACAATCATTTCGTTTGTGAACAAAGACAGTTTTATTTTTCCTTCCCAATCTGTATACATTTCATTTCTGTTTCTTGTCTGATTGCACTAGCTAGAAATTCCAGTACAATGTTGAAAAGGAGTAGTGAAAAAGGACATTCTTACCTTGTATCTATTCTTAGAAGGAAAACTTCAAGTTTCTCACCATTAAGTAAGATGTTAGCTGTGGGTTTTTTGTTGTTGTTTTTTATTGTTGCTGTTTTTGATGGGGGAAGATATATTATCAAGGTGAGGAAGTTCTCTATTCCTAGTTTACAGAAATTTTTTATCATGAATAGGAGTTGGATTTGTCAAAGGTTTTCTTCTGAATCTATTGATAGAATCTGGTGATTTTTATTTTTTAGGCCATTGATGTGCTAGATCACATTACTTGATTTTTGAATATTGAAACAGCCTTCTGTACCTGGGATAAACCTTGTGTGGTTGCTGCACATTTTTAGCTCATATGTCTTTGTAAATATGTGGTCAACTTTCTTGGACATAAGCACATTATTATTTTGGTAAATAATTAAAATATTTAATAAAATAAAAAAATCAGCTTAACATTTATTATTTTAAGATAAATAAATTAAAAATTACATACAATTCATGTAAATTTTTAAATTCATTGGCAACCTGCCTATTGCGGATACTACAGCAACCACACTGTTTTTGTTTGTTTGTTTTTGTTGTTCCTGGAACATTCTGGGCTGACTTCTACTTCAGAGCCTTTGCTATTATTTTTCTTACTATATGGAAATTTTCCCTGATATATTTATGGCTTTCTCCTCATCTCTATAGTTCTTTATTTCTGCAGTCAAATACTACCTTCCCTGTGAGGCATCCCATGTCAACCATGTTAAAAAATGCTACTGTCTACAATAGATCCATTATTTTTAATCTCCACTTCCTAGTTGGTTATTTTCCATAGCACTTAATATTTTCTATCATTATAGGTAGATAAATCATGTGATGGCTAATTTTATGTGTCAACTTGATATTTGGTAAAACATTATTCTGTGTGTGTCTGTGTGGGTGGTTTTGGATGAAGTTAACATTTAAATTGATAGGTTGTGTAGATTGCCTTCCCTCAACTTGGTGGGACTTATACAGTGAGCCTCAATAGGAAAACAAAAACAAACAAATAAAACAAAACAACAGTTTTTTTTGTTTTTGTTTTTGTTTTTTACTGTTACCAGAGTAAGAGAGAATTCTTCCTCTCTGACTGCCTTCAAATTAGAACACTGGTTTTTTTCTTGCCTTTAAATTTGAACTGAAATATTAGTTCTTCCAGAATCTCAAACCTATTTGCCTTAGAACCTGAACTACACCATTGGCTTTCTAGGGTCTCCTGCTTGCCAATTCATCCAGTAGGTCTTAGGTCATATCAGCCTTCATAATCATGTGTCTCAAATCCTTATAATAAGTATCTTTATAGCCTACTGGTTCTCTTTCTCTTGCAAGCCCTAATAGAGATAGATGATAGAGATAGATAGATAGATAGATAGATAGATAGATAGATAGATAGATAATAGATGATAGATGGATAGATAGATATTTAGATAGACAGCCACACATGTACTAATATACATATATATGCACATACAGTTCATGGGTTAATTGTCTGTCTTCTCTTCTACTAAAATGTAAACAACATGACAGCATGGATTTCTGTATTCCTAGTTCATTGCTGGATTCCCAGTGCATTGTAAGAGTGTATGTAAATAAATGAACAAGAATATATTATATATATTACATATTCTGGTTCATTCATTCACATATAAATATATCTTCTGAGTATTAGCATCTGTAAGGCTATTTCTACACAATGCTAGAACACATTTTTAAGCAATCTGCAACTGAATTCCACCAAACCAAACTATGTGGGCAAGTAAAAAAATGGAGGTATATATGTGATAGTGGAAAATTCTGGATATAGTCACCTCAGTAATTTTATTCATTTTTTTAAAAGATTTTATTTATTTATTTGACATAGAAAAAGAGATCACAAGTAGGCAGAGAGGCAGGCAGAGAGAGAAGGAAGCAGGCTCCCTGCTGAACAGAGAGCCCGATGCGGGTCTCGATCCCAGGACCCTGAGATCATGACCTGAGCCGAAGGCAGAAGCTTTATCCCACTGAGCCACCCAGGCACCCAATTTTATTCATCTTTGACAATAATTCTCCCCCACAACAGGGCTTATGTAATTTCCTAAATGCTGATTTCTGAAACAGCTGAAAAGAAATACAATAAAATGTCATAAGCAATTCTAATGGATCACACAGTCATGGCCACAGGGAAGGAAAGCAAATACAGTTGTTTATGCTTTGATGATGTAAATGGTCAATATTTCAGACTTGAATTAATCATTTTTAGTGGCAGCATTGCTGTAGTTCTTTAAGAATCCATCTAATTGTGTGGAGCTGATGCAAACCATTATATCATTATTAGTCTTAAAGATTTCTCTCTTGACTCGAATACTAGATTATGGTACTTAGGAGAAGCTACCTGCTTGTACCACCTTGCACAAAGTAGACCCTCAACACGTTTATATGAAAAATAATAATGAGATTGATAATAAATACAACCCCTGTGTCAATAAGCAGGACAGAACTACTATCTGCTTGAAATACTCCAAACTCTTTTCTACCAAAGAAAGTACAAATTACTCAGCCTTGTAGTCAGTGACCTCTTCCATTTTTCCTCCTACATTTTATAATGTATCTCTTACTACTCTCTTTATTTTCCTAATGCACTGACCATATAAAATGTTTCTTGTTTCCTGAGCATGATCTACTTTTTGCTATCTCTGGACCTTTACCACACTGTCCTTACACCAGAAAAAAAAAAAAAAAAAAAANGTGGGTTAAATGTCTACTTTATTTTCAGGTCATGATCCTGGAACCCTGGGATGGAGTTTCTACATAGGGCTCCCTGCCCAGCAGGGAGCCTGCTTCTCCCTCTCTCTTAAATTATAAGAATAATTTATTCTTATTATTTTGCTGAGAGACTAATTTACAATTTCTTCACATGTAAAACAGAGANCTCTCTCTCTCTCTGTGTTAAATAGATAAGTAAAATCTTAAAAAACAAACAAACAAAAAAACATAACTCTTTCCCACTACTCCTAGCGAAATTGTCTCTTGATAATAGGCTATATTGAAAGCTATGTCTTCAATCTTTCTTAATCCCATCAATAAACTGTATTCCTTCTTTTAAAAATCAAAATTTTATACCATTCTTAAAGCTGATTTCAATACACATGTAATAAATAACTACTTAATTAAGGTTTCAGATCTTTAAGAATACAATCTATATTTTGAAACTTTGGTATCAAATTGGGTTCCCATAGGTATCTGCTGAATTAACTTGAGGAGATAATGGAGTTATCTCAAAACGTTAGAAAAATTTTCCAAATAATTTAAAGAAAAAATTGCTTTTCTCTGGCTCTGATGGAAAATTTTCAACTTATATATCAGGAAATTCAGAAAGAAAAGTAAAGTTTACAAAAACATTAATACTAAATAAGAACGTAATCAGGACCTTGATAATGTTTTTAATGTAGCACTATTTCTTTTATTTTTCTTTCTAACGAGACTCTTATTTTCTAATATTATAGCATATACTACAGTGCACAAAATGTTCACGATTCTGTTTTACTAGATGATAAGCTCATTGGCTCCAAATGTTCTAGTTGCATCCTCATTGCATAGCAAGCATCTGGCATAGTGCATAGTATATATCAGTTTTCTGGAGTAGAAATCCATGATGTCTGTCATGAATAAGGGCACTAATTTAGAGTAACACACATATGTCATTGGATCCTGGTTCCTGCACTTCATATTTGTGTTATTTTTCTCAGAGACTAATTTGATGACTTTTTTTTAGTTTTTAAATTTATTCTTATTATTTTGCTGAGAGACTAATTTACAATTTCTTCACATGTAAAACAGAGATAAGAATAGCAACTAACTCAGAGGATTGCTCTGATACTTCGAGTGTTATCTGATACATGTAAAGTGCTCAAGGAAACTTAGCTCCTGTGTAGTTCATGGGGGTAGAAAGCATGGACTCTGGAGCTAGCTACCTCAATTCCAATGCCAGTCTGATCAGGCTAGCTGGGCCACACTGGGCACACTGCCTAACTTCTTGGAATCATATGCTCATCTGGAAAAATTAAGATTATAACAGTTTATATAACAATTGTCCTGGGAACTAATTGAGTTATATGGTGATTCACTTAAAAGAGTTCTTGGTTCCTGTAGTAAGCACTTCATAAACATTTATTATTATTTTTTTAAAAATTGTGATTTGGGGCTTGATTTACACACATACTTTCCAAACTATGCCATAGATTTCTTTTATTTTTATAGGTACTTTCCAATTTATTGCAAAATCCTATATAAGTATATGTCCACCACAACTTTATTTCAGTCTCTTAACATGTTGGATCTGGACTATTGTCGCTGTCTCCTAATTGGTCTCCTGATTTCCTATTTTCCTTCCCTTTCAATCCATCCTCTCGCTTTCTTAGGTGGTCTCTCCCGTTTTGCCACTCCCATCTTTAAAGTGCCTCAGTGACCTTGTCCTGCCAAAATATATTTCTTGGTTTAAGATACATACTGTATTATTTGCTTCCTCTCTTCCCTTTATACTAACTTTTCAGGGGTACTTAGGTGGCTCAGTTAGTTAAGGATTTGACTCTTGATTTCTGCTCAAGTCATGATCTCAGGGTTGTGGAATCGAGCTCTGTGTCAGGTTCTGCACTCAGAGTGCAGTGGGCTTGAGATTCTCTCTCTCCCTCTCCCGCTGCCCCTCCCCTCTGCTCTCTCTCAAACAAGCAAACAGATAAATAAACAAATAAATAAAATTTTATAATGTATTTAATAACTTTCCAAATACATTATCTTTCTCCCCCCCTTCCCTACCTATCATTCCTACACCTTTGAACTTTCACATGTTATTTCATCTACTTGGAATTGTTTTTGCTTATCTCTCTGAGTTTGCCTGGTTAGTTCCTATCCAGCCTTCAAGACTCAGCACAATTTTCTCAGCACGACATTTTCTCCAGCACTTCATTAACATAAGCCCAGTTAAGCAGCCTATGGTCTAAGAACACTCTGAAAAGACCACTAATATTTGTGTTTGCTTTTTTTCCTGTCTCCTTCTAATCTGTGAACCCCTCAACAGCAAGCTTTCACTTTCTCTGCCTTTAAGATACCTTCTACAATGCTGGTTGTGAATAAGTTTCATTAAATAGAGAAGAATGAATGACCTTTGAAATTATACAACACTTATTACATAATACTAATGATCACTCTTCTCTAAAATTTTGTAGCCCTTTTCTTAAATCCACTGTGAAACACATAGATGCACCACTCGACTTACTTCCCAGTAGGTCCTGAGGGATGCACTTTACATAGATTATAAAATTTGATGCAAATTTAAATAGACTCTCTGGTGTAAGGAAATTATGTGTAAATGATATTTTAATATGAAGCTAAATGTTCACATAACATTATAGAAATAAAAACATGAATCAAATACTATAAATAAGACCAATATGACTGAAAGGAGCTCTGAGGGTATTTTTCTCCAATGCCAAAACACAACTGGTCAATTCACTTAATCTGAGGGAAAAAATAAGCCATTTTTACCTCAAAGCATCAATAGGCTGTGAGGCAGAAAGAAAAACAAAATGACCTATCTAAAATCAGAGAATGTGGGCAGAATTTATGTCTTAAAACTAAAAATTGTCTAATACAGTCTAAGAGCCTATCACAAAAGGAGGTAATCTATAGGATATACTTGCCTTTTGGGGTGCCTGGGTGGCTCGGTAGGTTAAGCGTCTGCTTTCAGCTCTGGACATTATCCCAGGGCTCTAGGATTGAGCCCCACACTGGAGTCTCTGCTCAGTGGGGAACCTGCTTCTCCTTCTTCTTCTGCCTGTCACTCCCCTTGCATGTGCTCTCTTTCTGTCAAATAAATAAATAAAATCTTTTTTTTTAAAGGATACAGTTGCTTTTAAAAAGTGTTCAACACTTTCCCAAATTATATTTAAATTACGGCTGCCATCATATTTATAGAAGAGCTTCCCGAAAGCAATGGATCATTATGATAATTACATGCCTATCTCTTAATTAATCATGCTAAATACAACTGGCTTTGAAATTAAAGACCTGTGTTAAAATCAAACTCCTACTGGAACAGGTTATATGACCTTGGATAAATTACTTACCTTTTCCAAGCCTCAGTCACTGCATGCCTCAGGGGTATAATGGGAATAATAATGCTACCTCAAGGAAATGTAGGAAATATGAAGTAAGCTATTGTACCCCTGAGAAGTCTTTCAGTTGCATTAACAGAAAAATCTCAGTGTAGACGGAAAAATACTAATGCATGAGTTATCAGGATGAATCTGGACGAAACTGAGTCAGGCACCAATCACTGAGCAAACAGCCATGGAAGCTAGCAAAAGTGACTGTGCTTATTGACTATAGCCTGGGGTACGTGGGTTCCTAAATCATTTGAGGTTCAATCAGGGAAGCGTAGCTGCGTAACCAATAATCTCTAATATACCAGGGATTTAGCTTTGGCCTTGCACAATTGTTGGAGTGGGTTAGGCAGTCTCTGTTAAACTATTGTTTTCACATCTGAGGAGGATGAGTTTGCAATGAGAAGGCAGGCATTGAGGGAGGTCAGATGAAGGGAGGCCAGAGCACAATACAAACCAAGACCTCAAGAGGAGAGACTAAAACCTCTGTCAGTGCTTCTCTCCTCTGGGGTTTTGTTAGAGGTCATTGAGAGGATGTGACCTCCAGTTGACCCAGGAGCTGGACCTGGGCAATCAGAGGCTCTTCCAGTCTCTCCTATCATTGGGATCTGTTTTGCTCACCATTTCCCAGGGGGAGCCACACTTGAGAGAGCCATAGGAACTTGAGACAGCATGGTGATGTTAAGGTCCTCTCGATGCTGTGGGTAGCTCTGGCTAAATCCCTAGCTGGCCACTGACCTCCTATGTCAAGTACTTGTGGCCTGCAGTGTGCGTACAGGGACGCCCCCCAAACTTGGCTGGTCTGATGCATTTGTTGAGGCCTGGCAGACAAAGCGGGAGGGCAGGATAATCAGTTGGAAACTTAGCTTACCATTATGCAAAGCTGGGGTGGGGGCAGGGCCTCAAGCTACTGGCAGATTAAGTTCTGAGCACTTGTGACACAGCCCGATTGGGACACTAAGAGGTGGAGTCCCCGAAAAGTGAGAGCAAAGGGAAGGATGTTCTGCAATTGACAGTGAAATGGACAAATTGCCTTCTGTAGTCAGACCCCTAATACAAAAGAAAGCAAAAACACAGCAACAGCCCCAGTTCCCCACCCTCTAGTATCTGTCATTTTGACCGTAGACTTCTGCTGTTCCTGTGATGTCAGATTTCAGGACAGGCACCTGATGGACATCACTTTCTACAGTGGGCCCACTTGCGTGAGTGGCAAAGGATCCAACACGTTTAGTGCATTGGTATCCTGTAGAAGCCAGGAGTCTTCCTCACTGTGATGAACACACACACACACACAACCAGTGGCCCAGGAGAGTCAGAGAAACTAGAAGAATCTAGGAAAAGTTTGAGCAGTTGCAAACCTAATGCTGTTTCAACCTGAAAACATGAATCAGCAGATTAAAAGCAATATGAATGAGCTGTACAACGGCTGCTGCTTCATTTTTGCCTTCCAAATCTCCCAAGAATTTTCCACGTGGCTGCTCTAAAAAGATCCAATAAAGAGGGCGCCTGGGTGGCTCAGTGGGTTAAAGCCTCTGCTTTCGGCTCAGGTCATGATCTCAGGGTCCTGGGATCGAGGCCCGCATCGGGCTCCCTGCTCAGCGGGGAGCCTGCTTCCCCCTCTCTCTCTGCCTGCCTCTCTGCCTCCTTGTGATCTCTCTCCCTCTGTGAAATAAATAAATAAAATCTTTAAAAAAAAAAATCCAATAAAGAGAATTCTGGGAAATGTAGTTCAGCTTAGCCAAGTGAACTTATTACAGACTCCACTGAAGCCTTACAGCTAGAATGGAATCAGCTCCCTCAGAGCACAGAGGCCCAGAGAGGATTCTGTTTTTACTGAAAGAATGGATAATGTGCAAAAGATTGGCAGAAGCAAGGCATCTCCAATGGATCTATTTAAATAGTTCAAGTTTGAGCTTACTACACAGTAAACACCATGTATAAAATGAACACGAAGGCCTCCAAAACAAACCTTTAATTTAAAAACTGTAAGATAATCTAAAATGTATTCAGTGAATACCATCTATGCGCTTGTGGGCTTCTCTTCTGCAAAAAAAAAATCATTCTTAAAATACAGAAATTTTTGGAGCACCTGTGTGGCTCAGTCGTTAAGCATCTACCTTCAGCTCAGGTCATGATCCCATGGTCCTCGGAGCCTCGCATCGGGCTCCCTGCTCAGCGGGAAGCCTGCTTCTCCCTCTCCCACTCCCCCTCCTGGTGTTCCCTATCTCACTGTATCGCTCTCTGTCAAATAATAAATAAAATCTTAAAATAAATACAGAAATTATTGTATCATTACTACAAACTTTTTAGCTGTCCTACTCTAACCCATGTTTTATTTTTTGTTTCATTGTGACGCAATGTCCCTCATCCATGTGACACAAATCTTGGGAAGAAATACAAAGGATAAAATAAAGGATAATGCCATGTTACTTTTCTTAAATTTTCTGGATATCACAGTTAAGCAAGGACAATAAACAATACCCATAAAATGTCTGCTCTCTGCATTCCTACAAGAAAACTGGTATTTTAATTATGGAAATCTTCTTCATAACCATCTTCTCCACATGAAAACAGTCATTTGACACATTAGTGCATGTATAGGTCCATTATAAAACCTAAACACTTCCATTAGATAAAAGACCTAAAGTGATTATGAAAAATGTTCTTTTTCTTCCAAAGTATTCTAAATCAAACACCCAGTAGTACAATATGTTTCAGGTTAATTAGTTTAATCCAGTTTTAATTAAGTTCATGTTTCCATGCCAACAAATGGTTTTTAAATTGTTAAAATCTTGATGTTTCAGAATATGATAAAATTAATTACCTAAGAGCATTTGACTCAATTTTTTGGGAGCATGAAGTGCAATTTTAGCATCACTATAGCAATGACTTTAATATTAGCAACAAGTCATGATAAAGAACTTTTTTACTGTAAGGTTTACTTTTATATTCCAAATTTTAGGTGTGTAATGTTTTATAATGCATCCCTACTTGGATTATATATGATTTTACAAAATTAGATTCATGAGGACACACAAACACAAACGCAAGCATACACCTGCTAGCTAGCTATCAGCCCCAAATCATCCCCATTTCCAAGCATAAGAAGCCTGTTTTCTGGTAATACTGTACTATGCCTGTACATTCAAATGGTAGATTAAGACTAAGAGCCAAATGGGAGACTTTGGACTGATTTTTAAATTCTAATTATCTCACTGACATGCTTAGAAAAGAGGTAAAATTCTCAATCTGAGATAAAGACAAACATGACTTACAAATGGCTAGAAATAGGGATAGACTAGTTGAAGAAAAATTTTATATATGCCCAAGAATTTTATTTTTATATTTGTATTGCCTTTTCTCAGAATATCCTTGTTTTTGTCAGGACCCAGTGAGGAAATGAAAACCATAATAGTTATTTCAACAGAAATACTTTAATGCAGGAACTTGTTACACAGCTATGACACCTGAATACATAAGGGGAACATTCAGGAACTCAGAGATAATGACTGCACGAGACAGCCATCATCTCTAGGGATACAGGAGAAGGGATAAGCACCCAGTGCTCATCACAAGTGCCCTCTCCATCACCCATTTATCCCAACCCTCATCTACCTCCCTCCATCCACCCTCAGTTTATTCTCTATCTCTGAGTCTCTTATGGCTTGCTGTCCTCTCTCCATTTTTTCTTTTTCCCTTTCTCATATGTTCATCTGTTTTCTTTCTTAAATTCCACTGATGAGTGAGGTCATATGATATTTGTCTTTCTCTGACTGACTTATTTCACTTAGCTTAATACTCTCTAGATCCACCCGGTGTTTTCATACATAACTGTATTCCAGTTTTTCCTATCTTGAAACCTCTGCCTACCTAAAATTTCGAACACTGCTAGAAGAATCCATTATTCCTGTACTGTTCTAACTTAAGTGAGAAGGTGGAGAAAGACAGTCTATGGAGAGAAAAAAATCATTAAATGTATACTTATCAGAAATCAAGAATGAGAGAAAATATATGCAAACTAAGTTGCCTCTCTGATTTGAGCTAGTATGTGATAGTGACAGAACATTACATTTCCTCATTTTAAAAATAAGGGTGATAATACATATATTACTCTGCATTGTTATGAGGGTTAAGGCAAATCAAAACAGAAGTGTGTTGTAAACACAAGGAACCTAGTAGACATGATAGGTACTTGAAGGCGTCTGTAGGTTGGGAGAAAAATAACGAAAGACCTCACTGGTATTTACTCTAGAACAATCAATCTAGAGTTACTTACCTGGAGAAAAAAATAGCTAATTGATAAATCAATGTCTGAAATTTAGTATATCTGCTCTTGTGATTTTCAAATTTTTTTTTTCACGGCACTTTTTCTTTGTAGTAGCCTTAATGTGTGGCTTATTTCAGCAATACAAAGCCACGCAGGCTGACATTATATCTTAATTTCAATCCAGGCAATTATTACCTATACTTGGAGGTGTTGCCAAAAAAATCCCAAGGTAAATTTTGTACATACTCCAAGAACCTACATTAACTTATATTACCTGAGGATACTGTGAAGATTTGATAATAGTTCAACTAGCCATTTTTATTTGACGTAAGAACATTCTGATTTGTTAATGTTGATTGCTTTATTTTAAAAGAGAAGAAAAGTTAGTAGCTATTGAGCTGTGAAGAATAGGGAAACAATGGGGGGGATAAAATAATGTAACTTAATAGGGCCCTTTTTTTCACATTTCTTTATAAACCAATATACATGGTAACTTCCAGAAGAAATCCTGCATTTCTGAACTTCCTAGAAAGTCTAATGAGGAATTTATTAGTTCTTTGAGGACAAAAATAAACATCAACTTTGAACACAAGTTACACATTTGTCCCTAAGTTCTGTGCCAAAAACAATGTTAACTTGTGCATGAACGATGATTGAACATTTGGGGATAAAGAAGCAATTGAGAGCACTGGATTTTGAAGGGGAAATAACTCTTTGTCTCTGCATTGCAACTTTGGAGCCCTAAAACTGAGAAAGCCACATGAAGGCATCTGGCTTGGGTCACTCAGAAGAAAAGATAAGATTAATGTGCTTAAGAGAAGCCTCTCATCTGCAGCAGGCCTGAATATTAATGAGCCTTCAGCTTTGCTCTCTTCATGGGAATATATTTGCTTGAATAGTTCATTCCACCAGAAATGTAACTTACATCCTGATTGGTGAGACACCTAAAGAGCTAAGTCAGGGCCATTCCTCTCAATGGAAGCGTTGCCTGAAAAAAGACCACAAAATAGGACAGTGAATATTTGAGATGGGCTTATGTATAACCACTTCAGGAATAAGCTGACACATGCCTGCAATAAAATTCAGTGTCAAAAATAGAGTCAGATCAGCATTATGCTAAGTCAAATCACTGCAGTGAAATAAGAATAAATAACAATGTGCTCAGAACAAGATGACCTTAGGGATTCACGGTTTTAGTGAATTGCTCCAGATCACAAAGGCATTTCAATATCATGAATTATCAAATTTAAATAAAAATATAAGAGCATGCTGAAGTACAAAAATAATGCCTCTTACATAGATTACTGTGAGTTTCTCTTTTTTGGATTGTGGCAAAAATTAAATTGAATTTGATTGTCTGTTTACATATTATCATATCAAAAGCCAACCAACTACAATATTTATTAAGAGAAAAATAAAATATACTTACAGAATTTCTGGTACATGATTTTTTAATTGAGGAAAAAAATTTTTTTCTGTAGATCTTCATGAAACAAACAAAACAGAATGACTACAAATATTTTATGTGACTAGTAAGGGGTAATGTGAATTACTTGGATAATTGAAATGTAATGTATGGTAAAGCTATCTTAGAAATTATTCTGGTCAACTCTGACTTAAGTCAGCCCTTGCAAAAATATATTCCATAGAATACCAGTCCTAAAACGTGCTGCATCCAGACACAGACACAGACACAGACACACACACACACACACACAAATGAGTACAAGACAAAGTAAGGAAATAAAAACATACATTGATAGATTGTATAAATGACAATACTTTGGTACTTTGGTTGTGGCATTATACTAGAGTTTTACAAAGTGATGTAACTAAGGTGTGCATAAGATTACTCTATTACTTATTATTGCATGTGAATCTACCATTATTCCAATAGAAATTTCTATTGACTCTAAAGCAATTGCAAATTTGCAAGATGGCTTCTATGAGCAGTTTCATTCCTCTATTTCTGGTTTTGAAGGGATATGATGTTCTAACTATGGAAGAATATGAAGTTCTGAGAAATAACTGCATTATTCTTTCACCTATGGAAGAATAAGCAAAGGAATCAATTCAAAGTGAGAAAGGTGGGTATAAATTCATAGGATGAGTGACCAGGTTTTCCAGAAGAGCCTAGATTACTGTTTGCCCTACTTGGTTAAACTTGTATTTCTTTTTTTTTTTTTTTAATTTTTTATTCTTTGCCCCAGGGGTACAGGTCTGTGAATCATCAGGCTTACATCTTTCCCAACATTCACCAAAGCACGAACCCTCCCCAATGTCCATAACCCATCCACCCTATCCCTACCCTCCCACCCCCTAGTAACCCTCAGTTTGTTATGGGATGGGGAAGGAGACAAACCATAAGAGATTCCTAATCTCATAAACTTGTATTTCTTAACACAAAAGAAATGAGTGTCAAGAGCACAAGATATAATAAATAGGTGTCAAGAGAAAACTTTGAGTGCAAAATTGGATGCTGAATTAATAAAAACTAAACATTTATTTCATCCAGGCACTTATAGGAATTGTTAATGTTCATTTTTAAATTCCTAAGAGGGAGATGGAAACTATAAATCCTACAAAAAAAAAAAAGATTGTGTGTGTGTGTTTGGGTTCATTTTATTAAATGTATGGGTTCATGTGTCTTCTACTATGATCAGGATACTGGCTAGTTCCATCACCATGAGTATGCTTCCTTCTGTCCTTTTATAATCATATCCACCTCTCCAGACCTTCATAAAATTTTCTGAAAATTCATCCAAATTGTTGTGTATGCAAAGTTTGGTGATTTTATGACTAAGTAGTATTTCATGGTGTTCAAGAACCATAGCATTGTTAACCATTCATCTGTTGAAGAATATCTAGGTTGATTCCAGATTTGGGTTTTCATGAATAAAACTTCTATGAACAATTGTGTACAAATTTTTGTATAAACATGAAATTCTATTTCCTTAGAGTTCAGTCCCTGGATTTTTTGATAAACAATCCTTCCTTCCTTCCTTCCAGCCAGGTTTCCTTCCTTATTTCTTCCTCCATATCTTTTTTTCTAATAAAGTGTGAACATTTTTTTAAAGTATCTGTACATTTTTACATTTTTACCAGCATTGCACGGGTGATCTAGTTTATTGAAATTCTTTTTTTTTAAAGATTTTATTTATTTATTTGACACACAGAGAGAGATCAGATCACAAGTAGGCAGAGAGGCAGGCAGAGAGAGAAAGAGGAGGAAGCAGGCTCTCTGCCCAGCAGAGAGCCCGATGCGGGCCTCGATCCCAGGACCCTGAGATCATGACCTGAGCCGAAGGCAGAGGCTTTAACCCACTGAGCCACCCAGGCGCCCTAGTTTATTGAAATTCTTACCAGAATTTGTTATTCTCTCCATTTAAATTTTATTTTTTGCCATTCTGATCATGTGTAGTGACATCTCATTGTGTTATTAATTTGAATTTTACTAATGGTTAATGATGTTGAATATCTTTTCATATGTTTATTTGATATGTGTATATTATCTTCAGTAAAATGTCTGTTCATACCTTTTTCCATCTTTTATTTGGATTATTTGATATATTTATTATTAAGATTTGAAGGTTTCATTATATATTTTGGTTACAGTCTTGTGACACACATATGGTTGCAATTATATTCTCCCCATCTGGTATTTATATTTTCATTCTCTTTGTATGGGATTCACAGAACAAAGTTTTTAATTTTGATAATATGAAATGTATGAATTTTTCTTTTTTATAGACAGTGTTTTTCATGTCAAGTCTAATAATCTTTTGCCTAACTCTAGATTCTAAAGATAGTGTCCTATGTTTTTAAATTTTCAGCTTAAATTTGTGATCTACTTTGAATTCATTTTGGGGTAAGGCGTGACATTTGAATCAACATTAATTTTTTGTCTGTGAACATCCAATTACTCCAGCATCATATAATGGAAAGTCTATCCTTCCCTCTTTGAATTGCTTTTGGACCTCTGTCAAAAATCAATTTGGTATATTTTTATAAGCCTATCTCTGTGTTCTCTATTCTGTTTTATTGATATATATATCTATTCCTCTGGTAATATCATAACCACTTGATTATTATACTTTTCTAGTAAGCCTTAAGATTGCGTAGTGTGATTCCATACACCTCATCTTCTTTATCAAGATAGTTGTATATATTCTAAGGCCTGTGCTTTTCCATATAAATTTTAGAATAATTTTTTCTGTATACAAATAATCTGTGTAAGATACTGACAGGGATTGCTCTAAATCATAGAGTGGTTTTGAGAGAATTGACTTTGTTTTTTTTAACTGTTGGTTTTTTTTCATTCATGACCATACTGTTTTTCTGTTAGATTTTCTTTGATTTCTTTCACTGGCATTTCTAGTTTTCAGCCTACAGATCCTATACATGTTTTGTTAAGTAAATATTTATATATTTCATTTCTCTAGAGTGATTATAAATAGTTTTGTGTTTTAATTTCAGTTTTCATCTGTTCGTTGTTATTAAGTAGAAATGCAAATTTTTATTTATTTATTTATTTATTTATTTATTTATTTATTTATTTGACACAGAGAGAGAGATCACAAGTAGGCAGAGAGGCAGCCAGAGAGAGAGGAGGAAGCAGGCTCCCTGCTGAGCAGAGAGCCTGATCTGGGACTTAATCTTAGGACCCTGAGATCATGACCTGAGCCAAAGTCAGAGGCTTTAACACACTGAGCCGCCCAGGCACCCCTTTACTTGATTATTTTGCAGAACTACATGATTTTTTGTTCTTTAGCTTACTGATATCATTAATTGAATAGATTGATGTTTAAATGTTGAATCTCTTCACATTTCTGGAATAAACCACAGTTAATTATGGTAAAATTCTTTTTATTGCCAAATTGTATTTGCTAATATATTTTTAATAATTTTTGTGCTTAGAATTTTAGTGAATATTAGCCTGTACTTGTTTTTGTTTGCTTCTTTGTTTTTGTACTTCCTTGACTGTTTTTTAATTTAAATTCAGTTAGCCAAGAAGACATCATTAGTTTTTGATGTAATGTTCAATGATTGATCAGTTCAGTATAGCACCCAGTGCTCATCACATCACATGCCCTCCTTAACGCCCAACACCCAGTTACCCCATCTCTCCCCACCTCCTTTTCTGCAACCCTCCGTTTGTTTACCAGAGTTAAGAGTCTCATGTGGTTTCTCTCTCTCTGATTTCCCCCATTCAACTTCTCTCCCCACCCCCACACCTATTGTCCTCTGCACTATCCATTCCTTCTTTGACTGTTTATGATATCAGTGTAATCCTATCTCAATATAATGAATCAGAAATTTTTCCCTCCTATTCTGTGTTCTGGAAGAGATTGTGTGGACATGTTGGTAATTCTTCATTAATCGGTAGGTAGAGTTTTCCAGTAAAACCATCTTGGTATGAAAACAAACAAAAACAAACAAACAAAGAAACAAACAAACAATCTTGGCCTGGAGATTTGTTCTTTTGGAATTCATACAATATATATGGAATTATTTCAGTAGTTATTGGAATAGTCAGACTTTCATCTTGTTTAAATTTGGGGAGCGTGTCTTTCGAGAAATTTGTTTCTTCTAAATTTTTGAATTTATAGACATATATGTGTTCATAGTATTTCGTCCTCCATCTCTTTCTCCTCCTCCTACTTCTTTTTAGATTTTATTTAAATTCAAGTTAGTTAACATACAGTGTATTATTAGTTTCAAGGGTAGAATTTAGTGACTCATCAGTTGCACATAACACCCAGTGCTCATTACATCAAGTGCTCTCCTTAATGCCCATCACCCAATTACCCCATCCTCCCACCCACCTCCCCTCCAGAAACCCTCAGTTTGTTCCCTATAGTTAAGGGTCTCTTATGGTTTGCCTCCCTGTTTTCCTCTTACTTTTTTTTTTCTCTTTCCCTTTCCCTATATTCATCAGTTTCATTCCCTCATTTTTCTTCTGGTGGCTTCAGAACCTGTAGATTCCCTAAATCAATTCTGATATTGTATTGGTGACTTGTGCACTAGTATCTTCTCCATTTTTCACTTTTTTCAGTCTTCCTAGAGTCTTATCAATTTTTAAAATTTTTTGAAGAAACAAAAATTTCTATGTAATTACATTGATTTCAAATTTAATTACATTGATTTCTGCTCTTTATTATTTCCTTTATTCTGCTTGTTTTAGTTTCATTTTATGCTTCTTTTGCTAGTTTCTTTGGGTGTAAGCTTAGGTTATTAATTTGAACTTTTTTTTCATTTCCAGTTGAAGTATTTATGCTACATATTTATTTCTTTCTCAGAAATAATTTTGCTATATCCTGCGTATTTCAATGTGTCATGCTTTCAATTCTATATATGTTTTATTTCCTTTGAGACTTCTTCACTCATGGATTTTTTAGAACTATGTTTAATTTTCACATGTTTAGAAAATGTCCTGTTTTCTTTCTTTCTCTTAGTGACTTTTTGATCCCATTATGATCCAAGAACACACTTTGCATGATTCGAGTACTTTTAAATTTGTTGAAGTGTCTTTTATGGCCCAGGACACGGTTTACCTTCGGGACTATTCCATGAGTACTCAAAAAAAAATTAATTAAAAAAGTGTATTCTGTTCTTTTGGATGGAGGATTCTATACATTTAAAGTGGATTGAATTTTCTGATTTTGCTGTCCAGTTCTTCTATACTCCTGCTGTTTTTCTCTTCTTTCAGTTGCTAAGAAGGAGGTCTTGAATTCCCCAGCCATAACTGTGGATTTGTTTTTCTTCACCACCTCCATCAGATTTTATTGCTTCTATTTTGAGACTCTGTTGTTAGATGTGTAAACATTTAAGATCATTATAGTTTCTTGGTTAATTGATCCTTTTATTGTTAAGTCATTTTTTTCTCCAGTTTGCTTTTTTCTGTGTTTTATTTAATCAGATATTAAATATAGCTATACCTATTATTCTTGGGGTAATGTTTGCATGGTGTATTTTCCCCATATTTTTCTTTGAGTCTATGTCATTGAATTTGAAATGATTTTCTTCTAAATTACACCGAATACTGAGTATTACAGTATTGCATGTGATATAACAATCTATTGGCAACATTTTACTACTTTGCATGAAGTGCAGAAAACACACATTGATTTGCATGCCTTTACCTTACCCCTTCTTAAATATCATTTTCTTAAGTATCACATGGTTTTAATATTTTTGTTTCAATCATAAAATATGAGTTATGAAATTTATGAAGTTAAGGATACAATTTTGTATGTATTCATATTTCTGTTCTTTTGCTTAGTGCCCTTTCACTAGATGTTCCAAGCTTTTAATAAGTATTCTTCTATAGAATACTTACCCAGTTGGGGGGCCTGGATGGCTCAGTCTTTAAGCGTCTGCCTTCAGCTCAGGTCATGATCCCAAAGTCTTGTTATGGAGCCATACATTGAATTCCCTGCTCAGTGGGGAGCTTGCTTCTCCCTCTCCCAATTCCCCTGCTTGTGTTCCCTCTCTCACTGTATCGCTCTCTGTCAAATAAATAAAATAACATCTTAAAAAATAGACTACTTGCCCAGAAATAAATAATTTACATATATTATCTCATTTTCCCTAGAGTAGTACTATTTTATTTATTTTTTATTTTTTTTATTTTTTTTTTTATTAAAGATTTTTATTTATTTATTTCACAGAGGGAGAGAGATCACAAGGAGGCAGAGAGGCAGGCAGAGAGAGAGAGGGGGAAGCAGGCTCCCCACTGTCCAGGGAGCCCGATGCGGGCCTCGATCCCAGGACCCTGAGATCATGACCTGGGCCGAAAGCAGAGGCTTTAACCCACTGAGCCACCCAGGCGCCCGGGTAGTACTATTTTAAATTATTATACGTGAAGCCCTTAAAACAATGACTAACACATAGAAAGAACTCAGTAAATGCTTATATCATCAGGTTTAGCTTCTGTTCACTCTTTAACCTTCTTTACCACATTTCATTATTATACATTATGTGTCACCAACATGAAATAATGAGCTATTTCCCATTGATGTCAGTTTTCTTTATGCCACACTTATATAGCTTGTTTCTTGAATCAGCAAATATTTTCCCATTTTCCAATTTCTTAATCATCTTTTAAGATTATTTCAGGTATCACAGCATTTGTATTAACATAGATAGTGCCTCCCAGGGCAATCTACCTAAGGTGATTGAGTGAAGCAGGTGCAGAGTCTACTTATTTTGTTTGGCGATAAGGAACTTATGATGGGCAAGGTTAGAGTCTTCCATTTAGCTGATTAAGGCTTTGTTGGGTCTGCAGAGAAGTCTGATTTCTTCCTCTCATATATCTTGTTTTCTTTTTCCAAACTTTTGGAAGTATTGATCCCTAACAAACATCTTACACCTCAAACCCTCTTTCAGCTTTTATTTCCAGAGGACCCAAACTATGACAAAATCTACCATGACTCCAATCAAGGGATTTATATTTTAAGCAGTGAAACAATGGGAGCAGACAATTAAAACATCAGGAAATTAGACAAGCCAGAATCCTAATTATTCTGGCAGAACCAGGCAGGTATGGTGAGCGCTTAAGGGCTCAGGAATCAAACCAGGTCACAGAACATGAACATGATTTCTAGAATCTTCCAGATAGTAAAGTTCTAATGTGCCCTGATGGTAACAAAATTGGTAGAATGAGGATAGAAAAAAGGCCTTTGGATTTAGATTTTAAAAGAGAGCATTTAAGCAAATAATATAGTTAACTATGGACTGACAGGAAATGAAAAAAACAAACAAACAAAAAATGTAAGCCATTGATTATTGATGTCTTAACCTAATGGATGAGTCTGGCTTTGGGGATCACACCTATCTTTAAGTGAGAACAGATGGGGTCAGACAGGAATGGATAGTGAGCCATAGTAATAATCATTTTTTCCCAATCTGTTTGAAAATAATATTTTAAGAAAATGTTAATAATCATATTGTTTACATGTAAAAAGGGAAGTGATAGGATGCAATTTCAATAACAGTATCTTGAGGTAGTATTCCAGATGAGGAGGAAGAGAAAGGAACTTATATTTAAAATATATGCAAGGACTATAAAGAGAACTGTCTTTGAAATTGAGGTAGGGGGAAAATTCAGTAGCCCAAAAGATTCAATTTTCACATCTATAGGTCCTGAAGAAAGACTATAAATGGAGTCCACATACTATAAGTCTAGATTATTTAAAGTTATAAATCAAGGTAAGCAGCTATTAAAAATTAATGATTCATCTCACTCTGATAAATATCTGTCAATAGCAATCTCAAAACCAAAGTGCAAGTTTAAGTAGATGTTCACATGGAAAATGGTGATACAAGGTGAGCTGGCCCCTGTTCTCTAGCTCAAGATCCCACCTCCCTTTCCTTACCACTTTCCATCTCTGCACTGTGAAGGGTATTTCATGAGCCCATGTAAATGCCCTATTTCATATATCCAAGGTTTAGCCACATCTCCAGAGAAACAAACATCGCTTAACCACTCTTGCAGGTGTGTGGCCTCTAGGTACATGCTGTACCCTTGAGAGGATGAACTGGGAAGAATGGGCACCAAATTACCCGAAGAAGGTATAAGGTTGTTTACTGAAGACAGGCAAAGTCCTGAGTACTGGAACAAGAAAGGAAAGCGTGTAGGCTCTGAGTGGCCATACTCTCTTGGTTCCATGGTCCGCTAACTCTGATAAGTAAGGATCATGGCCAGAATAAGGACAGAGCAAGACACTCTGAAAGGTTTGTAGAGGGAGGTTTTCTTGTCTCAGTCTATGGATAGTCTGAATCTGTGTGCCAATATTCAAGTAAGATCTATACCAAGAATTTGTCTCTGCTCTCTTAAGGACAGAATTTAGTCAGTGAATAGAAACATTCTTCTTCTATATTCAATAACTTTGAATAAAACTAGAACATAGAGTATAGTTTTTTAAGAAGTAAATGTGTTGTGCCTAATTCCTTTGGTAGAATTTTGGGCCAGTTTAACCTCTGTTCCCAGCAGCAATAGTACAGAGTTATTGAGAAAGTTCTCTAAACCATGTGGAGCATTACAGTGACATTTACTTTCCTCTAATTTGCTCTCAGTGTGCCATTCAGCTTTCTCTGTTCTCGAAGGACATCTCTGAGTTTTAAATTGGCTGTTTTCTTTATTCATCATCAAAGACAAACATTAAGACAACACAGAAAATAATGTTGCATTTCAAAGCAACAGCTGCACTGTCTTCGACGGTGCTTTATTAAATGTCTCTAAGTTGTGTACCACATTGAGTTTTCAACTTTTCAGAGAATGACACCGATTTTCATCCACTTCCCCCGATTTTTTAATGAGCAGTTTTCCCCCTGATGTCTGTGTCAGAGGGTGGAGAAGTACGGTTTTTGATTTCTGGCTGTTTCAATTAAGGGGATGATCATTATATTGTGTACTGTAACATCTCTAATAAATCCGATTAGAGAGAATTCTGACACAGAAAGTGGCTTAGTTGACATTGATTTTAAGAAGACAGAGATAATTACTCCAGATGGATAAACCTCATCTGTTTCAACAACAGATACCTTTTTACAAGAAGGTCTGTTTTTTTCTTCCTTTTTACCCACTGTCCTGTGTACTTTGGAGTATGTAGGAATAAATAATCTAAGAACAAAGGGAAGAACAGGAGATTCAAATGGGAATCAAGCCATCAAAACCCCTCACAACTGCACACTGATGCAAATCATCATTCTAAATCTATCAACACTTACATGCTGTTTCCTCAATAAGAAAAATTGGATGATTTATATTTCCTGCTGACTTTTAAACATGATTGTCAGTGCATAAAACAAATTAGTCTTAATAAGAACTTTCCCATGAGCCCACAGAAATGGAGTGATGGGGAAGTAAATGGAAATCTTCAACAAGTGTATTGATGGAACTGCAGCAAAAGAATAGTCACATAATTAAGATGACTAGGCAATCATGAGCATTCCACTTAGTACGTTTACCCTATTTCAAAATGTCTAATGAACTTATTCATGAAAAACACAATGTCTTTAAAACAATGAGTCACTTTCTTCACCAGAGCTGAAATGTTGTACTGAGGAAAGTAAAAGCTAGTCAGACTTGAAAAGGTGACAAAAAGCAGATCCCACAGAGTCATCTGGAATACGTGTTTCTTTAGATGAGTTACATTCATTTAAATGACTGACACTTCTGTAAAATCGTTGATTTTTATTATTTTCTAAAAATTTATTCTAGAAATATTTTGGGAAAAGTATCAAAGAATAATATTTATAAAGTTAATTATTGGTTGGGGGCACGAGATGGGATTGCATTATTACCTTGTTATTTTATACAGATTATAAATGATGGCAAAAATGACCTGACGAATAGAATTTATGTATATCTTTCTATGTTATCTTAATTATTCTGTTAAAATTGCATGAAACAGAGAGGTTGTGATCACATGTGTAGAGACTGGTCTATGATCCAGAGTGAGTGGCTGAAGTGAAGTCAGGTAAGTGAAGCTGGTAAGGTTGGTTGGGGTCAAGTGGCAGGTTTTTTTGAAAGGAGGATGACACCAAGGAACACCATTGTACTGGTAATACTAAATTATTAAACAGTGAGAAAAATGTGGAGAAACATATTCCCTCTTCAACACTGCTATGGCAAGGTTGTCATGATAACACTGAATCATACGATAAGCTTCATTTTCTGGAATCTTTCAGTATGAAACAATTTAATTAATATATTAGTGATTTATCTTCATTATTTGAAGAACTAGGCTATTAGATGAAACAACTGGGAGTGGATTACAGAAATTTAATGATTTTTCTATATGACTATATATTCTGAATACCAAAATATGTATCACTGAATTTTCTGCAAAAATGACTTTTTACCTATATATGTCAATAAGTTACACATTATTTTATAAACGTATTATTTCCTTATTGTGACATGTGTAAGTTTTGATCAAAAATTCAGTTCGTCAGATCACATGAGCAAAGGCTCACCAGTGAACTTTTAAGATCACTTCTCAGTTTAAATTGAGGGGTAAAGAGAAAAGAATCTCTCGTTTATTACAAGAAGCTTTTTATTCCTGAAAATAAAATTCTGAACTCAGTAACTCTCAAATATCCCCTCTGAAAGACACACAGAAGACCAGGAGGTGAGGCTGCCACAGTGGCTGCGATCTTTGTCTCCATCTTTTCAACCAAAGGAGACGTCAGAGGCTCTCATCACACCCAGGGTGTAAGACCAGGAAAGGAAGGAATTGAAGTGATTCCTGAGGACAGAATAAGAGTTGGCTTACCTGACAGCAGAACCCTCAAATAAGACAACATTTGCAAACCACACTTTCACTGATCCTATTCATTAAACAGTCCTCATCAATAATTATGCCAGTTAGAAAGAAAGAGAAGCTATTAAACTGAAAAAGGGTCAAATGGTCAAAAAATAAAAGAACACTAAAATGCAAGGTGATACTTCATATTTCAGATCTATATATCTATATATACATGATATATATGTGAGTGTATTTACATATGAATATGTATACACATATGAACAATGTAGATAGTATAAATAACTAATGTAGGGGTCCCTGGGTGGCTTAATCAGTTAAACACCTTCCTTTGGCTTAAGTCATGATCTCAGGGTCCTGGGATAGAGTCCTGCATCCGGCTCCCTGCCCAGCAGGGAGTACGCTTCTCCCTCTCTCTCTCTGACCCTCCCCTCATGCTCGCTCTCTTTCTCAAATAAATATGTAAATTTTTTAAATTTATAAAAAAGTAATAAAATAAAATAAATAACTAATGTAAAGTTCTGGAAGGATACGAAACAAACGAACAAAATAATTACTTTTAGAGAAGCTTGGAAGGGAAATAGTATTTCAAATGATCACCAAATCTGACCTTGGATATTATGTTTTAATTTTTTATCGGAATATATATATTTATGTTCTATTTTCTTAAGTTCTATTTTTTATAACAAAGTCACTGGATTCACAAGAAGGCAAGGGTCATCATCATCAGTTGAGTCTTAAACAGGCACAATCACCATGGCTCCTTTTTCTGATTTGATGGTAGAGCCAAGAAAAAATAAAAGCACACACTGACCTTTGCCATTGTCACCATCACCCCTGATAACCCATGCATATTTTTCCTTTGGGAAAGATCTTTCAGGTCCCTGTGATCTCTGCCTGCAGTGCCTTCCTAGCAATTCATTGTTAGGGACCATGGTTTCTTCACAATTTTTTCTGGCCTCTAGCAGTAAATGTTAATATACTTCAGTAAATCTAATAATTATTTTATTCTCATATTCACACCCTAAAGTTTTTGCTGAACTCAGGTCAGAATCCATAGGAATACAGGGCCAGAGTACTGAAACTTAAATAAAACATCCATCAAACTTGACAAAGCTGTTTCAACCTTTAAAAAAATGCACTCTTTTCTCATAAAATAAAAATGTAAGAAATATGTCTAGTTTTTCCTTCATTTGTTTGCTTTTCATTTTTAAAAGTATATTTACTATTTCCATGGACTAAAATGTACTAACAAGATGTTTATCAAGTGTTTACAGTATACAATGTACCATGAGGACATTTAAAATGGAATCGGTAGATTCCTGTCTTTGAGGTACATATTACCAAGTTAGAGTATTAAGATACATGCTGAGAAAATTTGACAATGAAATAAAAGGGGACATGGAAGCTCAGAGACAAAGATCCAGTCTGGAGTAATGAAAAACTCTTGTTTAAACTCAGTTTAAAATATATCATAATTCAAAAGTTTCTTGCACTAGAGTTGCTTATAGTTAGGAAATATATACTTGTGTGTGTGTATATATTTATCAAATACCTTCAATAATCAATATTCATTTTTGTATATAAATGTATATACACACATGTGTACATATATATATACAGACGTATACATTTACATACAAATACGAATAGTTGAGCTATTCACTGTTCATATGTACACACATTATACATATGCATATATATAATATGTATAAAATCTACATTTATTACATCAAATTACATCAAATTACTTCACTGTTCCATGGCGTTAGTTCCATTCTTTGTGTCTGGTGATTAGGACCAGGTCATTCACCAGTGAGTAAATTTAGTACCTCCATCTAATATAAGGGATTTTGTTTGTCTTTGTTTTTGTTTTGGTCACAATTATTACAAAATAAATATGATTAAACAAGAGCAAGCAACAACAAGAAAAGAAAAATATGTGTACCCTTTTTCAAAATCAGCCCAAATGACAAGAACAAAAGCAATAGTTAGAAATGGAGATAAAAATTAAAAGACCTCTAAAAGAGTGATTCTTTGAGGCAAAATTTAGTCGTTAATAAACCAGAAGAGAGTGAAATTTTATGGAAGTTAAAATATTAGAAAGGAACAAGACCTACATGTGCACTCTCTGACATTAAGAAAGAGTAATTAGTTAAGGTACTTTAAGAAAAGCCCCAGCTGGGTCAAAATTTTCTCATCAAATTAGAAAATGTAAGTGAAATTTGGAAAGGCTTAAGGTGTAATATTATCAGTTGATATGCCACTTGGCAGAAGTAAGATCTGAAAGAGAATTTAGGGTTCAAGCAAATATACAAAGACTCCAAATATGTCTTTATGAATATCCAGGGTATGACAGTTATAATAGCTAAGGGTGAGAAATGGGAGTGTAGCCAGAGGGTAGAGGGTCTTAAAAATCAAGACAGAAATGAAAGGAGGAATCTGAAATTCTGTCATAGTTTAAAAGCATATAGGTTAGAATGAATTGTCACGAAAAGTTTACATAAGAGTTAAGGTATCCAATTGTATTGAACAAATTTAAATGTCAACTCATATTCTTGCTCTCTAATCCTCATTTTGACAACCATGTTCATATTTTTCATGTTTCCAAAATATCAAATTATGGAGAAGCCAGTTTGTGAATGTCAGGGTGCTTAGAAGTACATGCGGCTCGCATAGAGGTTGGACAAGCAAGAGGGAGGTGTGACTATGGAATGAGCGGATCCGGTAATGCAAACTGAAATCTCCAGCAGCTGCAGGAATTGAACAGGACAGTTAGCTTCCCATCACTGCACCATTCCGCCTCAAGCCTCCTTGGTGACCTAGAACTACTATCATCACCAATTTGAATTTTTTGCCTTAAAAGCCTTCAATGTTAATAAAGTGCAAGGAAAGCTTCCGATTATTGAAATGTTGAAAGACTTGGGCTTAAGTTCAAAGCATCTGGATGATGAAGTTTTTAGGAAGCTCCTGAAATCTCCTCTCTTTGAAATTAGAAATACGGTTTTGGTAGTGAGGCTGTTGTTTGGAAAGCTGCCCTGAGAAGTATACTTCAGGCAATGAAACTGATGACTTGAATGGAGACATGGAGATGAGGGAATATTTTTATGTACATGAATTAGAGCAAGTAAGATTTTGTACTAAGTAATAATTTCCATAATTTCTTTAAACAACCAAATACCAATAATGATAGCTTCTTGGGAGACCATTTATGCTAGATGTTATATAGGTGCTTTATTTATGTTTCTTCTATTGTTGTATTATAAATTGTCAGATATGACTTAATTTTGCCCAATCCAATGGTGATACAACTATGAGGTACCCTAAATGAATTTATGGGTAAGAGAAATAAAGATGTCCTATGAGAACCAAACCAATAAAATTCATATTCAATAAGTGAGCAGACCATCTATAATTGAAAAATAAGATTTTGTCCTCATTTCTCAGTGTCAGTGTAAACATCATCTCTTCTGAGAGAACTTTTCTGATCTTATATTCATACCAGAATTTTCCAATCATTACTATCCGGTGTACTTTATTTTTAATAATATGTTTAACTTCTATTTTCTTTTTTAGACTTTGAAGTTTCTAAAGATAAGGGCTATTTCTATTTTGCCTAAGGTTAGCATTATACACCTAAGGACTAAAAAAGTTATTTTTATGTAATAAATGCTCAATAAATATTTCTTGAATGAAAGGAGGGTGAACAAATGGTCAATAGTTGTAGCAAATAAATACAGAGTAAGAGCTACAGAATCCCAGAATTACAACCAAGGTGACTGAGGAATAGTTTAAGTGTTGAGTAAATGGCATATAATTTGATTGCTAGTTATGTCCATCTTGCTTGGAGAACAGAAGGCAATACTCAAGCTAAAAGGCAGGCTGAACAGTCAGAAAAGGGACAACCCCAAATGCCAAAGGAAGCAGTGCTAAGCTGAGTGAGCATGCTGCTGTGTGTTGGCTTGGCATGACTATATCCCCATCAACCAGGTCTACTGGTGACAAACTTAGAATGGAGCATTCTGATGTTTGAATCAAAGAAGTTACACTTGTGGTCAGGATTCTGTGTACATCAATAAACTTCTGGTAACTTAAATCCCCACATACTTTTCTTGTGAAGAGAAAATATGCTACACAGGCTTATGCAAATATTCAGTCCATTGGACATTTTGAGTCTTCCTCTAGCCTCATAACATAGGATTTCTGGTTTTTTGTTTTTGTTTTTTTTTCCAGTCTTAGGAGTTTTGTTAAATTGAGATATCCCTGAAAGATACTTGCCAGGTTCCTAGCTTTCAGAGCTGAGACTCTGAGACTGGTTTGTTGAGAGTCAGGCATATGCAATATCCTTCATGGGGCTTCCTTCTCTTACCTGTGATGTTAGACCATGTAACTCAACCTCATCTCTGCTCCCTGTGACGTTACATAAGAAACCATAATACCCCTTCTGTCACAGGCACCCGACTGCTGATTGTGACCCAGATATGGCTTTGTGTTCCATCCCTAGTCTTGACTGCACACAAAGCACTGAGATGCAGAAGCCACCAGATGATACACATGTTTCTAGGAAGCCAAAATTGCTGTCAGAAAGTGAGTATATGTGATGAATAAATCAATGAAATCAAGATGTTTGGCTTCTGTTTGTCCATTGGAGGAAACTGAAATTGGCAATAGGAGTCGTCAAATATTTTAAAGATACTTTACACATTTATTTTTGAGTCACATGGACCCAGACAGATACCAGATTTGGGGATAAATGAAACTGAAATTAACTTTAGACCATTGAGTTTTGTCAATCCCAGTTTTTTATCTGAAGGATGATGTGTATTTAATTATAATGTTAGAATTCTGTGGATAGATGGGGCTGATATCTTGAGTACATTTTTTTTCTGTTGATTTTCTTACTTGTGTTCATTTGCTTTTGTCCTTATGATAGTAACTAATTTCTTGAAAGAGGTTTCATAAGGATGATACCAGCTGGTGACCTTATCATCATTTCTGTTCTTCCACAAATTGAACAAGGTGAGTTATCATTTCTTCTTGTAAGAGATACTTAACCTTGTGTATTACATAGGTGACTTTCATTAGTAGAAGCTTCAGCCCTGGGTTATTTGTAGAATGCTGATGATTCATCTCATTTTTCGTAGTGGATACCTTTGGAAATTGTCGCTTCGATGTTGCTTGCTATTTGCTTGGGATTGCTTACTGTTAGGCATTTAAGGAGGGCTTACTGACCTAGCACCTGTATACTTTGCAAAGAATGGCAGCAGGTGAAAAGGCAAATAAAATAGAGGCATATTTCCGATGGTGACATCTAGTCCCCAGACCCTCTGATTTTTCAGGGCAGCAACCAATCAATGATGAAATGGGTGAGTAAGTAAGCCAATTTAGTATTCAGATGATGGAAATGACTGCTTTGTTTCTGAATGAGTCTGGTGAAGTGGATATTTGGTGAGCTAAGATTCAGAATTACACAATCAATGAACACTTGGGCTTTTTGGCTGAGATCGGCAAAAGACACTTGATATACTATTAACAACGAAGGACTGGCAATTGTGAAACTTCACGTGAAGTTTATGTCTTTTTCTCTGTTTGCTTGTCCCCAGGCTCCTAAGGATGTGCCAACTGTGAGTTTCTCATCCCCACAGGAGGCCAGTGGGTTTCCTCTTTATCAGGTAAATTACTTTTTATTAAAGCTTTCCTTCGAGGTTTTATGTTGTCTTTCATTTGGAACATATTCCTCTGTTTCTTCATTTTGCTTGACCTTCTGTATTGGCTTCTGTGCATTAGATGAAACAGACATCCTCCAGTCTTAAAAGAGTGCCCTTTGGTAGAAGATGCAGCTTAATGTTTAAGCCCGCACTAGCTCTTGGTTGTCTCTCAAATCTTTGTGATTCACAAGCTGCTTATTTTATTTTGAATAGCTCCAGTATTTGAGGGTGTGCTAAGCCTTGCTGATGTCCCAAAGGGAAGGATTTCAATCATCACCTAGATTCAGGCTAATTGGAAGCCAGTTCCACATGCAGCATTTTGCACAGAATGCAAGTATATACAGTCCTCTGGCGTTGTAGTCATAAGCCCTGCTGGCCTGCAGAGGCAGGCTATCTGGAAGTGTCCCCTGGCAACAGCCACAAAAATCAAGGCACCAGACAAGAATATAAACTTCTTTCTGGAAGCTATTAGTGAGCTGGAATGAAGCAGAGGGAGAGCACAGAGATTGCATCCACAAGACTCTGTTCCCTGAGAACACCTTCACCAGCTCCTTGAAGTATGCCAAACCAGAAACCTGCCCCCCAGGCCAAAGCTCCTAGACAAGAAAGGAGGCCTCTTTGTCAAAAAGACCGGGGGAATGTTTCAGTTGGCTATCTGTGCAGTGCTCTGGGGGTGACAGTCTACCAAGAACTATCTTTCTGATTATTATAGTCCCATGGGATCCAAGGATGCAAGACTTCCTGGCCTCCAGAGCCAGACCATCAAAGGGCATCTTCTAGGCTGCACCCACATGTCTGGGTTCTCAGACATAATAACCAGTGAGTCGGATATTTTCCTGGAGAAGCTCCCCTCCGGGAGATACTGGCACTCTGGTGTAAGGCAGAGGGTAAATACAAAGATGGCATCCAGGGAAAAAAGAAAGAAGAGAAAAATTTAAAAAGCTACACACACACTGGCTTTAGCAAGGCAAAGAGAGAGCACAAAGATGTCATCCACTGGCTAGAGTATAAAGATGGCACCCACTGTAGGAAAAAAAAATCTAGAGAAACAAACAAACAAACAAACAAAAAAGATAACACCTGTCAGGAAAAAAAAGTCTAGAGTAAATAATAATAATAATAAAGTAAAAATTTCAAAGCTTAGAATAAATTTAGAAAAAGAAAAAATAAATATGATACCTGCTAGATTTAGCAAGGCAGAGAGAAAGTGCAAAAATGGTGCACACCAAACTCGTTGTTGGGAGAATATTCCAGCAGGCCCCTGCCCCTTGGTGCAATGATTTCAAATGAGGAAATGAGTCTTCTTTGCATCAAGTCTGGACACTCTTCAAAGGCTGCTCCTGTACTGGGCCCAGGGGTGAATAAGTCTTTGTGTGAGCCCCTAAATATGACAGAGTTCCATGGGTTTCTTTGGCATGAGCATGGTGGTTTTCAAAGATAAAGGTTTTGGGGGCTCATCTCTCAGATGCAGTTCTTAACATTTGGGGTGCCTGACGTGGGGGGAGTCAACCTTTCACTCCTCAGAGAGAAGCTTTGGGTTTTGAGTTCCCTCCTGATTATAGGTTACCATGCAGATTGAGGGGGTAGGGAGTCAACCAGGGAGCCTTCTGTAGCAGGATTGTGTCTCAGTCTCTCCTATTTGCTTTGATGATACGTGTGTGTGTGTGTGTGTGTGTGTGTGTGTGTTTCTCCTTTACCTGATGTGAAGGAGTTATTCCACTAGATTTTAGAATTTTTTTTCCAGAGGAAATTGTTCCATATGCAGCTGGAGATTGGGTGTGTTTGGAGGACGAGGGGAGTTCAGGAACTTCCTACATTGTTTTCTTGAACACAAACCCACCTCTTCCCTTTTAATAGTCATAGAATTGTAGTAAAAGTTATTGATCATTACTTGAATTCCTGTTAATAACCAACCACTTTCAGGTTGGATGTTCATATTACAAAAAGTTTGAGCCAAATTACTTCGTTTCAGTTGCATCATCTGTGAAATAGGAGAAGCAATCCATAAAATAGGTCGGTAGTGCCAACTGTATAGAGCTGTTGTGATTAAACAAGTCAGTACACATAGAACATTGGGAACCATGTGTGTAATATAGTAAATTCTCAGTAAATCTTAGCTAAAACAATCATGATGGAGAAGATGAGGGTAATGAAATGACACTTTATGTAACTTTTTAATGTTCATGTCTCTGCTGGTTTTTAAAACTCCAAAATATTATTGGACTCTTCCACCTTCAAATATGATCTTCAAATTTGCACTAATCAAGAAGAAAATATGTCCATCGAGTCTTATGAAGATAGAGAAGACAAAAATCACATAGCTCACCTGGCCCTCTGGATATTCAACCTAATAATAGGCTTAGAAACATTTTTTAAAAGAGAAAAACAGGAGAGAGACCTCCCCTGTTAAGTAATTAAAAATAAACATAGGCATCATTTTGAAGAAGAATATATTCATTAATTTAACAATTATTTATTGGAATCAAAGTCCCTGCATTCATGGAAGTTACTTTCTAGTGGGAGGAAAATCACAAGCTACTAAAAATGTGCATCCAGTTTATTTCTCATGGAGAAAAATGGTACTGAAAAAACTAAACTGCATAAAAAGGATAGGCCGGAAGGGGATTGCTATCTTACGTTGGGTCATAAAGGAGGAATTACTGAGGAGAGAATAGATGGCCAGATAATCGAAGGAAGTAAGAAGTGAGTCACCTAACATTGTCAGAAAGAGCATTCCAGGTAGAGGTAACAGCAAGTGCAATTGTTCTGAGACATTTCAGATGATGTGACATTAGAATATTTCAGAAATAATAAGATATCAGTGTGGGTGAAGCTCAATGAACAAGTCTTGAAGCAATAGGAGATAATGTCAGTTTACGTAGGACTTTCTTGTGAATTAATTGAGAAACTACTGACAGATTTTGAACAAAGGAATGAAATAATCTGACTTACATTTTTAAAGGAGCACTCTGGCACTATGTGAAGAATCAACTGGTGTGGGGGGCACCTGGGTGGCTCAATAAGTTAAGTGTCTGCCTTCAGCTCAGATCATGATCCCCGGATTCTGGGATTGAGCCCTGGATCATGCTCTTTGCTCACCAGGGAGCCTGCTTCTCCCTCTGCCTGCTTCTCCCCCTGCTTGTGCTCTGTCTGTCTGTCTGTCTGTCTCTCTTTCTGACAAATAAATAAAATCCTAAAAAAAAAAAGAGAGAGAGAGAGAGAAAAGAATCAACTGGTGGTAAGGAGAGTAAGGATACTGGGAGGGAATCTCTAGAAATCTGTTATACAAACCTAAGCAAAAGTTGGTAGTTGCTTAGACCCTAATAGGAGTAGAGGTTTTGGGAAGGGCTGGATTCTGAATTATCAAGTCAGAATAAAAGGATTTGTTTATGAGTTGATTATATTGTAGTAGGGAAAAATAAGCTCCAAGTGCTTTGAGTAGAAGGTCGCAATTGTTTTTGAAGAAACTGAGGAAAGAACTAGTTGGTAATGGTGGAGGTGGACCGGTAAATCACTAGAAGATACTGAGAGGGAGCATTCCATTAACGAAGTATCAACTGGCCCAAATAATGCTGTTAAGAAAAGTGTAGAGTAAGGCTTGACCATTTTATTGAGCAACACCAAATCTATGGTCATCTTAAATGGAATAGTGAGGATGAAAGTCTCTTCAGAGGGTGGGCCAATACAAGAGTTGTCTTTCTTTTTCTAAGTACTTTTCACAGACAGTTCAGTGTTATGGCTTTGTCACTTTGTCACTATGTCTCGGTCACTCAGCTCAGAGAGAGGTCTGCTATTACTGGCTTGAGCTGATTCTTTTTCCTGATCTATATGGATTCCGTCAGAGCACAGAAGCTCTCCAGAGTCTGAGTGAACAATAAGTGTGATTCCTTCTATTATCTATTTTTCTGGTGAAGTAGGCCTAGCACTTTGATATGGTGGGAATTTAATGGATCTGGTTGAATTTAATAAAGTAGTAGATGACATTTGTGTGGGCACTCAATAACCTGTCAATTTCTGTTTTAGCCATGCACATACAGCTAGGAGGTAGAGATGTGATAATAGATTTTACATCAACTAACATAGTACTCAGTGTTCAGGAGGCATTATAATCATCTTCCTTAGGAACCTGTTGCATTACCAATGAAATCAGCTTGCATCGGAGTGTATCTGAGAGCCATTTCCAAATGTCAGTTACGTTATTTGACAACTGAATTCTCCATATCTCTGTTGGATGTTAGTTAGACTGCATACTTAACACAATCTAAATTTAAATCCTAGCTTTCTCTGCTAAATCTCCTTTTCCCAGAGTTTTCCCCATTTCCATCTGATGACAGTTCCATGCTTCTAGATAGTAATGCCAAAATACTTGAAGGTATCCCAGAATACTTGCTTTCTCCCACACCCTGAATTCAATGTATCAGCATATCCAATTTGCTTGGCCTTTAAATTATATCCAAATTTGATAACTTCCAACCACATCTACTGCAAATATCCTGGTCTGAGCCACCATTGACGCTAATCCTGATTACTGTAGTAGCTTCCTAATTAGCTTTGCATTTCGAAGTTTGTTCCCCACTTATAGTGATATTACCCAGACAGCAGCCAGAGGAATATTTTAAAATGTGTATCTGATGATGTCACTGCTCTGGTGTGAGTTTTGCAATGAACTAGAAAAGTCCAAGTCTTGTAATGTTCTACAAAGACTTACCTTATTGGTCCTCCCTGTCCTTCTTATTACTATAACCTAATATTCTACTACTATCTTCTTCACTCACTGTGTTCTGGCCTACCACCCTTCTTGTTCTTCCTTGGGCAGTCTATGGTCACAACAATGACACTTAGACTTTGCATTACCTGTACCACCCAGCTGGTAAACTTTTTCTCTTACTCTTCTCCTAACTCACCACCTTCAATGTATTACTCATACCACCTTCCCTAGGATGATTATCCTAAGCAGCTATTTAAATTGAAAGTTCTCCCACCACAGGGACTCCTCTGCCTCCTACTGGTCTCTCCTTTTTCTATTGTGCATAGTACTTACTGTAACATGCTCTACAACCTACATATTTATTTTACTTTCCTAATTTTCTGTATCCTCTTGTTATAAAGTAAGTTCCATGAGAGAAAAGAAATCATTGTCAGCTTTGTTCATTGTAGGATCAAAAGTTCCTAGATCTGTCTTGAACATAGTAGAGGCTCGGTAAATATTTGTTGAATACATTGGATGAAGACAATGTTATAATATAGATGTTATAATATAGATGTATTATAACCATTTATGGATATGAAAATCTAGGCAAAAAGAGCCTAAAAATAGTTAATTAATACAACTAGTAAGTGACTGGGCTTGAATGTAAAATGCCTACGTTAGAGTCAACAATTAAGTACTCAAGTTAGCAGTTAGCATGCTTAAGAACCACATGCACTCCCTCCCATTGTTTATTAATGTTATAGAATATACTTATTTTGAAATTAAAAAGAATAAGACAGATTTATATGTACAGATATGAAGAGACATCCCTGCCGTGTTAAGTAAAACACACACATGCAACCAATTACAAAATAAGTTCTATAGTATGATATCATTTATCAAAATTCATGTATGTACATATATATTTATAAATATATATATTTTTGTGGAACATTACCCACCCCTTTATTATGAATATATACACACAGAAAGTTATCCTGAGTAGTTGTACATTATCATTTAAATAATTGAAAAATAACCACTATCACAACATAATTCCCATAACTACTAAGCATAAATCAGTAAAGGTCAACTTCCTTTTTTTCCAAGGAGGTTCATGACTTTTTCATCTACATCAAAACAGAGACTCATCCCTTAGGGATGGTAGCTGGATTACCTGATCTGAGCCTCTGCAGGAATAAGGATGCTGCAACTCTTTACTACTCCTTATGAACATCATCACATTTCAATTTCAGAACAATTTCAAATTCAAAACAATATCCCAAAAGATGGCAGATGCTGACAATGTTTCCTTCTTTCAAATGTGATTTAGTTGAGTGGTTCCACACTTAATGTCCTCGCTGGGTGTGCCCCTCTGAACCCATGGCATGATCCCAACAATAGTGACCTACAATAAAAGATGGCCAGGGTAGGGCATATTTAAATTCTTTATGGTTCATAATTCTTTAATAAATCCTTGAAGGTATATACAATTCTTATTGAGGATAGCTATTCTCATCTGTTAAATATGTCAGGAAAATTAACATTTTCCTATTTTATCTTTATATCCATTCTGAAATCTAGGACTAAAAGTGTTTTTAGATAAATTATAAGGCATTGTCATTACAACTCTTGGTTGAACTAGCTTTCCACATACATAGTAAATGATTCATGGCCATCAGATAAATTTGCAAAATTCAATCACATTCTCTTTCTTGTTTTTAAATTCTTAGAAGTGGTGAATAAGGGGTGCCTGGATGGCTCAGTGGGCTAAGCCTTTGCCTTCAGCTCAGGTCATGATCTCAGGATCCTGGGATCGAGGCCCGCATCAGGCTCTCTGCTCAGCGGGGAGCCTGCTTCCCCCTCTCTCTCTGCCTGCCTCTCTGCCTACTTGTGATCTCTCTCTCTCTCTGTCAGATAAATAAATAAAATCTTAAAAAAAAGAAGTGATGAATAAACTCAATCTTTTCATTTTCGTTTTCTGAAATGAATCAATGATGTTTTCTGGGTGCTAATTCTTATATTCCTATTTATATTTGTTAACACATGTACATATTTTTATCAATATAGCTCTGCATCAATTTAATCATTTTATCTGTGATCAATTTACTTATGTTACTTTTATCAAAGTGTACATTTAAAAAATTATAATATGAGATGAGTGGTAAAGTGAAAGCAATGGACTAAGTGAAGGGAACATATCTATTGTCTACAGTGATTTTCTAATAAAGACAGACATATGGAAGAGTGAGTTTATGCCAGGCACAGGCTACATAGAGAATAGAAAACAGGACGAAATAGAGTCTGATCAGATCAAAGGAAACATAAAGATCCCATAAAAGTTGAAATAACACAGGACTTCTGGACCATCATCTTGTATTATATTTTGGTTTAACATCCAAAACATTTTAAATTCCATTTATAAATTTATATTTACTCATTTTCATGCTCAAAGCCAATTAATTTTTGCTCTCTCATTTAATGTCATCAGCTCTTGCTTGAATTGGCCACCTAAGAGCATTTCAGGGCCAAGGTCATTAAAATATTTCTGAACCAGAAGTAATTTCCCATGAAGTCTCTAAGGTGTTAGATTTCAAACCAATACATATATTATGGTATTTAGAACTCTGTGATTTTCATTTATGCATATCCCAGTCAGCATATGATCACAGCTGGAAAAATGAGCTTGGGTAATGAAATAAATGAGATGCCAAAGCAATAGTTCTTCCCAGAATGGGAACTATTAGTCTAATTGCCACAGATGGATGATAATCAGGTCTCATGGCCCCATTACTTAGAGTTGTCTTTGAAGCTTCAAATATGAATATAATATTCTCTTATATTCTTTGGGTGGTCACTAGAGTGGAGCAAGAAAATATTCCTGTGCTAAAATGTGGTGAATTTATAATTTCCTAAGGGAATATTCTGGAAATTCTGAGTGTCAGAATTATTCCTCAAACCTTAATTTTTTAAGTTCAGCATGTAGGATGTGGTAGATGGAGATGTTTACCTAAGGCCCACACCTGTAAAATGAATGTTATCATATTCATCATCACCATCATCATCACTATCATCATTATCATCTCTACCCAATAGTGTTAGAATATTTGAGATCATTGATGTAGGGCATTTAGCATATCTCCTGGTAGATATTAATCCCATACAAATATTTTTTTTAATTCTATTTATTAATAGCACACAAGTGAGGGAAGGGGCAGAGGGAGAGAGAGAGAGAAAATCTCAAGCAGACTCCACGCTGAGCAAGCATGGAGCCCAATGAGGGGCTCAATCTCATGACCCTGAGATCATGACCTGAGACGAAATCAAGAGTGGGATGCTTAAGTGACTGAGCCACCCAGGTGTCACTTTACTTTTATTTTTTCTTTATTTTTTTAATTTAAATTCAATTTAATTAACATATAGTGTAGTATTGGTTTCAGGAGTAGAATTTAGTGATTCATCACTTACCTGTAACAACCAGTGTCATCCCAGCAAGTGTTCTCCTTAATGTTCGTCCCCCATTTAACCTGCCTCCCCACCTACCTCCCCTTCAGCAGCCCTCAGTTTATTCTTTATAGTTAAGAGTCTTTTAAGGGGGTGCCTGGGTAGCTCAGTGGGTTAAAGCCTCTGCCTTCGGCTCAGGTCATGATCTCAGGGTCCTGGGATCGAGGCCCATATCGGGCTCTCTGCTCAGCCAGGAGCCTGCTTCCTCCTCTCTCTCTGCCTACTTGTGATCTCTCTCTCTCTCTCTCTCTCTCTCTCTCTCTCTCTCTCTCTGTTAAATAAATAAATAAAATCTTAAAAAAGAAGAGTCTTTTAGAGTTTTCCATACAAATATTCTTAATGGATCCCTAACTGAAAGTTGTATAATCTTATTAAGTCTCAGATTCTCCATTTGTAAATAGAGATTCCAGTGTCTGTTTCTAGGTTCTCAATAGTATTAAATTTGAATAATGTCTGTATAGTAGGTAAAAACTTACTTGGTATATAGTATAAGCTATAAAATTGAGTCTCTCCTCAGAAATTCAGTAATGTTCTCACAAAGGTGGTCAAAGCCATATGAAATTAACTTTTAAGGAACAGTCATTCCCTGAGACAAAAAGTTGGTACATATATGTTCTTGTTTACTCTGTTTTCCACATTTCACTGAATCTTGTCCCAAAGCTGATTATAGACAAATATATTTATATATTTCTATTAAAAAATTCTCCTAAAACAGTAAATCTTAGACAAGTTTTCAAAGCTCCAATAAAAGAAGAATCTAGATTAACTTTGATTGTGATACATTTCTATGTATTTTATGTATTTTAGATCTGTGAGTTGACAACCTTTCCTACTTCTTTCCCATGTAAGCACTGAACCAGACCAATTTTTCATCTCTGAGAGGTAGAGCAGAAGGAGCAAGGACTTTGGAGTCAGACTAGCCATGTTTTTGATGCTAGCAACTCTATGTAAAGGTATAAAAGTTGGGTAATTCATATTAGTTTTCAGTTTCCTCATCTGTAAATGTGAATAAAACACCAAAATTGAAGGATTTTGTAAAGATTAACTATAATATGTGCAAAATGCCCCCAGATATTCATTAATTGTAGTTCTCATTACATAATTATCATTTCACAATAAAATGTACATCATTCTCCGTTTGTTACTCATTTTTTTATAGATAAATTTCCTGAGGGGAATTTTTGAGACAGTTCTTTCATAGAGTGTTTTTAAGGTAAATTTGCCACATTGTTTCAGTTTCATTCGGTTCTTTTTTGTTTTGCATTCTCCCTCTGGAATAGGAGGATATGAAAAATGAAAGACAGTCAGTGATTTTACACAGGCTGGAACCACGACTTTGACATTAGAAACTTGAAGGAGAGTTTCTTAAAGTTTCTGTCTCATAAACTGAATACTCAAAATAACCAACTTTCTTTCTGAAAACATATGATCTAAGCCTCAGTATCTAGAACATTCTGAATTCCAGAGAAAATGATGAATTTTTATTTCACAGAAAAATCTGAACTTCCCTCCCTGCAGGCCTTTCTTTCTGCTAGTTTACTCTGTCCTTGGAATATTTTCTCCCTTTGCCAATCTCACTCTTTAATCTAGACAAGATCTCTTCTTCCTTTGGATCTAGATTCAACCCAGATAAATGCTGCCTTATTTTCTTGATTTGGAACATTCACTTTTATTTTATCTTAAGTCCCTCTTTCATGATGATGATCACAGTTGTAATGTTTTTGTTCACATTTATCTCCCTCATGATGCGTCCATGAGAACCAGGAAGAGTATGTGTGTCGTTCCCTTTATGACACCCGTACAGGACAGTACCACACAACACTGAGACATCTTCTGAATATTTGAGTTAACAGAGTCAACAATGGGAAAAGAGTGAGCTAGAGATACCCGTGATGTGGCTATTTCTTAAGTATCACAGGATTCTTTTTTTTCCCCCCATCTATCTTTAATTTTGATATGGTTGAACTGATAATTATTTTTCTGTTCTCTTAAAATGAAAGAAAATAAGAGCAGGTAAAATAATATTCTAGTAATTTTTTTAAAGATTTGATTTATTTATTTGAAAGTATCTCTATTGAGAGAGAGCACAGAAGCGGGGGGTGGAGGGGAGCAGCAGAATGAGAAGGAGAAGACTGCCCAGTGAGCAGAGATCCTGAGGCGGGGCTCCATCCCAGGACCCTGGCTTCATGACCTGAGCCAAAGGCAGTCATTTAACTGACTGAGACCCACAGGTACCCTTTTCTAGTAAAAATTACTTTAACTAAAATATAATTGGGAAAAGTACAATAAAATTGCTTAATATCAGTCATCCAATTTTAGTTGTACCTCAAAAGATCCATTTCTTAATCACTTTGGAACTTGATTAATTTTATTAAAAGAAGTAAAGGACACATGCAAAGGCCAATGTAATTACTTTTAACTCTTGTTTTATTTCCAGCTCAGCCACCTGCTGTGTGATTTGGGGCAAGTTACTTAATCTTTTTGTGATCAAGCCCTTTCCTACCAAGTGGAGGAAGACTAGCAAATAACTCATAAAATTTTTAAGAAGTTAATTGAATCAATAGACATAAAGTTCTTAGAATACTACTGTTGTTAGATTTTTAAAAAACTGAATGGTATTTGACACCACCCCTGTTCAATTTCTTAGAGGGGATGCTTGTGCCTTCAAGGAACCCATGTATCTTGTCATTTCCCCTCTTTGGTGAAAATGCATATTAAATGAGCTGACATTCACTTTTTGATAACTAATTTTCTTATCATTATTTATACATTACATATATCTATTTTGCTTGAAATATAGTAAAACTTAAAACACAACAAAAGTTTTGCCCATTTATGTATTGTGGATAGGATCATATAAAATAGTCTGGTGGGATGCTTCCATTGGCCAGTCCAACAAATACTAAACCTGATCCCTTATAGTGGGAATAAGTGAGGATCTTAATGAGTTTTCATTAACAGTTTGGTTTACCAAATAGCGATCTCATAGATGAAAAATCTCCCCTAATGTCTGAAAATCACACTGAATTGTGAAAGATTCTGAAACAACCGGTCAGTAGGACACTCCCAATAGGTTAACTCAAGAAAGTCTAATGAAAGTTCAATATAAAGTCTATTTACAGAAATGGAGGGAGGTAGGTGTAGGACTAAAGTCTCCAACAAGGGATGATGAAGCATCCTGGCACCAGTAAATTCTGCAAATTTTTACTACCTGTCCACCCGAAGGAGCAGTGCAGTACGGGATAAAGAATGGAACGTGGCACGTGGTGAGAGCAGCGGCGGTGGGAGTTTGATCCCCTAGGTGGAGGAAAGCAATCACAATCACAGCAAAAAACAGCAGCCTGGCAACAAGGAGTGGGAGGAACCGATTCTCTCCCTCCTCCCATTACTCCTTGCTCTCTTGGCAGCTCACCAGTTCTCTGCTGCTGCCCCTGTTGGCCAAAACAAAACTGAGCATAGAGCATTTGAGGAGTGGGGGGATGAAGCAGCTCATGGGGGTCAAAGCCCTGCAGCCCAGAGCAAGGTGTAGAAGAAAGCCTGGAGGAAACATCTGACAGGAGATTGGAAATTAGTTAGCCTTCTGGATAATTTTGAAATTATAAGGTACTCTTATATAAAAGGTACTCCTATAAAGTAATCAATCAAATTGGATAGAAAGAAGACATAGCTGCATGTATATGTCACTTAATTTGTATGGTTTGTGTTTTATGACTAAAAACAATACAGGAATAATTTTACTGCTTGCTAACCTAAAACTACTTGTAAATGAAATTCAATTTTTTCCTAGTCACATGAAGATTTTAAACATACTTGCTAAATTACCCTGGCAGGCCACTTTCTTAGAATTTTATGTTTCCCATATGCTGATTAGCATTTACTTTCCTGGTCCTTTGGAATTAATATAGCAGTATTTATTACAGAAGCTTATGTTATAATTATGTCCAATATTGCTCTTTATTATTCAGGCCTACAAACATTTTCATTATTGATTGAGGCTCAGGACTATCAATATTTAGGTCCAGAACAGTTTAGGAGGCAGGTAGCAAATACTTACACATTTTCATGATTATCTTGCACAATGCTAATGGTACTATGAGATTGTTAAAGTCGCATAATTTTCCTTTGGGATTTCACGGTGACGCCCATTTCATATAAAAATATAGAATTCAAATTAGAAGAATATTCTTAACCAAACAAATTAATGATTTACATATCATTTCATATATTTTTGAATGTGTATATGTATACTTTTAACCTGTATTTTTTTGCTTAAGAAAATTGGGATAGCTTAAGCTTATCTTGAATGGTTATGGTGAATGCCAAAGAGTCGCAATTTACGTCTGCAGTTCTCAAACATTTCGGTCTCAGGACTTCATACTAAAAAATATTGAAGATCCTCAGTATTTTTTATTTATAAAGGTTAAATATATCACTATTTTTTGTGTTAGAATTTAAAACAGAAAATTTAAAAATATTTATTTATTAATTTATTTTAAAATGATAATTATCTGACATTTTAATCTCTGTACCACATTTTCTGGAAAATGTATTTCCCAAAACAAAAACAAAATATATTGAGAAGAACAGCCACATTTGTTTTCAACACTTTTGCAAATCTTTTTAATTTCTGGCAGGATAAAAGTCTCCTGGACTCTCATGTGCTTCTCCATTCAGCCTGTCGTGAGCAGAGTACATGGGCAGATGTAAGGGACATAGAGAAATAGTAAATCATTGGGATGGGTAGGGGGAGTCGCCAGAACTTAAAAACATTATTTACCATACTGTGCTATATAACACTAAACACTGTATTTGAAGTAATTTATTTGCCATATGGTACTGTTATATACATTGTTTCATTATTTATAATAAAGGAAGAAATATGTAAATAAAGCAGATATTATTACCCTTGTTATAGGAGGAGATAAAGCTCAGTAAACATATGCTACTTATTAAAAATTGAGTAGCTAATTAATAGCAGAACAGGGACACACAGCCAAATGTTTGTGCCTCCTAATCGAGAGGGTTTCTACTATACTTTGCTGCCATTTTTTTTCAATATAAATTATGCCATTCTACTTTTGTTATTAAGGTTTTGGCAGTAAGTCAACTTCAATTTCATTTTGTGACTCATACTTTGAAATCTTTGTTGTCTGAAAGTTCTTAGGCACTGAGCTGGCAGACGATTGAAGTCGATGGGATTTTGTTGAGCTTCCATTCTAATCTTCTTTCTCAATATGAAAACATTTGTGTGAGTGAAAAGAAGAGTAGTTTTTCCACATTGTTGTGAATTCAGTAGAAAATGGCATAAGCAATCCTGTCTAGACTAGCTAGATAAAAAGCAACCTCTTTTGTCTTTATTCTCATGGTTCCCAAGTTCAGAGTACAATTCAGACCCATGACACCCTCAGTTCAAGGCCCCTCACTCAACTGGAAAACATCTGCCAATCACATGGAACACATGACAAGTGCCAGCATCCTTGTACAACTAGTAATTTTGATACCATCCTTTTTTATTCTCTTTTCAGATTGACTGGTGAACTGGATGCTTTAATATTAGATTCATTGTCCTCACAACTTTCAAAAGATATTTTGATTGAACTGTCTAATGAGTTTAGAGTCTACGTTTAAAAAAATATTTCACCTATTATGAACGTTATGTATGATTATTGCCAATCATTCAAAGTACTGGAAAATATTTTAAAAACCCATAACCATTAAAAAATGGTATTATGTTGGAATGCTCAAGCACACACATATTTCAAATATTGTTTAGTATATCTCAATGAGCAGTTTTGCATTTTTCCATCAAATAATGCATGAATATTCCCCTAAGAAATTTAATAGTCTTAAAAAACATTTTTTAAATATTGATATAATACCCCACTACTTGGGTGTGCAATTATTTAATTAAGGATACTATTATTATTGGAAATTTTGGAAAGATACTACTGGTAGGCAGAATATTTTAAATATCATGTCTCTACATGCAAATTGCCTTACAGTACAGTTGGTAACCATCTTGCTTCCAAACGAAGTCTATGAGGATCCTTGTCTCACTCTATCCTTGCCTCTAACATTGAATTGCAGTGGGCTTTGATCCTCATGATTAATGGCTGCATGAAAGCCGTTCCACTTTTAAAATCCCATTTGTATTTTGGACAGGTAGAAGGAGAAAGGGAAAGAAAAAATATATATGTATTAGCTGAGTTTGCCCACGTCGTTTATATACATATATATTTTTTCCAGTAGACACCTTCTCACCCCAAACAGAATCCTGTGTCTGTTCATAAAGAAAAGAGGAGAATGGCCGCTGAGTTGGCAAGCAGGCATTTCTGCTACGGAGGTCAGTATTGGACAGCAACCTGACCAAACAAATTCATGTTTGTACTCTGGCATTCACCAGGCGTATCTTTTTGTGCAAGTAACTTCATCTCTTTAATCCTAGCTCTTCGTCCATCAAATGGGGTAAATAATGGTACTGCCATCACATTATTTTAAAGAGAATTGAAGAAACTGTTGTAAAAAGAGAGGTTAATTAGGTATCTAACATTTTATAGGCATTTTATAATAAAAACTATTAACACTAGGCCCATCGTAAGATTTTTAGGTGCAGTGATTTTTTAAAAATAGGAATATTAATATTTCATACTTCTTATATTTTGTCACTATTATTAAAAATCATCATATTTTCTAAGTGGTGATAGGAGGAGATATATGAAGACTATTCACTCTTACATATGCCTTACATAAACAAATGGTTTACCTATTTGATAAAATAGAAATAAAGGAACACACCAGAAAAAAACTTTTTTTTCATAATAATAGAAGACAAGGAGACTTGAAAATTTTACTAAAATTTTTTCAAATTAGACTTACATGAAATAATCTTTCCTAAATGCATGTGTTGGGAGACTCAATAGCATATAAATTACATAAAATACACAACTGAAAATAAAGTAATGGAATCATAATAAAGGTTGTATGATTAAGATACTACTGTGAACCTGGAGAAACAGATAAATGGAACAGAAAGTTCTGAAGTGTATCAATATTTAGGTAGGAACTTTGCTATGATTAGGATGTTATTCAAAATTCAAAAGTAGGAACTTTGCTGTGATTAGGATGTTATTCAAAAAAGCACTGATTATAATATTACTGTCATTGTGGTAGCTGGTGATATGCATTACATTTCTCAGGATTTTCAGACTAATAAAGATATTAAACATAGTAGTTACATATAAGACCTCTGAAGTCATATTAAAGTCTGGGATTCCCAGTTCTTACAATAGAACTTTGGAAAATTATCTTTCCCACTGTATGCCTCAGTTCCCTTTTTAAAAAAATGGGCATTATAATAGTCATTAGCTCATTAGATTATTTCAAAGATTAGATTAAATATATATTACTAAGCACTTACCACACTAACTAGCATGCAATCTAATTTGTTTAAATATAAGCTATTAGTATGTCATTAGTTACAAATGAATGGCAAGTTAGTTGTTCCCATATTCTTTTTTTTTTTAAAGATTTTATTTATTTATTTGACACAGAGAGAAAGAGAGAGAGAGAGACATCACAAGTAGGCAGAGAGGCAGGCAGAGAGAGGGGGAGGCAGGCTCCCTGCTCAGCAGGGAGCCCGATGAGGGCCTCGATCCCAGGACCCTGAGATCATGACCTGAGCCAAAAGCAGAGGCTTTAACCCACTGAGCCACCCAGGCCCCCGAGTTGTTCCCATATTCTTGATCCTACCTTTTTTCCTCAAGTCTTGTTGACATTTCTGCATTGCCAGTTGGGATGTAGTGTCAATAAATGAATCATTCCTGCATTAGTTAATGAAACAACTGTTTATTGAGTGCCTAGCAATTTTTGAGGCATTGGGGAAGACAATAGTGTAAATGTCAGGGAAGGTTACCTTTAGTGGGATAAAGATGTAAGGAGATAAACAAAATATTAGCCAGTAATAAATGCAACTCTGAGTTGAATAGATTGCTAGACTAGTTTGGGGGTGTTAAAAGAAGGTCTATAAGGGCAGCTTTCCTTCAGGACACTGAGCCAAGAGGCAACTGATAGTTCTCTATCTTTACAAGGAGGAGGGGCTGCATCCTGGCTTCTGAAGCCAGGACAAGGAGTTTGACTTATATATTAAAATGATGGAAAGCTGTTAGAATATTTTGAGCAAGAAAGTAATGTGATCTCATTTATGTTTTAAAAATATCATTTTATGGAGAACAATTTCTAGGGAGTACATTGGAAGCAGAGAAGCCATCAAGAAATGATGTTTGAGGCTAAGTTTGTACCAGAAGAAAAGGATAAGTGTTTCACAAAGAAGACTAAGATGGGCTTAATCTCCTTGTGGGAGACACCTTTTAATGTTATATCTTGTTTGTCTTTAGTTTCTGGTTATTATTACTTTTATTTGTTTGTGGAATTTTTCTTTCTGGATACCTCTGTGGCATTGGGAAGTACTTGGCTTGGATGTCTGAGGAAGAAATTCAGACTATGCACAACATTGGATAGAATTGCAAGGGGGAAAAAAAAAAAAGAATTGCAAGGGGGCATAATAAACTTGAAGATCTGAAAGCTAGAGAGCACAATAAAGACAGAAGAGGAAGTGGGTTTCTGGGGTACAAGGAGAAGACTTTGGTTCTCTTATGGGAATATCGGGTTTCAGGATCTTAAAATAGTTTTATTTATGTGTTGAAGAGATTTTCGGCATAACTGTTCCACTGATTATGTGGACTGGTAAATAAAGTGATGAGAATGAAAAAAATTAAAAGGAATGTGAAACTACTTACCCAAGAAAATGGGAACAGACACTTAACTCATTGAAGAAGCCCATTTTATAAGTCTAGGTTTAGGATGTACCATTTACAAATCATTCTGCCGGGAATTATGAAATAGACTTTTCTAATTGAATGCATCAAATTTCATGAACTGGGGAAAAACTGTAGAATAAGTGTGCCTGGGCGGCTCAGTGGGTTAAAGCCTCTGCCTTCAGCTCAGGTCATGATATCAGGGTCCTGGGATCGAGTTCCGCATCGGGCTCCCTGCTCCCTGCTTCCTCCTCTCTCTGCCTGGCTCTCAGCCTAGTTGTGATCTCTTTCTCTCTCTCTCTGTCAAAAAAAAAAAGATAAATAAAATCTTTAAAAAAACCTGTAGAATAAGGCATAGCTCATGTGATCCTCACTAAACCAAAAATAGGAAGAGAGAGATGTTTGAATTTCAGAGGTTTGTAGAATGAGAACAGAATGTCACCCTGGATGTGGCCGTAGTGAGCACAAGTGCACAAAACTATGAAAAAAATGCTTGTGGGTCTTTTCTGAGTATGGTAAAAGAAAATGGGAAAGAAATATCAACAAAACTTTAAAAGTTAGAATAATTCAGATATTGATTATTTTTTCATCTTTTAATAAAAGGAAAAAACTTATTTATGCCTTGAATCACCAGGAGACAAATAGCACTGTGATCCAAATTAGAGTTTTTAGAAGTTGGTTAAATCTGGTTCCAGAGGCACAAGTTTATATTGATGTGCAGCATAAATGAATTACTCTCAGGCCCTGGCAATTGAGTATGCAATAATTACAGCGTAATGAGATAATGAAGAGGCTCTGTCAGGCTTTTTTAGGCAGAGAAGCTTGAGGATGCAAATATTTGAAAACAGAGAATACCAATTAGTTTTCATGCTGCCCTATTAGTAGGACGAAGTTATATTTTGTCAATTCTGCAGTGAAACGAAGGCAGGAGGGAAACAAAATGCAGCTCACATCGTAGTGTTTGTGTTGAACAAGTCATGGCCATTATATGCTGGAAACAACGGAGTAATTAAAAATCAGATTCCCTTGCCAACGAAGGCCACCTCTGAACTATTGTGATACAAGCGATACAGAGTATAAGGCTGCTGCCCAATTCCTATATTCTATTTGCTTGGAATTAGAATCCTAAATGTGATATTTTCAGTACTTATGTTTAAAAAAAATCTTAGCATCAATTTAGGTTAATTACCATTATATTTATGTCCTAGCCGTTTGATCTCTACCAGGCCTGGAAGGGTCGATTAAACTGTATTTAAATTTATTCTGCTTCGTAGGTGTCCACTAAAATGAACATCAGAAGTAGCTGTGCTCTAAGGTTAATTTGTTCTGTAAAATTACCCATATTTCTCCAGAGTATTCATTAGTGGAATAAAGCAGAAAACTAATCTAGATGCTAAAGGATTATCATTATTGCCAGACGGATATCTTTGATAACATTCCATTTGGGATCACCTCACAGGGCCTGAATAAACAGTAGAATATGACAAATCTCAGCTCTTACATATATCTTGAGAAAAACACAGATTAAATTGCTGAGATTTGAAAGCCAATCAAAACATGGAAGCTACTTGCTGCAGCAATTTACTGAAAAGTTTTCAATGACATTTTGATGCTCAGCAGATAACTTCAGCAAGTGTTATTAAGAATAAATTAAACCTAAAATTCCACTATACCGCTCAGCACATTTCAACAATTCAAATGCATTTTCAAGCAGCCTTTGGGCCTTAGATACTGAAAATAACATAAAGGTTGATAGTTCTTATAAGAAACAAATTATGTTATGTTTTTAACACACAGTCACATACAGAAAGAAAACCAAAATTAAAAGTACCTTAATATCTACCACCTTTTGAAAATAGACATATCATAAATGTGGCTGCAATTTCCTATTTTTCCTTAATTTTCATCAGTTTTATTATAAAAGACTCATTAGTTGTATAACTGATGAAAATACAAGCAACAACAAAACATAAGTAAAACATAAAATATCCTAGCTCCTCTCTATACTATCCCTTCTCAAAATGGTAGGTTGTAGTTTATTATGAATTCTTCCACTTTTTGTTCTATTCATTGTCTTGCCTATCCTGTATATACATAGATTTACATTTTTAACTCAAATTAGACGAAGCCATGTTTTTCCTTTTTCATTCTCAATTTGATGTTTTAACTTAAATTTGTGATTTGGAGGGATTTCTTTTTTTTTTTTTTAAGTATTGTATTTATTTATTTGACAGAGAGAGAGTGCGCACAAGCATGGGCTGTGGCAGGCAGAGACCGAGTGGGAGAAGCAGATTCTTCGCTGAACGGGGAGCCTGATGTGGGACTTGATCTGAGAACCTTGGGATCACGACCTGAACAGAAGGTCGACACTTAACCAGCTGAGCCATCCAGGCACCCCCGGGGGATTTCCTGAAGGAGACTAGGTAACCTACAGAAGGGAGAAAGAGCTGAACCACCATCTTTAGGCAGGTCTTCTGTCATTATCAAGAGCAGGAGTTTGTTGACCATCCAAGGCACTGCTGGTAGGGTAGGAAACCCCTGAATTTGTCTATGCTATGTAAATTCTAAAACACTAGAAGTATTGTAAAACATAAATGTTTATAAACTGCCTTTTTCATTCAGTGTGTCAGGAGCATCTTCTCCATATCATTAAATTAATTTTAAAGGTTTCATGGTGGTCCATTGTATATATTCACAATAATTTACCTAAATATTACATTATTACACCATTCTATAACTTGGGCAATGCTACTTTTTTTCTGCTATTAAATAATGCTGTGATTAATATTGTTGAAAATATTTTTCTCAATTTAGTTCAGTTCCTTAGCGTAGATTCCCAAGATGAAATTATATTTTAAAACCATTAACACTTTCAGATCATGTGTAGCTTTTCATTTATTTATATTGATGTTACATAGAGAACTCTTTTCTTTAAAACCTCAAAATGATATTAAGAGAGACTGTGGTTGCTTAATGAAATGTAAGTCTCTTAATTGTTTTGTTTTAAATGCTCCAGCTGGTAAGATTTCCATGATTAGTTTTCGTTAAAGCTGATTTTTCTCTCATGGCTACCACGCTTATTATGTCCACAGAACTTCTCTGACTGTGTAAACCTTGGTAAGCACATTTTCTTTAGAAGCTTTATTTATTTAGAATGCTTACTGCCTATTCAACTATACTGAAAGAAGAGATAGCTCTAAAACAGTACATAGAAATTAAATCAATATTGAGAAACTTGGTCTACCACTCCTAGTAAGAAAAGTTCATATTGTATCATTTTTCCCCACCACACAAAATCTTTAATTGTATCTAATTTGTGTTTTTGTATTAGTTAAGGTGCAGTAGTAGACTGAATTAATAGGAAGGAGAAGAAGTAACTCATAGAAGTGAAGAAAGAACTAAACAAGTAGAGTTGAACAAACAATTTTGGAGATGTCTGTTGACCTTTTCAGGTAGCTGCCGTTAATACGACTCAGTTCTGGTGATTACTAGTTTTTGATGCCTCCCAGTCCAAATTTCACATGCCCAATAATGAGCATCCAACTGGATGAGCTGTGGTCCAGGTACAAAAATATTAAAGCCCATCTAATCACTAAGGACAAGATGCTAAGTTGGGTGAAGCAGAAGAGTTATCCTGAGCAGTTTACAACCCTATTGGCTTATTCAGTATTATCCATATTTTCCTAGAGTCTTGATAGTAATTGGGGCATATTGTTATTATGTCTACCATGTACGTGAGAAAACAAATGCAGAGACTAGTTTTAGGGAATTTGTTAGATTTGTCTCTTGAAAGCAACTGACACATTATGTATTCTCTAAGAAGGACATATCAGTTTTTCTCTTTTGGTCTTAGCTTCCAGGAGGAGTCAAATGAAAGATTAACCTTTACTGCTGACATGTTTGCTTTTCCTATGAGCTCCGGTTTTGATTTTTCAGTTATCTCTTATTTATTTATCATGCATGTCGCTATAAATTGGTATACATCCTGCAATATGTCAGAAATATAAATAAGTAATAGGAATTATCTTTTGTATAAGGTTATATAAATTGGGACTGACATTAAACTCAAGGCTTTGTGTACCAAAATATAGCTTCATTTCCATTTATCTATCATCCTTTGAAATTCAAAAACAATCCCAAATCATTTTAAATTTCTGCTACACTGTTGTTTCCATAGCTTTATTTTCTTTCCATTTCTCAGATTATTTTATTAACCAATAGTGATCATTTTTTGATAATACATTTTTATTTTCCTGCTTATTTTTTCTATTATTACTTGACTCTCTAAGCATAGATTGTTAATACCAAATGCAAGTAGGTATTTTCCTGGAACTGGGACAAATGTGATCTATAAATCTCATGCTATATTGGCAATAGATATACTTGGCTGTGTTTTATTTTTTAAATTTCTTTTAAGATTTTATTTATCCATTTGAGAGAGAGAAAGAGAGCACAAGTGGGAGGGAGGGGCAGAGGGGAAAGGAGAATTAGGCTCCCCCCCTGAGCAGGTATCCCAAAGTGTAGCTCTACCCCAGGACCCCAGGATCATGACCAGAGACAAAGGCAGACGCTTAACTGACTGAGCCACCCAAGCACACCATACTTGGCTTTATTTTAATGATTATTTTTATTTTAAAAAGCAAAGGTCCTTTTGAATTAAGGAGTTTTAAGGAAGACATCAATAAAGAGATAATAATATGGCTATATATGTGTGCATTACATGTACACACATATACATTCAATATATATATATACATTATATATAATATATACTATCATATATTATATGTATATATAAAATTCACTAAAGAGATCTACAGAGAGTAATTTCTACAGTTAAGAAGTCATTGTCATCTCTGATAAAGGCCCTAAGAGAGAGGCTCAAATAAATAATCTTAATAAGGTAAAAAACATTGCTTTCTCACCTGCCATCAGAATTTTTTAGGTAAGAAGCAGTCTTTATTTTTTTTAAGTAAAATATCTTGCCACTTCACTCTGATTCTAGATATTGATGTCTAAAAGATATTATCTGGAAATAAATAGTAAAATAAAAAGATAGTCTAAGGACTATAAATTTGAGGTTGGAGGATACGGAAAATGAGGAAGGAAATTGAATTGAAGAAATGGAAACGATAGACTATTACTGGAATTTGGAGTCTGGAGTGGTGGGAACATGGTCAAAAAGAAATTTTCAGTAGTAAATTGGGAGGTGCCTTTATGAACAGGAATTTTATAATATTGCATTTTAATCTATTTTGCCGTGATGCAAACTTGCCTCTTCTCCAATTTCTTAAAGTGTTAAGTTCTGTGTGCATGAATTTCAGGTGTGCACACTTTTATCTTATTTTTTTTAATTTTTTTGTGGGTGGAGGTAATCAAGCGAAGTAAACTGTATTCCACTTCTGAAACTGAAACTAGAGAAACAAGAATATATGCAGAATTAGAGGTGTGTATGAAGTCAAGTACTTGGTGGCTAAGTGAAAAAGGCATGTTTATTCCAACAGGGTGATTGAGGTAGATTTTGTTTAAATATGAAATAATTGTATAACCTCACCTGGCATTTGAGTTTTATTACAGAAACATGAGGAACAATATAAATACCATCAAAGAGGTTAATAAAATCCTATGAGATCCAGAGAACAGAAAATTCAATTCAGAATGGTTCAAGCACTTGGTCAAATTCAAGAGAGTATTTGAAGATGATTTAGAATGTTTCAGAGTGAAGGAAAAAAAATTCCAGAAAGAAAAACATGTTAAAAAGATTATTGAATTCCTTTGGCCTTCAATAGATTCAAACAATATGTCTGGGAGAAGTAATCTAAAAAGTACACTGAAAAGGGATGTCTGGCTGGCTCAGTTGGTTAAGCATCTGCCTTTTGGCTCATGGCCTGACCCCAGGTTCCTGGGATTGATTACATCATAGGGCTCCCTGCTCAACAGGGAGCCTGCTTCTCCCTCTCCCTTTGGCCCTTGCCCACTCATGTGCTCTCTCTTTCTCACACTCTCTTAATCTTAAATCGTAAAAAAAAAATACTCACTGAAAAGATGGAAAATATTTTGAATAGGGATATTCAATAGAGATCATCCATGTCAGTGGGCAGAACAGATCTTGAAATTGTGGGAGAAACACCCACTTTATGGATATATCACCTTTATCAAGACTTGTTAGGGCCATAAATAAGGGATCCTTCAATTATTTGATATTCTCTATTACCTAGATGATTGGTTGGATTGGTAATGTATATTTTGACAAAGGACTAGTAGCTAGTTTATAAAATCTATCCACTTATCTTTTTTTTTAAGATTTTTATTTATTTATTTGACACAGAGAGAGAGATCAGATCACAAGTAGGCAGAGAGGCAGGCAGAGAGAGAGAGGGAGAAGCAGGCTCCCCACTGAGCAGGGAGCCCCATGCGGGCCTCGATCCCAGGACCCTGAAATCATGATCTGAGCCGAAGGCAGAGGCTTTAACCCACTGAGCCACCCAGGCGCCCTCTATCCATTTGTCTTATCAAAAAGAGACCATCAAAATATTTGTAGAAGTGTTCATGCAGAGAAGGATATATTTGAAAGTGACCAGTAAGTAGTAGTAGGTGATATTAGTCTTTGCAGCTTGAGGAGGTAACACAGATCATAGTGCTACAGATAAAAATAAAAGAGGTAATGGAAAGAAGCCTGAGTGACTTCAAAATTTAAAGATAAGAAAGAGGAAGAAATTCTAGTAAAGAAGATGGAAGTCCTCTCCTGTAGGTTACAGTTATTTAAATTTGTTGAGACTTAAGTTACTTATGTATAAAATATAACCTACTTCAAACAGTTATTAAGAGAATTCAATTATTTAGCTTTTGAAAAAGTGACTGTAATATAGTAAGCAGTCAATAAACGTAAGTTAACTTGAATGAGACCCAGAAGTCTATAATCCTATATTATTATATAGTTTCTTAAGTGATTTAGATGAATAGCTAGCCACATACTCTATCAAATATGGCTACCTTAAAAAATGCATCTTGAGCAATTTAGGTAATTGACTGGTTTTCCATTCTGATATTCTGGAAGCACAAGTGTGGAATAGTGTTTCACAAAAATTACTTAAATCTATTTATTTTGTATCAAATTCATGTGTCTTATATGTTTTTTTCACTTAAATTTCCCCTATCTCTTCCCCACCCCTATTTTTACTGTATTCTCCTAATTTTGGTCTACACCTAAGTACTATACTCATTTCAGACCCAGTTTTACGGGGATTTTTCTTTGTATAAATCTGTAAGTTTTCTACAAAGCAAAAAAAGGTTAGGAAAACCCAAAATTGACTTAATGTTGAGTGAATGAAATGTTTGTAAATTTTTCTTCAAGTTCAAATTTATAGTATATAGAACAGAGCTTCAAGTATTGTAAATATTGCTGTGGACAATAATTAGCCATTTCTAATCCTCTGAGTAAAAAAAAATAAGTAAATCACAGAAAAAATTCTGTACATCAATTAGCATAGATTTTTTTTAATTCTCCCATAGTGTGTCTGACTCATTGGTAATAAAAGGAAACAGATTGTTCTTACAACGTTTTTTGAAAACTTCAAGTCAAATATAAATTCGAAATAACTTCTGATTCCTGTACTTAGAAAGGTAATCTTATAATAGAAAGGTAATTTTACACTAGAAAATACTGACATGAATGTAAAGAGTGGCATTGACATTGCTGAAATAAAAATTCATTATTGTTATTCTTATGCAGATTACTTGAGTTGTACAGCTTTTCACACGGAACTCTTTCACTATTTATAGAGATACAGATCATGAGGTTTAACAAATTATATTGTGTTTTATTTTCACATTATTACAGCTGTGAATTCTCTCTCTTCTGTCAGATTTTATACTTATCAAGGGCAGGGAAATTTTCATATTACTTTTATATTTCTCACTGAATATGTGATAATGTTCTATGCACAAGAAACCATTTCAAAATAATTGATTAGATCATTTTTAATTACCAAATGTACCTGAAATTTTATTCTTGATTTTATATGACTGGTTTGGAGAAATATTAGAAGGCCATGATTATGATCAAAATAAGAATTTGAAAGTCAAAATAAACAGATATTTGTTTAATTTTATAATTTGGTCTATTCAAACAAACCATAAATGCAATGAATTTTATTTGCTCAATGTAACAAGTGTGTGTATGTGTGTGTCTAATTTAATAATTATTTGGAGGGGAAAAGAAGAATGTGATCGAACTGAAAATTCAATTTAAATCAGTGGTCAATGACATTTTTAGATCATATTATATACATTATGGAAGAAATATGAAAAAATTATTGTAATTTTCAACATGTACATTTAGGTTATATTATTTGACATCACTTTCTGGTAGATACAAAAACATAGTAAGCATTATGTTAGCCATTCAGAGCAAATTGTTTAACAGAGAACAAAGCAGATGTAGGCATCTATAAAGTAACCAAATTCATCTCCGATTATTTAAAACCAGATGTACCTAAAATAACATGACCATAGATGTAACCAGGATAATAATAATGGCTTAAAATGTTTTAATGATAACAGAAGTAAAATCAAAGTCCTGAGTTAAAAGAAAAAAAAAAGCAAGGTCACTTTTGTGAGAGAAAAGTTGAACTAGGGAAGACTTTTGTCAAGTGTGAAGCTTAAATTAGCTTTTGAATGATGGCAATTGTACACAGCTGAACAAACAGTTCAGGGAGAAAAAGTATTCCAGATAGAGATGGACTAGGGCTGGAAACATGACAAAATAGTGCATGAGGAGCTTGAGGATTGTCAATGTAGTCCGGTTGTCTAAAATTTTCTAAGTTGAGAAAACACATTTAGCAATTAGTATTGTTGTTGTTCTTACTGTTGTTATTATTTCTCTTTTTCCTACTCAGAAGAAATGTAAGAGAGGACTAAGTCAGTGCCTGATCATATCTCAAACCCACTACTTACATTGAACTTCAAGTTCTGTTGCATTTTTCTGGCTTCTTTTGTGATCATTCCTAATCTTCTCTCTAACTATTCATAATAGTACATTTGTTGATTATCCGTCCAGTTTTTGATACTTTTTTTTTAAAGATTTTATTTATTCATTTGACACAGAGAGAGAGATTACAAGTAGGCAGAGAGGCAGGCAGAGAGAGAGAGAGAGAGGAGGAAGCAGGGTCCCTGATCAGCAGAGAGCCCCATGCGAGGCTCGATCCCAGGAACCTGGGATCGTGACCTGAGCCGAAGGCAGAGGCTCTAACCCACTGAGCCAACCAGGTGCCCCCAGTTTTTGATTCTTAAGGGTCCTATCACCTCCTTAGCTCCAAGCAACACTGTATTTTTGGACTCTATGCCTATGCCTAGTCTAGTCTTAAAGTTAGAGCAGTCGGAGAGAGGGTAAATACTGAGATGCTGTTGGAAAAATAATTTTGAGTCCATAGAATAAATGATACTGATTGACACCTTACCTATTTTGAAATTTATTTGCCCCATAATTTTAGTGGGGATCACAATTTCAATATTTACCACATTGTTTTAATCCTTCATAAAAATATCCAGAAAAATCTAATTTCTGAACCCTAGAGTCCATATTTGGAATTACTTATATCTCAGTTAGCACAAAACTTCTTAAAGGAGCAATAGGCAATCAGTGAATATCTGTTTAAAAAAGTGAGATAAGACCATTTTGATGTACAATGTAAATATGCTTTATAATTATAAATGTAAATTTTAAATATAAAAATAATAATGAAATAAAACTTAAACTTCTTCATAATGCTATCATTTTATTTTAATTCAGAAATTTAGCATTTGCTAGAAGATAAAGTTCTTTGTTCTAGTTTTGAAATTAAGAACTTTGTGATTTATACATCACATGCACGTAGGGGTGAGTTCCTTTAAAGTTTGTCTATGATGTGCATAAAATCTCTGTGCTTTAGAAAGCAGAAGACAAGGCCAAATGTTTCAAAAAATAACTATACATACATATTTTTTGGAAATAGATAAATTCAAAGTTTGGAGCTGAAAACCCAATAAATTGAGAATTCAGTGGGGTCAGCCTGGGCCTAACAGCAGATCAGACAAGGCTAAAAAGTGATCTGAAAGAGGAACAACCAAATGTCAAATAGAAAAAAAAGTTTAAGATTAGAGTACCAGTGAAGAAAGAGAGTGAGGGAGGGAATTTTTTTTTCTTTAGTTTCATGTTTTTATTTAAATTCCAGTTAGTTAGCATATAGTGTAATATTAGATTCAGGTATAGAACTTGGTGATTCATCACTTACATATAAACGAGGGACACTTATTTTTTATTTATTATTTTTTATTTTATTTATTTGAGAGTGAGAGGTAGCATGAGTAGGGGGAAGGAGTGGAGGGAGACAGAGAAACAGACTCCCTACTGAGCAGGGAGCCTGATGTAGGACTCAGTACAAGGACCTTGGGATCATGATCTGAGTGAAAGGCAGATGCTTAACTGACTGAATCAGCCAGGTGCTCCAAGGAGGGACATTTACAAGAGATACTGACAAATCAAAACTAAAATGAGATATCACTTCAAACTTATCAGAATGGCTAAAATTCACAACACAGGAAAGAAGAGGTATTGATGAGGATGCAGAGAAAAAGGAAGCTTCTTACAGTGTTGATGGGAATACAAACTGGTGTAGCCGTCTGGAAAACAGCATAGAGTTTCTTCAAAAAGTTAAAAACGGAACTACCATTTGACCCCGCAATTGCACTACTAGGTTATTTACCCAAATGATACAAAAATACTGATCTGAAGGAGCACATGCACCCTGATGTTTACAGCAGCACTAACAATAGCCAAATTATAGAAAGAGCCCAAAAGTCCATCATATAATGAATTGATAAAAAAGATGTGGTATAGGTATACAATGGAATATTACTCAGCCATTGAAAAGAATGAAATCTTACCATTTGCAATGATGTGAATGGAGCTAGAAAGTATTACGCTTAGCAAAATAAGTCAGTCAGAGAAAGACAAATACCATAGGATTTCACTCATATGTGGAATTTAAGAAGCAAAATAGATGAACATAGGGGGAAAAAAAGAGGGCAGCAAGTCGTAAGAGAGACTCTTAACTATAGAGAACAGAGGGTTGCTGGGGGGGAGGTGCTAAATGGGTGATGAGGATGAAGGAGGGTACTTTTGATGAACACTGGATGTTATATGTAAGTGATGAATCACTAAATTTTACACCTGAAACTAATATTATACTGTGTGTTAATTAACTGGAATGTAAATAAAAACTTGAAGTGGAAAACTTTAAAATTAAAGTAAAATAAAATGATAAAATAAATAAAATAAAATGAAATATACTGACCAAGATTTTTCAGAGCTGATTAAACCTTCAACTACATGTTCAAGATTATATACACTATGTAAAATAAATACAAAGAAAACATACCATAACATCCTTTAATAAAAGTGATAACTTAGGGCGTCTGGGTGGCTCAGCGGGTTAAAGCCTCTGCTTTCGGCTCAGGTCATGATCTCAGGGTCCTGGGATCGAGGCCCACATCAGGCTCCCTGCTCGGCGGGGAGCCTGCTTCCCCCTCTCTCTCTGCCTGCCTCTCTGCCTCCTTGTGATCTCTCTCCCTCTGTGAAATAAATAAAATCTTAAAAAAAAAAAGTAATAACTTGGAGCACCTGGGTGGTGTGGTCACTTAAGTGTCAGACTCTTGGTGATGGCTCAGGTCATGATCTTAGGGTCATGAGATCAAGTCCCACGTCGGCCTCCATGCTCAGCCTGGAGTCTGCACAAGACTTTCTCTCCTTCTCCCTACCCATGCTCTTTCTGTCTCCCTCTCAAGTAAATAAATAAATCTTAAAAAAAAGTGATACCCATTACCCCCAAAAAAGAAAAAAAATTAAAAATAGCCAAAAAACCCCAACTACTTTTAAAAGTGCAATAATACACTGACAGAAGACATTAAAATAAAGAGTAGAGGCCAGTAGAAAATAGAATGATTCCTTCAAGAAGCTGCGAAAAAACAAAAACAAAAAATAGTTGCTGCCAACTCGGAATCTTACCCCAAAATAAATGCTTCAGAAATAATATAATTAAAACACTTTTAGAAAAAAAGAAGAATTTGTTACCATCACTTAAGAAAATGATTTTATTTATGAAAAAGAAAGTAATCCCAGATGGAAACTCAGAGAAGTAGGAATGAAAAAAAAATGAAAAATGTGAATATGAATATTCATTAAAGGTAATATTAGCTATATAAAAACAGCAATAATAATGTTGTATGGGTGTGTAACATATATAGAAGTAAATATCCAGAAGCTTATTAAAGTAGCAAGGTAAGTAGAGTTAAAATGTTTTAATGAGAAGTATTTAAATTATTAATTTACATTAAACTTTTGATAAGTAAAGAATTCTGTTATAATGTCTGGGATGGCCATTAAAATAACATTAATATGGAATAATAAAATCATAATTTATTAAGGAGAGAAATAAAGGAACATATTTGCATATAAGTCAAAGTTTTCCAAAGAAGCAGGAAAAAAGCAGATTATAGATATAAATAGATGTACATATGGATATAGATCTATCTTCCCCCTTTAGATATAGGAGAGAGCAGGACTGTGAGAGAGAGAGACCTTGTCATTTATAGATTACAGATCACAGAGAATTGACTTTTCTCATGATGATGAGAAACCAGACAATCTGCTTTCTTGGAGGCAAGCAGAAAATTTGATGATACAGTTCTAGTCTGAGTCCAAGGGCTTGAGAATCAGGGGAGCGACTGGTGTACTTCCCAGTCTGAGTGCAAGATAAGATCGAATCTCAGATCAAGCATTGAGGTAGAACATGAATTCACTCGTTTTGTTCTATCCAGGCCCTCAACACTTTGGATAATGCTCATCCACATTGGGGCTAGCAATCTGCTTTACTCGGTCCGCTGATTCAAATACTCATCTCTTCCTAAAACACTCTGTCGAAAACAGCCAGAAATAATGTTTGACTAGGTATTTGGACATCCTGTGGCCCAATCAGGTTGGCCCATAAAAGTAACCATCACAATTTTTAACTAAAAGAAACTTTGATGATATACTGAGAAAGACCATTGAATGAAGTCCGTGAGGAGTACAAAGCAGTGTCCAAAGGCTGGAACTTCATTTCCTTAGTTTAGGAAACTATGGTTGTGTGTTGATCTCTTTTTTATGAAAATCCTTTTTAAATATTCTGGTCTGCTTCTGCCAAGGTGAGAGTTTTCTGAAGTGAATTGTGTGGGTCTTGGGTCTGGGCATGGCATCACTGAGACATTTTAATTCACTTACAGGAGATCATTGGAAGAGTGCTCTGTATCTTCTTTTATTTTATTAGTGCTTTGAAGAGTTCTCTCTCTTTTTTTTCTCATGTCTTTAAATATATCAATCCATTTCCTCCCATCTATTTAGCTAGAATTCTAAAGGACAGAGAGGCGGTGGATATAAGACATGGTTTTCAGCTACAACCTCTTCCAGGTTTGTTGCTTGATATCATATATGCAGACTTGTGACATGTAATAAACTATGTACATTTGTGCATTTCTGTTTGGTTAACTGACAGAAACCTTTGGAAAAGATGTTGACACTAAGCAAAATGAACTTTAACTGGGTTTCTAACCACTAGAAATGGTAACTTCACTTTTAACACGTTCTCTTAAGAAAACAATTACAATTTTGAAGTATAAAACATGCATTCTATTATGACCGATACAGATTTATAACAGAACTGGTGTTAACATTTCCTAAATGCCTAACTATACTTGAATGCTTAGTGTTTTAATAAAATATTATGAAATATTTTAATGTGATTTTTAAAATATGGCATAATAATATGAAAATGCTTATGTTAGGTGAAATTAAGAAAGCAGCATAGAAAATTTCCCAGGTGGTGTGGTCATAGCTATGTACATATTGTATGAGATTACAGGAAAAATCAACGTACAATAGTGTCTTTATGTAGGCATTATTAAAATGATTGATTTTATTTCTCTTTCTGCTGTTTTGTATTTTTATACTAAATATTTATTTTTCTTTTATGGAAAAATGTGCAGTAAATGTTATTCAACCTTAAATCCTCCTAGGAGAAACACAGATTAAAAAACGTATTGTTAGACATTTTGATAAATGAATAAGAATCAAGGCTCTGATGTGAGGTCTGGGTTTGAACCTGGCTTCTCACTTCAAACACGCTGAGACAGGGGGCAAATCATTTTACTTGCTGAATGCTAAGTTTCCTCATCTAAAAATGCCTGTTAGAATAATGTCTAATTTATAGGATTATTGAAAGAACTAGATGGGATAATGTATGTAAAACCCAAAGCACAGTATTAAATTGCCTCAAAACAAAAATCTAGCAGTAGTGTAACCAATGATGTTAATAAATATTTATAATTATGGTTCCAACTGGATGAAAAGCATAAATTTCCTGAATCCAATTTGTAACCTATAGAAAAACAAATATATAATTTCTTATATATTAGACCTAATGAAAAGTGAAGAAATAAAGGAACAAACATTATTGGAACATGTAAGGATCCATCTTGGTTTAAAAAAATGAATAATGGAATAATAATAATTGAAAATAACTCAAATTTTTCCATGCTAGGTCAGGTAAGCAACCACTATGTGTTCTACCATGAAATGTAGTTCAAAAAAACCTACAACAGTTCTATTCCATAGATTTCTAATCCTGCAGGTACTGTTGAGAAAGGCTGGCTTAATAATTCCAAGTAGAATTAGATAGAGAAATGCAAGTTCTTTGAACTGTATGTTCAAGGTTGTAGCTCCATATCTAGTCATTTAAACATTTATGCTTTAGAAAGAGTCCTTTGATCTGATTATGCCTTTATCTGATTGTGCCTACATGGATAAAATCTTTTATAAAGCATTGAAGTTGGTTCATGGCTCTTCCCTTAGTGAGCAAAGAAGACCTCCAGGGGAAGGGGAAGGGAAAGGGGGTGGTACATAAGGGAGAGGGTCAGGTGAACTGGACAGAAATCCAAGAATCCAGACAGAGCAACCTAGCTCTAATTGTTGTTAAAACTGAACTTTCATGTGAGAATTTCCTTTGAAGGAATGTTCGTGTATCAAAATTGCTTTAAAAACCACAATTTAAACCAACGGCCCCCATCCTGTGCACTAGGGACACTTGGGAGCAGACTTATTTATAGGAGTTTGAAATCCACGAACACACTAAGGGTTGCCTGAAGTCTAAAAGAAAACTCATGTAGTCTACACATGTGTAATATATTTTTAAAAATCTTTATTGAGGTATAACGGACAAAATAATAAGATATTTAAAGTGTACATGTAATGATTCGACATACATACACATAGTAAAAAATCTCCTTACATCTGGTCAATTAACACATCCACCACTATACATATCTGTGTGTATATATATATATGGCTATATCTGTCAAATGTTTGTACATGATATTGTTTAATAAAATATTTGTTTATATAGATTTTGGTCAATGGATATTTTACAGATTAACTGAAACAAAGCATAGCTATTGTAAAGTGAAGGTTGTAAAACAATTTTTTGTAAGGAAGATCATATATATAATTTCTTATTATATACATGATCTTACATATATCTTATATATTATCTTATATATAATTTTATATATAATTATATATATATGTATATATAAGATTTAGAGCCTACTATTCCAAAATCGGTATATTCTAATATGTTTTTATCTGATGATGGTCTTCACTTCTTTTTTTTTTTTTTTTTTTTTTTTTTTTTTTTTAAATTTTTTTTTTTTTTTTTT
>LNAC01000092.1:482088-539991 GCA_002007465.1 Ailurus styani
CGCCCTGGTCTTCACTTCTTATTGATAATGTGATTTTATCTTGGTCATAGGGGAAGGCAGAGTTGGGGTGTCTGCAGGTGATACAACTGGAAGAAGGAATGGCAATTCTCTAGTTGTCAACTTTCAAATTATTGACTTACGTTACTATATATTCCTACTCGTCCTCCCTTTTCTAATACACACAAAAGACCACACATATACTTATGCACCAAGCTCTCCCATGAATTTCAGTATCTATCAAGGTCCCCCAAAGGCACAAATATGTTAAACAATGAAGAAAGGTTTTTAGAAAATGTGGATGAAGGAGTACCAAACTAATTAGAAAACTTAAAATATTAAAAAAAATAATGGGATAAAAGGAGAATAAAGGAAGAACTTTTGATCTGATTTGGTCTATAATCTAAGTTATGAGAAATGGACATTGAGACAGGACCAAATGGAAACTTCGTCTTTTTATCCAGAAAGTTCACTTCCACTCTCTTGCCAGTCAGTACTTTCTAAAAGACTTGGTCTTCCCTTTATGACCTTTACCCCAGTCTTCTTTCATCTGATTTAAATCATAATCTGGGCCATAGCTTCTAAGGTAATAGTTAAATCCCATATTTAAGACAATGAAAAATTTTCTGGCATTGGATAATTCCTCACAAATCTATAGTAGGATGCATCAAAAATGAGACAAATGGCTAAAACAACTTCTTAGCCTTGAGTTCATTCTAAATGTACATGTTTTATGATCCAGCTTTTAGCAAATACAGCCAGGGGACATTTCCTTGGCATTCTAAGAGCTTGCAGTCAGAGAGGCAATCAAGCCAGGTTCTCTCTGGTGGGTAATTTGAAGGTATGGAACTTGATGGTAGACTACGGTAACACACCTTTGTTTTTCTGCCCGGCATAGTTATTTTAAAACCAACAACCATGCTCAATATTTTGTTTAGCAGGGAAATTTAGAAAGTCCACCCTTCATTAGTGTCAGTATTGGAAGTCCTCATGACGCCTAGCTTCTTTAAATTAAGAATACGAAGGATACTCGGTTGGTTTTTCTAAGTTTTAAAATTTCAACCTGGGTATACTTTAGGTATTTTTGTTAAAAAGTAAACTTTAAGCAAAATAAATAGTTTTAACTCACATTTCTCAAAAAGACTCTAATAAGTTCCATTTAAAAAAAATTTTTCAAGTAGCTATTTTAAAAGTGACATTAAAAAGCATTAGGAAATGAAATAATGGGATTTTATAATAGATGAAAAATGCCCCTAATTGATATACTAATTGATTATACCAGTTCATAATGTAGAACGCTTTATTTTTCTTTCAGAAAAACAATTATTTTATCAACCATAATTTCTGTTCTTTTATCTAATTATAATTCATCAGCAAAATATGCTTATTTCTAAGTCAGCTGAAATAATAAAATATTGGAAAATATGTTAAAAAAAAAAGAACTGGCATCCAGAGGTAAACACATTTGATGGCTCTGCAAAAATAATTGACTTATTGTGCTCAATTTTTTTCAAATAATTTTTTTTTAGTTGTGTGCTCTGGTATTTTAACAGACACTTTGAAAATAATTACTATATATCTGCCCTTAAGGAGAGTTAGTTCTTTGTAAGAAACATCTTTTTTTTATCTCTACTTTCTTATGCATGTGAAAACATTGAATGCCTCTAAAAAGGTGAGAATCAGATGGACTATATTCATTTCCCATTGCAGCTATAACAAATCACCACAAACACAATGACTTAAAAAACACACAAATTTGTAATTTTATATTTCTGGAGTTTAGAAGTCTAAAATGGGTCTTTTGAGACTGAATTCAAGGTGTCAACAGGGTGGAGGCTTCACAACAGAATCTGTTTTCTTGGGGTTTTTGTTGTTGTCATTGTTTTGTGTTTTTTTCCATATCCTAAAAGAGCCTGCATTCCTTGATTCATGAGCCAAATTCAACAATCACATTCTTCAGACTTCTGCTTTCGTTGTCACTTCTCCTTCCCTGACTCTGTGTCTCTCCCCTCCTTTCACTTATAATAACCCCCTGATTACACTGATGTCACTCAAATAATCTAGAATAATTTATATAGTTCAAAATCCTGAACTTAATCATATCTGCAACATTTATTTGTCATGTTAAGGTAACTATTCACAGGTCCTGGCAATTGGAACATTGGCATGTTTGAGGAGGGGCATTTTTCTGTCTACAAAGTCATAGGAAAAAAAATTGAGGAATAGCTGAAAACATTTAAAATTTGATTAAGAACATTAATCGAATCGAATCGAATCTAAACATTAATCTTCACCCCCAAGAAAGTTAACAAAATCCAAGGAGGATAAATACAAAGAGATCTGTATCTAGACATATCACTATAAAAATGCTGAAAGACAAAGACAGAAAGCTTGAAAGAAATGAGAGAAAACTAATTAGAGGGGCACCTGGGTGGCTCAGTGGGTTAAAGCCTCTGCCTTCAGCTCAGATCATGATCTCAGGGTCCTGGGATCGAGCTCTGGATCTGGCTCCCTGCTCAGCGGGGAGCCTGCTTCCTCCTCTCTCTCTGCCTGCCTCTCTGCCTGCTTGTGATCTCTCTCTCTGTGTCAAATAAATAAATAAAATTTAAAAAAAAAAGAAAACTAATTAGACTGGATTTATTTATTTCTTTTTCTTTTCCTTTCTTTTTTTTTTGAAGATCTATTTATTCATTTTAGAGAGAGAGAGAGAGAGCACACAAGCAGGGGGAGGGGCCCAAGAAGGACAGTATCTTAGACTCCCTGTTGAGCATGGAGCCTAGAGAGGGACTCCATCTCACAGCCCTGAGATCATGACCCAAACTTAAAGCAAGAGTAGGCCATTTAGCTGACTGAACCACTAGGTGCCCCTATCAGATTGGATTAAAAAAAAAGGAGAAGAAAGATAAAGAAAATTTCTGGATGCCTGGGTGGCTCAGTTGATTGTCTGCCTTCAACTGAGGTCATGATCTGACTCCTGCATCAGGGACTCAGCAGGGAGCCTGCTTCTCCCTCTGCCTGCTGTTCCCCTTTCTTGTGCTCTCTCTGTCTCTCTCTGACGCATAAATAAATAAAATCTTAAAAATAAAAGTTCCAACTATTCTGTCTTCAGGAGACACACTTTAGATTCAAAGAAATAAGTTTAAAGTAAGAATAAAACAAAAAGATAGAGAAAGATGTAACATACAAACAGCAGACATTAGAAAGTTAGTGGCTATACTAATTTAAAAGAGAATAGGTTTCAAAGAAAACAGTGTTGCTAGAAATAAGGAGGGACATTTTATAATGACAAAAAGTTAATGCATCAGGTAGCTACAGCAGTTATGAGCATATAACACTTAATAACATAGTCCCAAAATATATGAAACAAAAACTGAAAAACTTGAAGAGAGAAATAGGCAATTCAACAATAATAGAGACTTCAATATCCTGCTCTCAATAATGTACAGAAACATGGACAGAAATAAGATAATAAGATTTCAATGACATTATACCAGTTTTCTAACAGATTTATAGAACACTCCATCCAACATTCTTTCAAGTGTACATCAACCTTCTGTAAGATAGACCATATGCAAGGTCACACTTTTTCATAAAATAAATTTATTAAAATTATACTATGTCCTCTCAACACAATGAAATGAAATTTATAAGTCAATACAGAAAATGGGAAATGATGAGATATATGGAAATAAACAACTTAAGAATAAATAACCAATGAGTTAAAGAAGAAATTGCTAGGGAAATTAGAAACTACCTTGAGATGAGTTAAAATACAGATGTGTAAAAAGGATACAATATAAGGCAGCGGTTAGATGGAAATTTATAACTATAAGGTCTATACTAAAATTGACTTAAATAACAAGTTTTCACCTTAATTCACTGGGGGGAAAAGGGAGAGAAAATAAATCTAAAGCAAGCAGAAGAAAAGAAAGAATCCAGGATGGAGCAGAAATCAATGAATTTAGAGAAAAGAAAAACAATGGTGAATACTGACAAAACCAAAGTTGATTAGAATGGTTTTAAATAGAATGGAAAATTCATTTCTGTTCACAACAATTGGCTGAAGATATGGAACAGATATTTTCCATTTCTATAGTATCTTCTTGCCCTGAAAAACACATGTGAAGAGTAAAATGTTTATCATGGTTTTCATTTTAAAGATGAGAAGACTGAAATTTGGGCAAATTAATTTACTCAAGTTCCTGAAAGAATGTATCTATAAGTTCTATTATTCATTTAACATGATTTTATATATTACGTATTTCTACATAAAAATCTATGCAGGTTACAATTCATTGATGCTCCTTCATTTATCTGCCTCTCATCTTAACCTTTCACTCTTAATTTTCATGACTTTCTTCTAATGGAAAACTAAAAACTGGGATCAGAAAAGTTGAAAAGGAACGTGGTAAGTGCATTTAATTGCAAATAAATGTCTTGTGCTGATAGATGATCAATTAATAGCTAAGCAGTCAATCATTCCTTTTTTCTCGAGATATAATTGATATATAACATACAGGTGTACAAAATAATGATTCAAAATTTTTATGCACTGCAGAACGATTAGCACAATAAGTATAGTTTCCATCCATCTCCCTACAAAGTTATAATTTTTTCTTACAATGAAAACTTTTAAGATTTACATTTTTAGCAACTTTCAAATATGCAGTACAACATTATTGACTATAGTCACTGTGCTATACATTACATCCCATGACCTACTAATTTTATAATGGGAAGTTTGTTTCTTTTGACCCCCTTTACCCACACCAACCTCCCTCCCCTCTGGCACCACCAATTTGTTCTTGGTATCTAATGAATTTTGTTTGATTATGTTTACTTTGTTCACTTGTTTGTTTAGATTCCACATATAAGTGAAATCATATGGTATTTGTGTTTGATTTATCACTCAGCGTATCCTCAAGGTCCATATATGTTGCAAATGGCAAGATTTCATTCATTTTTATGACTAAGTGGCACTCCATTCTACCTATATAACACATTTTTCTTTTCTTTTGTTTGTTGGGAGGTTTTTGATTCCTGATTCAGTTTCCTTACTAGCAATTGTTCTATTCAGATATTCTGTTTCTTCATGATTTAGTCTTAGAAGATTGTATGTTTCTAGGAATTTATTTCTTTTGGGTTGTCCAATTTGTTGGCATATAACTGGTTAATATACACGATCTTTATCTTAAGACTTTAACAGTATTAGTTGGGACTTCTTTTATTTCTGCTTTTATTTTTTAATTTTCTCTTTTTTTTTTCCGAGTGAGTCTAGATAACATTTTGTCAGTTTTGTTTTCCTTTCAAAGAACTAGCACTTAGTTTCATTATCTTCTCTATTGTCTTTTTAATTCTCTTTTCTATTTATTTCTACTCTTATCTTTATTATTTCTTTTCTTCTACTAATTTTGAGCTTCATTTTTTATTCTAGTTCCTGTGGATGCAAAGTTAGATTGTTTATTTAGGATTTTTCTTGTTTGTTGAAATAGTCCTGTATTACTATGAACTTTCCTCTTAGAATTTTGGCTAAATCTCATGGATTTTGGTATGTTGTATTTCCAGTTTCACTTGTTTCAAGGTATTTACATTTTTTTATTTCTTAATTTACTCATTTGTTGCTCAGTGACATGCTGTTTAATCTCCACAAATTAGTGATTTTTCCTGTTTTCTCCTTATAATTGATTTCTGGTTTCTATCATTATGGCCAGAAAAGATAATATAATTCTAATCTTTCTAAATTCATTGTGACTTGATTTGTGGCCTAACATATGATCTATCCTGGAAAATATTTTATGTGCACTTGAGAAGAATATGTACTCTGCTGCTTTAGAATGGAATGTTTTATATATGTCTATTAAATCCTTCTGGTCTCATTTTCATTTAAGGTCAATGTTTCCTTTTTGATTTTCTGTCTGGATGGTCTATCCATTGATGTAGGTAAGGTATTAAAGTCTCCTACTATTACTGTATTACTGTCAATTTCTTCATTTTGGTATGTTAATATTTGTTTTATATATTTAGCTGCATCTATGTTTGGTTCATAAATATTACAAATGTTTTATCTTCTTGTCGTTTCATCCTTTTGTCATTATGTAATGACTATTCTTGTCTTTTATTACAGACTTTATTCTAAAGTCCGTTTTTTCTGATATGAACATGGCTACCCCAACTTTCTTTTGGTTTTCCATTTGTGTGAGAAACCTTTTCATTCTCCCATTTTTAGTCTGTGTGTCCTCATCTGAAGTGAATCTCTTGTAGGTGGCATCCAGATGTTTATTATTATCATTATCATCATCAATATTATTTATTTTATCTATTCTGCTACTCTATGTCTTTTCGTTAGTGAATTTACTCCATTTTTATTTAAAGTAATTATTGATACATATGTACTAATTGGCATTTTTTTCACTGTTTTCTGGATGTTTTTTTTTTAAAGATTTTATTTATTATTTGACAGAGAGAGATTACAAGTAGGCAGAGAGGCAGGCAGAGAGAGAGGAGGAAGCAGGCTCCCTGCTGAGCAGGGAGCCCGATGCGGGCCTCCATCCCAGGACCCTGAGATCATGACCTGAGCCAAAGGCAGAGGTTTTAACCTACTGAGCCACCCAGGTGCCCTTTCTGGTTGTTTTGTAGTTCTTTTCCATTCCTTTCTTCTCTTGCTTTCTTCCCTTCTGGTTTGATGATTTTCTTTGGTGTTATGCTCAGATTCTCATTATATTTTTGTGTCTACTATAGGTTTTTGCTTTGTGATTTCCAAGAGGCTCACATATAATAGCCTTTTTTTAAGTTGATAGCAGTTTGTTTGAGTGTATTCTAAACCTCCATATCTTTACCATTCCCACATTTTATATTTTTCTTGTCATATTTTACATATTTTTATTTTGTGTGTTCCTTATCTAATTATTGTAGATATAATCATATTTGCTACTTTTATCTTTTATAATAGCTCTAACAGTGATTAATCCATTACATTTATTATATATTTACCTTTTTCTAGTGAGAGTTTTACTTTCATGTTTTCTTCTTACTAATTACTGACCTTTCTTTTCCACTTAAAGAAGTCCCTTTAACGTTTCGTATAAGGCCTAGTTAGTGGGATAAACTGTTTTAGTTTTTGCTTGTATGAAAAACTCTATCTCTCCTTCAATTCTTAATAATAACCATGCTGGGTAGAGTATATTGGTTGAAAGAATTTTCCTTTTAGTACTTTGGATATATCATGCCACTTTCTTCTGACCTGCAATGTTTCTGCTTAAAAATCTGCTGATAAACTTTGGGGGGGGGGGGAGATACACTTATATGTAACAAGCTGCTTTTCTCTTGCTGCCTTTAAGATTCTTTATTTTTGACATTTTAATTGTAATATATCTCGGTGTGGATTTCTTTGAGATCATCTTATTTGGAACTATCAGCTTCCTGTATCTAGATGTGTTTCTTCCCCCAGGTAAGGGAAATTCTCAGTTATTATTTTTTCAAATAAATTTTCTACCATTTTCTCCCTTCTTCTCTGGGTATACCTGTTCTGCAAATGTTAACCACTTGAGACCCATAGGCTCTTTAAGTTATCTTTACTTTTTTAAATTACTGTTTTTTTGTGTTTTTTTTTGTTTGTTTGTTTCCTGCTCTGTCTAGGTGAGTTTCCTTACTTTGTTATCCAGCTTGCTGGTCTGTTTTCCTGCTTCATCGAATCTGCTGTTGAAACTGCTTAGTGTATTTTTCAGTTCAGTTATTATATTCTGCATCTTTATGACTTCTGTTTGCCACTTATATTTTCTATCTCCTTGTTGAAGTTCTCACTGTGTTCACCTATTCTTCTCCTGAGTTTGGCAAACATCTTTATGACATTTACCTTGAACTCTTTAATAGGTAAATTACTTATCATCATTTTATTAATGTTTTTTTTTTCTGAGGTTTTGTCTTGCTTTTTCAGTTGGAACATATCCCTCTGCTTTCTCATTTTGCTTAAGTCTCTGTGTTTATTTCAATCAGGCAAAACAGCTATTTTTCCCAGTCCTGAATGAGTGGCCTTTGTAGGAAATGAAATTTAACCTTGCCCTACCTCTTGGATGTCCCTTGAAACTGTAATTGTCTAAGCAATCTGATTTATTCTTGACAGGTCCCAGTTGTTGTTGGTGTGCCAAGACCAGCCAGAATTCTAAAGGGAGAGATCTCAGTCAGCACCTAGATTGAGGCTGATTGGAAACCAGACCTCTCTGGACAGCAGCTTTTAAAGTATGCAAATATATATCATCCTGTGCAACCACAATTGTGACCCTGCTTACCTCCAGAGCTGGTGTCCTCTTGGCAACAGTTACAAAATTGGGTCTCCTGAAAAGTGTATAATCTCCTTTCTGGAGATACCAGGGAGTTGTAGCAAAGCAAAAAGAAAGAACAAAGATGGCTCTGGGAGCACCTCCATGGCCTATAGAGGTGTAGCAAACCTAAAGCTTGATCTTCAGGCTAAAGTACCAGCTAAATGACCTTTTTCATAGGTGGGCTGGAGGTATGTTTCAACACAATGTGTGCAGTGCTCTGTGGTCTAGAACCGACTAAGGTCTGTCACTGTGATTGTTTCAATTCCATGAGGTCTAGAAATGCAAGCCTCACTGACTATCAGAGCCAGGTGCTCAACGGTCACCCCTGTATAAACTGCACATCAGTCAGCATTAGTCAGGCACCAGGAGAGTGTAGGGCCAGGACATGCCCATAGGTTTCAACAGGGGAGTGGGCAGGGCATGCTTATTTTAATGGCATGTGCTTGCAAGGTAAAGGAAGAGTGAAAAAAAAAATGCAGCACCTCTACCTTTGGGCAGAGTTCCGACAGGTCCTGGACCCTCTAGCAGATGCTTTAAAATTAGTTAACAAATTCCTTTCACATACGGTACTTTTCAAACTGCTGCTCTTTTTGGGGGATCCTGAAGTGAATGAATCTACGTCCAAGCCCCTTAAGAATGGAATTTCAGTTCCCTGCAGCTCTTTGGGTCTCTTGGACATAAGCCCTGTTGTTTTTCAAAGTCAGAGCTTTAGGGGCTCATCTCTCTGGTACAAATGCCAAGGCTTGGGGTACCTGATGGGGGACCCAAACCACTCACTCAGGAAGAAGCTCGTTATTTCTGAGATCCCTCTAGATTGTTGGTTGCAGTGCTAGGGGAGGAGTTTTGATGAGACTGTGTCTCTGTCTCTCCTGTCTTGATGTGACCCTTTTATCTTTTATTATAGCAGGAATTGTTTCATAGGTAGCTGTATATTTGATATGTCTGTGGGAGGATGTGAACGAAGGCTCGTTTATGCCACCATCTTGAAATGCTAATTTTTACACATGCCCGTTTTTATGATAGTTTATGTAGAGAATCCCTATGCATTATCTTATTTCACTTTAAACCAAACCATACAGAAATTTTGTGTAGATCCTTTGTGTTATACAACACCAAAAGGACTACTTTTAATTATTTTTGTACTGAATTGCTTATTATTGCTATAACTATAACACATTCATGGGATTTTGATTAGGGACAAAAACAAAGAAAAGCATTCTAAATAAGTCTTAAAGTGCCAGGTAAAAGAACAAGTGGGGGAAAAACCTTGCCCAATGCATGAGGAAAAAGAAAAAAAGACATCTCTATTAAGAAAGTAATAAGTTGGAAGAATGGCCAGAAACACTGACAATGATGAGTCCTTATTTTGGTTATGCAGATTTTATGTAAATTCATGATTAATCAAAAAAGCTTTTAAATGTTGGAAATCTTCCTGATTTGTAGTAGAACACTTTTCTTTTTAAATATTTATGTACCCATTTAGCAAATATTTATTGCACTCCTATGACTTATGTATTACTTCATTCAACAAATATTTACTGATCAACTAGTATGTGTTAAGTGTTATGCTAGACATAAAAAAGAAAGCAATAAAAAAAAAAGCAGTCTTCTGCTGTGGAATTTAAACCATAGTGAGGAATAGACACATTGAAGTATCTAGTTATAGAAACAAGAATGATAAAGTTAAGTGCAATAAATGGAAGTTTAGTGTACTAATCCAAATTGAGTTCTGTTTTTGTCTCTTTATTGATAGGTATATTATTACAGGAAACCTGGAAGAAGTAGGTGAAAGTGAAAAGAACTCACAGGTTGGTGTCCATTGTTAAATTGGTGGAGTGAGGTGAAGAGCATAGGTCTTTCATTTTCTTTTTGTAAAACTTTAACTCATTAACGCAGGGCTGACTTAACAGCAGGTGAGAGACTGGGCATGATTCAATCCTAGATTTCAGTCATTTGTCGTTTGTCACAGGCCTATTTTGAAGCACCCATTTACTTGTTAGCAAGTCAGTTGCTATTCATCAGAAGCATTAGGAACAGCCGACACTAATCATGTGTTGCCTGGTAAATGCCTTTGCATTTGGTCGAAGCATAGCTCATTCTATATGTTTCTTATTTTAAATATATCTGCAGAGTCATACAAGAAGGCTGAGATCAGTGTAGAGAATTGATCACAGCAACGGAATGAACGAAAGTAACTAAACTGAACCCTAAGGAGCTAAGTATATTCAAATAAATGCACATTTAGTAGTTGACTCAATGATAGCATATCACTCTGAATATTGCATTAAGGACTTAATTCTGTAGTCAGATTGTATGGAATTACATACCAACTCTATTACTTATTAGCCACAATCTGGAAACTACTACTTAACTTCTGTGTCATTCACTTTCCTCTTCTTCAAATGGATCACTAGTACATCTATGTATGGGGTAGTTGTGAGAATAAAATGTGATGGGTGATATATGTATCACCCATGTATACACATAGTACTTGACAGTATATGTATACACATAGTACTTAACAGATAGTTGCTATTGTTTTGCTTCTGTAATTCTTGCTTTAAAGAAGGCACTTTTAATGATACAGCTATGACTCTACCTTCTGAATAGGTATTTTCAGTCCTGGGGCATATTTGTTTTTTTTCACTGGCTCCTGCTATAAAATTGCTTAAGCCTGGAAAACCCATCTCCTATGAAAGGCAAGTGGAGAATTGTCCTTGACAGGTTCCTGAACTTCTTCTGTTATTGATGATCCTGAAAACTGTGACCTTAATAGCCTGGTGAGGACCAGTGTATCTGCCATTTGTTCCCCAAACATTGATTATTTCCTCAGATATTAAAGGTTCTAGATCTTGAGTACCATTTGTTTTATATATATATGTGTATATATATACACACATATGAAATATTATATATATACATATATATATACATATATATAAACACTAAATAGGGTATACTTCTAGTATTTAACTTCTCTCTAGTGTTCTCCTATACTTTCAGGAAGGTAGAATTGATTTTGTAAACAGTTGTACCATGTATTTTTTGTAAGTTAAGTCCTTTCCTTCTTTACCATACACAAACATAGTATTGTTTGCTGGAACTATTTGCTTTTCTTCTTTTAAATTTTTCTTTCCCTTCTTTCTAAGCCATTTATTTGTCTAACATTCTGTTCTAGATTTTGTCTAGATAATTTTCTCTTGGTGAGTTGTATGGAATCTATGGTCTTTGAAACAAGTAAACCTATCAATCCTTAAATTTAAGAAAAAAAATGAGGGAAGACACTTAGACACATGATTATTACATATAACACCAGTATCTTAAAATGAAAGTCTGAACTTACAAGGAAGCAAAAGATCACCTCAGCATCCTAAAACAGAACACAATTTGATCATGAAGGTAATCAAGGACACAAAAGGAAAGGAGACAAAATTTTTAACTATATAAAGAAGAGAGTTGGAAATTAGCTCTTTTACTTATCCAGGGTAAGTCTCTATCATTTCAGTGAAAAAAAATGAAACAGTAAAGATAGTAAAAACTGTCCACCCACAAAATGAGACAGCAAAGAATCTCGTCCACCCGATCCTGGGCGCTGGATGGAGCTCTACCCTTCTGAAGCTGAATATGTTCAAGCATCTCTTTTCTCTGCCCTTTCTCTCATCCCCTTCTTCGTGGCTGCCTTGCCACCTCTTCCTGCTTCATTTGTCTCCATTGCTGTGACATGTACAACCCACTTAGAATTAATGTTTTTATTGTCTCCCAGCTAACTCTAGAAGTTTTATTCTCCTTATCTTTCTGCATATGTTCCTGGAAGAAAGGTGGGAAGAAGCAAAATTAAGCTACTGATATGCGCCTCCCAGAATAAGACACTAACCAGGATCTTCAATGATAAAGAGCCCAGCGTAATACATTATAGCCAGAAATCAAATCCCTCTCTAATCTTATCTGCATTTTCCTCCTGCTACTCTACCACCTCCTCCTTCTTTAGACTCCATGTGTATGTGTGTGTGTGTGTGTGTACGTGCGAGTGTTTGCCTGGCTTTGTTGTCCCCTAACCCCATTTTGAGGTTTCTTTTACCTCCATATTTGAGAACCAGGCCAACACCTTGGATTAGCTTATAATGTCATAACCTATGCCAAAAACCCAGGGCCCTACTTGTCAAAGAGAAGATTTGGGGGACTAAATACTTAAAAAATGATAAAAATTTGCTTCTTAGAATATCTAAGAACAACTCATGCCAAAGGTAATGGTAGTAGACTATCATTTTCCAGTATCCCCTAATCTTTTAAATTCAGATAAAAATGACAAGAGTTGTACGTCCATGCCAGGATGCACCTTGGGCTACGTTGACTTGTATTCACCAAACATTTTTTCCTGGGAGTACACTGGAAATAAACAGGAAAAAAAAAAAACGTTTGGGGAACCTCTGTCACAGAATAAAAGAATCTGAAGATGGGCAGGGAGTTTGCATATTAGTTATGCAATAGATTGCTGTAATTAGTTACTATCTTCAAAGTGTCTTAAATAAGTGACTTAAGATCATCCTTTAAAACTTTTCACTTTGGGTGAATTCCTGGGACCTGATGTACCCCTGGGGCAAAGAATAAAAAAATAAATAAATTTAAAAAAATAAAACAAACAAACAAACAAAAAAAAAACCCCAGTCCTTCTTAATACCTCCTTTCCTCTATAAAGAACACGCCTCTCCTTTCCTCTGTAGAGTTGCCTAGGGTTTTGCTGTTGGTTGCTTGTCCCAGATTGTAATTCTCTGCCATTCCTCAATAAACTCATTTTGCTGCTAAAAAAACAAAACAAAACAAAAAAACAAAAAAAAACCCTTTTAACTTTGACCTGACCATTTTTATTTCTGTGAACAAATAGTTCATAAAGGAAAAAAATATATTTTTTGTAAGAATTTGGAGGTTAGGGTGAGATAGTCTCACAAAAACAGATTTTTTTTAAGTCTCTGAGAATAAAACTTAGAAAATAATTTGCACTGAGAATAAAGCAAGTGAGAATATAGATATGTAAATTATGCCATTCAGTATACATTTGCTAATCACTAAGAGACTGGCAAGTTCACTGCCTCATAGAATTTGCATGCTAATGAGGGAGAATAGAAAAATGTTCAAATAAACAAGATAATATACAGAAAGCACCAAGTAATAACAACTACTCTGCACCTCATAATCCTCAAAATTTATTTTATAAAGTCTGAGAACACTTTACATTTTCACATTAATAATATTTTCTTTTAGTTAGTTTTTATTCTTTGTTTTTAATTTTGGTCTTTTCAATGGCTAAATGAGTTGACTTTATCTGACAAAACAGAATGAGAGAAATTTTATTTCCAGCTTGTATCCAAAGTAGTTATTTTTTGTCCTGATATTTTTTTGTTTTTTTTCGTTTTCTTCTCTTCTCTTTTCTTCTTTTCTTTTTTGAAGAGTAGTTTTAGGTGTTTAAGTCCTATTTCTTGAATCTACTTGCTGGGTGCACCCATCTTATCTCTTGCATACCTAATTCAAGATAAGCAAAGAGCCAATTTCTGGAGGTTTTCCCTGGAAAAACCCTGAATTGACCCCTGAAAAATACATCTAATTTTAGAGGTTCTGACTTTCTTGAAAGAGAGAGAAAGTTGTATGCGACTAACTCTTAGAATATTTTCAAACTGATCACATGAAAATACAGAAATAGGATTCATAGCATTTGTTCTTTGACCAGGAACTTGGCAATACAAGAATGCAGCCATGAATACAGGGTTACATATTGCTTTCGCCTTCTAGAAACAAGGAAGGCCCAACTTTATATGATCTCCAATTGCATTTAAAAGAAAAAAATGTAACGCAAAAGTTTGGTAACTTTAACAATGTAGTAATTATAAAGAGACTTATGAAGAACCTAGAGGATAGCTATTTATGAGTAACTCCTTGTTGGCTTGCAGATTCTAGAATGATTTCTAAGAAACATGGAAGTTGGAGGGGTGCCTGGGTGGCTCAGTGGGTTAAAGCCTCTGCCTTCGGCTCAGGTCATGATCCCAGGGTCCTGGGATGGAGCCCCACATCAGGCTCTCTGCTCAGCAGGGAGCCTGCTTCCTCCTCTCTCTCCGCCTGCCTTTCTGTCTACTTGTGATCTCTCCCTCTCTCTCTCTCTCTGTCAAATAAATAAATAAAATCTTTAAAAAAAAAGAGAGAGAAACATGGAAGTTGGAAATCTATTACCAAGGGCAATTTCTCCCTTCAACCTCAGCTCACTTGATACACACACACACACACACACACACACACGCAGACTCACAAACAGGCATGAATACACTCTGAAATAAATATTATATGAAGGCATGAAAAGAAAAAAAAATGAAAGAACAGATTTCATTGCTGAGAGAAGAACAGGAGTTATCTCTTAAATTATTATTTTTATATTTTGAATGAGCTTTTACTGTTTTCTTATGAAATTAGTATATATTTTTTATAGAAATTCAAGTAATGCAGAAAATCTCACTGAAGAAATTAAACTAAATTTTTGATCAAAACAGGAAGTATAAATTAGAAGAGTTGTATCTGGTATGTACATGTGCACATGTATAAATACATGAATATGAATGTAAATTAGACATTGCCAAATTTATTAATATTTATGTTTTAATATTTTATTTATTTATTTGACAGAGAGAGAGAGGTTACAAGTAGGCAGAGAGGCAGGCAGGGAGAAGAGGAAGCAGGCTCCCTGCCAAGCAGGCAGCCCGATGCGGGGCTCAATCCCAGGACCCTGAAATCATGACCTGAGCCAAAGGCAGAGGCTTTAACACACTGAGCCACCCAGGCACCCCTTTATTAATATTTAGAGACATTTTCATGTTCATGATTAAATATCCCCTGCATTTTACATTTATGTCTACCAATAATCCTATTTTTAAGGCACTTTTCTATTGCCAAATTTTAAATTCTTCCTAATACTTGCCCTATCTAAATAACTTTGTAGTAATTATGTTTGTATTTTTATGGTTACCATAAAAGAAAAAAATTCCTAAATGTAGAGTAAATGGGTAAAAGAATCTTTCCTTAATGTAAACTGCCAAGTTTATTTCAAGGGATCCTGAAATATTACCCCATTCTGCACTAGCAGTAGCAACAGAGAGATTTTTCCTTGCACATGCTATTATTGGAACTTATGACTGTTTCCATTTTTGCAAATTGGATAGGAAATATCTCTTGGCATCTGTACATCTATTTTATAAATTTCCCGTTAATATTTTTTTGCCCAAATTTATCAGTGTCTTTTTCTTTTTCTTTTTCTTTTCTTTTTTTTTTAATTTTATTTTTATTCTTTGCCCAAGGGGTACAGGTCTGTGAATCATCAGGCTTACATCTTTCACAGCATTCACCAAAGCACATACCCTCCCCAATGTCCACAACCCATCCACCCTATCCCTACCCTCCCACCCCCCAGTAACCCTCAGTTTGTTTTGTGAGATTAGGAGTCTCTTATGGTTTGTCTCCTTCCCCATCCCATCTTGTTTCATTATTTTTCCCTCCCTACCCCCCCCCACCCCCCCCCCTCCCCCCCCAACTCCCCATCNTGTCTTTTTCTTTTGATTTCTAATTCTCTTTACTTATTAGGTGTATTAAGCAAGATATGCATATGTGAAGTAAATGCTCAATTTTGAAAGCTTGCTTTCAAGCTCTGCCTCTATACTATTTATTTAATATGCACATTGAAATATTAACACGAGCAAATGTTGCAAAATTTTCTTTTAGGCATTGTGCAAAAAGTCTCCCCTGTTATATAAGATACATGTGCACCTATATTGTGGGCAAATTTTCTGATTATAGTTTTGTTCTTTTTTTTTATTTTTTAAGCTATTTTAATCACTTGGGGATCATCAGGGCAAGTGCACTCCTTATTCTTCATCTCCTATTTCACCCATCCCCCACTCACCTCCCCTCTAGTAACGATCAGTTTCTTCTCAAGAGTTGGCTTCTTGGTTTATTTCTCTCTTTTTTACCCCTTTGTTCATTTGTTTTGGTTCTTAAATTCCACATATGAGTTAAATCGTATGGTATTTGTTTTTTCTCTGACCAAGTTCACTTAGCATTATATATATGTATATAGAATATAATGTTGTTCTTTTACTTTTAAAAATTTTGTTTCCAAAGGATAATTTTTTACTTAATTTTATACAAAACAACAAGCCAAACGTCCACATGTCATTTGGTTAATATTCTATCTTTTCACACAATCTTGAAACACCATCTTTTTGTGTACAAATAAACACATGTAAACAAAGTTATATACAAATTCTCTCATGCACAATCTTTTAAAAAGCTCATCATTCTGTTTAAAAATCTACTTATGTATTCTTCACCATGTAATGTAGTTTAATATACTATTATATCCAGATCATACAAATCCCTTCTTCTGTTTACTTTTATAGTTTTCTTGACAATTGTGGTGGAAATATTTTCTCCATGAATTCAAATATCACTTAGCTTAGTTACAGCAACATATTGGGATTTTTAATTAGAATATATTAAATTTAGATATTAGTCTGTGTGCAATTCATATATTATAGAGGTTTCCTAGAACAGTTTACCACAGTGACTTATGAATCAGAAAATAGATCTCAAATGCCATCAAAGACTCTTTGGTATGAGTCTGTGGATGATCTGTTTTTTACTCTTTTACCCTTACCTACTGATATGATGACTACCATTATTAATATTGTCAAACATACCTATATTAAATGATTAATATTAGAAATTACATTTATATATAAAGGTGATCGATGATATATATGTAGACACACACATATGTATATATGTATTATATACATGTATGTATACATATATATTTATGTATATGTATATATACACATGTATATATGTATGTGTACACATATATGTATATATACACATATCATCAATCATCTATATATAAATATATTTATATATAATATATATTTAAAATATATTATAAAATAAATTAGTGCTTTATTTAAAATACATGAAAAATAAATATAAATATATATAGTACTTCTTGATAGCATCAATCATCTTAAAATAAGAAAGGATGCAGTTGTCTTACTTCCTTACCAGACTAAGTCTATGTTTCAGGTTTGCTTTTTTGCAATACTTTTCTGTACATGAGACCTCTCTAGTCTTCAATCCCCACAACTCCACAAAAATGGCCTTCATGATCTTATAAATAATACCAAAGGCCAAATCCTTCTGAACCCATATGACAATTTTATGTGGTTACTGTAACATCTTAGCTGCATTCTAGGGCAAATTAAATTTCCATTATATCCCACTTAATTGGACTTCAACCACATTGGCTTCCCATTATCTGCCTTTTCTTACCATCTTCCTTCTTCAACTAGAATTCTAATTATTGGAATGCTAAAGGTTTCTACTCTCCCTTTCACTGTTTTGTTTTCAGTGATTTTATGCAATCTCAAGTCTGCATATACTTATGTCTTTCCAGTTTACTTCCATAGCCCTGAACTTCAACCTTAGTTTTAGAGACACAGAATGTTATACTATTTAAGATATTATTGGACTTTGCTTATCAAATGTTTTGTTTAGAGATTTTAAAAACTCTATATCCTTAATATTGGTTTCCGAGTCTTCCCACGTTATATTTAACATGTTTGTTATTGGAAATGCATTAACTTACTGAAAAAAAGTAATTTTTTTATGCTTTAAAGAAGTATAAGTATTATGAGATTTATCTGTAAATTAGGCTAGTATATTTTTAATAAATAGGTAACTGTCCTGAAAATGTGAATTAATAAAATTTACTTAAGGGAAGGATAAAATGTGAAAACAGCATTTAATTTTGGAATAAAGTATTATCAAAAATATTTTCTCCAAAAAATTTTCTGATGTCAAATTTTAAGAATTTCCTTAATATCTAATTATAATGTATTAACTTACCCATATTATTTTATCCACTTGAATCTGTGATTAATTTGTAAGAGATCTAGCTAGAGAAACAGGTATGAAAAAGTTTACAGAGGGCGTTTTGAACAATGTCAAGGAGACAAACCATTATCTTGTTGGTATTAAGAAGTGGGTGAAAATTATTTAGTGTCAGAATGATAAACAGATTTGCATATTACAAAGTCTCCCTCACCCCACAATGAGTTGGAGGGTGGACTAATATAAAAAATAAATTTTTTTTCAGGTGAAAGTTAGAATTGCCTGTACATTGGGATTGGGCAGGTAAGGAGAATTTTAATTTCAGGAATAATAATATATACCATTTAGTAAGAGTAACTTTGTGCTAGGCACTGCTTTAAGTGCCTTATCTGTATTATCTCATTAGTCCACCTGAATGAGCGCTATTATTATTGTTCCCAATTCCTAGATGAACAGAGGAAAGCAGAGGCATTTAGGTCATGTTTCTCAGACCACAGATTTTTTGGATAGTGGAAACAAGACTTGAATCCAATCAACTTACCCCTGAGACATTGGTTTGATGGGTCTAAAACTAAAGCTCTCCAATATATCTAAGCTGGAAAAGTAAGAGGCTATGCAACCAATAGGTGTAGGAGTGGGGAATGTTTAATCATTAAGAAATATTAACTGAGCATTTTTGTCATGTCAATGCAGTCTAGAATTTCAAGCTTATTCTTCTTGCAAGATGGTGGAATAAATCTTTAAAGTAATAGAATTTAGTAGGAGAAGATCCATTATATTTTCAGTTGTGGATCTTGGGTTATTTGGGGAAAGTGTCCATCAGGCTATTAGGTATACTATTCTGATTTTAGGAGGCTCATCCAGGGTATGTAATTTAGGGAGGTGTCATCATTTAAAGTGATAGCTGAATTTGTGGACACAGATGAATTTCCATGAGAAAGAATTAAGAACATGTTCTTTTTCTTAAGAAATACACATTATTTAGGGTTAAGGAGGTATGTTTCTTCCAGCTTATTATGGTTCCAAAAAAATGATGCTATTTATATATGTATAAAATTAAAATACAGAACTAATGGTAAAGTGAATGGTCCTAAATCTAATAATTATTGAATCTGAAAAAGACATATAAAGGATTTATAAGACATCTTGGTATAATTCTAGCAAGTTTGTTGTAGGTTTGAAACTATTTCAAAATATAACCTACAACAAAAACAAAAGGAAGGAAAAATTGGTGTAATATATAAGCCCTTTCTCTGCTCCCAACCCTGCACTCGGCAGTGCTCTCCCCAACTGCTGCCTACTTACACACACACACACACACACACACACACACACACACGACAAGGTACTTGAGGTATAGTCTTTGGTCTAGATAAAACAAAGTATCCTCAGATTGGGGAAAGCAAGACCTAATTTTTCATGGGTGCCATGATACAAATTTAGGAGTAAGAGTTTACCTGATGAAGGTGGAGACTCCACGATCATCCCTTCCATACTAGCCTGCTTCCTCACTTTTCTTTAAAATATTAGCATTCAGGTGAAAGTATAAATCTAATCCTTCATCAAAAGTGAAATGACAAAATAAAAATTGGTAAGCAGAGTAGTCTCCACCATAACCTCAAAATTTTGTTTGAATTTGAGCAGCATGAGGATGGATAAGCCTTTCCCCACCCCTTTCCAATTCAACTAATAACAATTGCATTCTTGCCATTTCTCAGCCCAAAACCTTCAGGGACATCCTTGACTCACGGTTTTGTTCCCTACCACACATGTAATCCATCCATATATCCTATGAGTTTCACACTTTTTCAGTCCTCTTGGACTAAATTGCTTTCTCCGGTTATTTCTTACCTCATTCAAAACTTTGGAAAAAATCTCTTTTTAACATAATGCTTCCCTGTCCTTTCTATTAGAATTGCAGCTCATTTTCACTTTTGAGAAATGGATGTACCTTATCATACTTTTATTAGTAGTATTTTTTTTTTACCTTATAAGATGTGATGTATCTATTTCTTATGTGAATTTAAGCTGTAAAGAGACTGGGTCTGTTGATGGCTCTGGTAACTAATGTTTCCCGAGTACACAGAATAATTCTGTTGACATAGGACATCCTTATTAAGTATTTGTGGAATAAATATCTCCTTTATGACTACAGAATTGTCATTGACACCTCTTCCATTTGAATCGAAACCCTTAGATTCACTGAAAAATAAGGTTTTTAAGAAATGTTTATAGTTACAATAACCTTTTCAGTTTTCAGCTAAAGCTCTGATTTATTTAGCATTTTTGTATTTGCTAAAGCATGTGCCAAATACTTCATATTTAATTAATCCTCAAAACAACTTTATGTTATCACAGCAATTTTATATATCAAACAAATCTAGGCTTCCAGAGGTTAAGCAAATTGCCCAAGGATGTAAAGTCAGTGAGCAAAAAAGCTTTTAAGTTTCTTAGAGGTAAAATTTGCATACAGAAAATTAGAAAATTATAAGTATGAAGCTAAATTAATTGTTGCAAAATGAACACATTCATGGAAGCACACCCTGGGACAAAAGAAAGAATCTGACAAGAAACTCTCATGACCCCTTGTGTCTTATGCAATCTATACAACTTGTCTACTCTCTAAAGACAAACACTAGCTTCTAACACTATAGGATACTTTTCCCAATTATTGAAGTTCACATCAGTGTAATCATACTGTATGTATTGTTTTGTGCCTTGATTATTTCAGTTTACTCTATGCTTTTATCACTGAGTAGTATTCTATTTAGGGGCACGTGGGTGGTTCAGTCGGCTAAGCGACCGCTCTTAATTTTGGTTCAGGCTGTGATCTCAGGATCCTGGGATCCACCCCTGCCTTGGACCATGTGCTCAGTGGGGACTGTGTTTCAGGATTTCCCTCCTTTTCTTTCTGCCCTTCCCCAACTTGTGGACACTATCTCTCTCTCTCTCTCTCTCTCTCTCAAATGAACAAATAAGTCTTTAAAAAAAATAGTATTCTATTGTATGGATGTACCACCAGTTGATTATTCATTCACCAATCGAAAAACACCTTGGATTTTTCCAGTTTGGGAAATTACGAATAAGTACAATAAATGTTTACCTATAGGTTTCAGTGTGGTCTTAGATTTTCAAATCACTGGGCAAATATCTAGCAGCACACACACTGGATCAAACTGTCTAGCATTTTAAGAAACTACTAAATTGTATTCCAATGTTTTTTAATTTTTATTTTTTTATTCCTACCTACAATGAATGTGACTTCTGTTTGCTCTACATCACCTCCAGTAGTTACTATTGTTAGTTTTGGATTATGCTCATTCTGATTGGTGCGTATTGATATTTCATAGTAGTCTCAACTTGCATTTTCTAAAGAAAAATGATATTGAGTATCCTTCCATGTACTTATTTGCCATCTGTATATCTTCTTTGGTGAGCTATTTGTTCAGATCTTTTGCCAGTTATTTAATTGGCCTGGTGACCTCTTTGGGGGATTAATTAATCCTATTAATTATGACTCAGTTTCTTTAATAAGCATTAACTACCTTTAATATGTTATTCATTGAACTTTGTGTGAGTTTTGGTAGTTTGTATCTTTCAAGAATTTCTACATTTCAGAAAATTATGACATCTTGTAGGCATAGATTTGTTCATAGTATTATTAATATCTTAATGTCTATAGGATCAATTTAATGTCTATTGGCTCTTTTCATTTCTAATATTTATTATTTGTGTATCCTTTTTCTAAAAATTCTAGACTAGCCTGACTACTAGATGTTTATAAACTTTATTGATCTTTTTAAAGAACCAGCTTTAGATTTTATTCAGTTTCACTATATTTCAATTTCATTGATTTCTTTCCATGTCTTTGACCATTTTCAGTTTGAATATGATATGCCTAGTTTGTTGACATTCTCTGAGCTTTCTTCATCCATGGTTTGGGATTTGTCATTAGTTACCAAACCACAATTCAGGTTTTTTTTTTAAGATTTTATTTATTTATTTGACACAGAGAGAGATCACAAGTAGGCAGAGAGGCAGGCAGAGGGAGAGGGGGAAGCAGGCTCCCCACTGAGCAGGGAGCCCGATGCGGGCCTCGATCTCAGGACCCTGAGATCGTGACCTGAGCCGAAGGCAAAGGCTTAACCCACTGAGCCACCCAGGCACCCCACAATTCAGTTTTAAAAATTATGAAATTATTTCACCCACAGACAATACTCAGATTTAATTCATTTTCACAATAATGTCCTTCATAGGAATTTATGTTCTTTTTTCAGGATCAAATACAGATCACAAAATACATTCGGTTTTCACGTCTCTTTAGTGGCAGTCTCTATGTTTATTGGCTTTAAGCTTTCTGAAAAGGACAAGTTATTTTGTAGAATGTCTCTCAACTTAGTTCTTTCTGATGCCTCTTCATGATTAGATTCATTGGGGTGAAGGTCTTTCTTTTACAGAGCATCTTATTTGACACATGATCTTTTTTTTTATCCCAATTTTGGTGATGCTAGGTTTGATGTCATGTTTCAGGTAGCATTCCATACATTTCTCAGTGCTGGTATTACTTTTTTCTTTTTTTTTCCCCCTTGAAACTAGTAAGTAGCCTGTGGGAGATATTTTGAAACTAGGTAAGCCTCCTATACCTGGTCAAAGGTTTACCATTTAGCTTTAGTATCCATTGGTGATTTGTCACCCCTGCTATTATTTGCCATTATACTGTAAGGGATAGTTATTTACTCATATATATATACATATATATATATATATATGTATATATATATATCAGCATGGATTCATGGATTATTTTATTTAATAGTTATTAATCCACTCCTTTCTTTATTTACTTTGAGACTTAAGTAGTCCCAAACATAGCTGTAGGGAGTTCTGTCAAACCAGCTCGTGTAATATTGACATATTTTCATGATTCCTTGAGTTCCCCTTGTGTTTTGCAGTAGTATGTTCTGGGTTCATATTGCTTTTGTTAGTCCTGAAAATAATAATTTCTTCAAAAAGCCCTCCATCTATTTAATGGGGGAAAAACAAAATCCAAATAAGGAATAAGTGTATTTATTCCTTTTTTTCTCTTGTTCTTTTTACTTTCTCCTCCAACATATATATGGATACATACTGACACTTCCAAATCCATGCTAACATCACATAGTACATGCCAATTTTCCTTTCCCAGTTTTGAAACTCTACCTTAACAGTGAGAAACATGATCCCATTGTCTTCAATATACTTAGAGTATGATATTTGTTTATTTCTTTTACAAGATAAAGTTTACATATTGATATTTACAAACTGAGACTATTATTTAATGAATTTTAAGTTAATATACCCATTCAGTGAATATCATATACCCAGCTCCCTCAAACCAAAAGGCTGCCTTCTATGACTCAGCAGGTGGTCACAACTCCCTATCTACCCCGACCTAGAAGCAACCACAGTTCAGATTTTATTTCACTATAGATTAGTTTTGCCTACTTTAAAACTTCCTATAAGAGAAATCATGTCACATGTACTCTTTGTTTCTAGTTTATTTTGTTCATCAAAATATCTTTGAGATTTATACAGTTGTTAAAGAATCAGTTTTTTTATCTAAACAATATTCCATTGTATAGAGTGTGCATCTATTTCCCTGTTGATAGAATTTTGTGTTATTTCCAGTTTTGAGATATTATAAATAAATCTCCTCTAAGGAATGCATCTTATTTTGGTGGGCATACAATTTTTTTTTTATTGCTTATGTCTTGAAATGTATAACTACTAGGCCAAACGGGAGCTGTATATTCAATTTTATAGTAAACTGCCAAATATTTTACAGCATAGCTGTGTTCTTTACATTACAACCAGCAATCTGTGAGAACTCAGGTTTTTTAACATCCATGCCAATATTTGGAATTGATGGTATTTTTAAAAATTTGGTCATTGTAGGTCTTCTATCTGGCTCAGTTGGTAGAGCATCTATCTCTTGATCTCAGAGTCATGAGTTTGAGTCTCATGTTGGGTGAAGAGATGACTTAAAAAGAAAAATGGTCATTAAAGTGAAAATATAGTTGTGTCTCATTGTAATTATAATTTGTATTTCCCTGTTAACTAATAATGTTAAACACATTTTCATAAACTTTTTGTTCATTTAAATATTTCCCTTTTAGATATGTTTGTTTAAGCCTTTCACCCATTTATTTATTGGACTGTTTGAACTTTAACTCTTGAGTTGTAGATTTTTAAAGATTTTATTTATTTATTTGACACAGTGAGAGAGATTACAAGTAGGCAGAGAGGCAGGCAGAGAGAGAGGGAGAGGAGGAAGCAGGCTCCCTGCTGAGCAGAGAGCCCGATGTGGGCCTCGATCCCAGGACGCTGAGATCATGACCTGAGCCGAAAGCAGAGGCTTTAACCCACTGAGCCACCCAGGCGCCCTTGAGTTGTAGATTTTTAAAATATATTCTGGATATGTCTGTTATCAGATGATGTATGTTTACCATCTGAAGCTTGCCTACTAATTTCTCTAGTGGTGTCTTTTGATGATCAGAAGTTTTTAATACTGAAACATACTTTATAATGTACTTGTGGTAATTGTATTATTCTAAGAGTTCACTTATCTTCAGGTCAACTTTGAGCCATTAGCTGTAATTTAAACTTTGTAATAAGTTTCAGCTTTTACAGTTAGGTCCTGATTCATTTTGAGTTAGTTTTCTGTGTGATGTTAAATATAAGTCAAGATAGATTGACTTTTTTTTCCATATGAATATCCACTTTTCCACCACCATTGGTTGAAAAGTCTTTGCATTTCCCACTGAATTGCTTTGGAACTTTTATTGAAAAATCAATTGAACTTATTAGTGTTAGTTTACATCTAGATGCTCTATTCTGTTCCATTGATCTGTTTGTCTATATTTATTCCACTAGCCCTGTGTCTGTAGCTTTATTGTGAGCTGTGAAGTCTGGTCATGTATATCTTCCAATCAGGTACTATTTTCTTTCAAAACTGTTTAGGCCACTTTAAATATTTTGCGTCTATTAATTTAGAATTATCTCATCACTTCTACCAAAATCCTGAAGAGATTTTGATTTAGATTTTGGTGACTGCATAGACCAATTTGAGAGCGTTATTTTAACAACATTGAGTGTTCTAGTTTTTCGGGGTGACCATATTTCTTCATTTATTTGATCTTCTTTATTTTAGTCTCAGAAATGTTTTGTAGTTTGCAGAATAGATGTCTTTCACTGTTAAATTTTTCTCAAGTATTTCACGTTTGTTGGCACTATTGAAAATGAACATTTTAACTTCATTTCCTAGTTGTTTATAGCCAGTATATAGAGATACTATCGATTCTTGATATAGACCCATGTCCTAGGAGCTCACTATCTGTGTTTCTCAGAACTTGTAGAATTTGTTTGTTTTGTTAGAATCCATAGGATTTTTCAACATTAAAAAGAACCTTGTCTAAGATTATTGACCAGTGTGACTTATTTCCAATCTTTGTGTCTTTTTTTTTCTTGCTTTCTTGCACTAGATAGGACATCCAGTACAAAGTTGAAAAGAAGTTTTGAAAGGTGGCATCTGCGCATTTTTATGTCTAGAGAGAAAGTACGCAGTCTTTTGTAATTAGATAAAATGGTATTTGTAGGATTCATCAGAGATGATCTTTATTAGATTGAGGAGGTATTAATACATATTTGTACTTAGATTATAAGTTTTATCACAAGTGGATGATCATTGAGTTGAGCTGTTTGCATGTTTACCCCTTTATTCTATTAATATAGTTAATTAATTTATCTGGTTTTAAATGATAATGTCAGCTTTGAATTTCTGAGCTATATTACTCAATTAAATCTATAATGTTTATATCTATGAAGAATATTAGTTTATAATTTTCTTTTCTTTCAATACCTTCGTCAGATTGTGGCAGCAGAGAAGTACTAGTTGTATAAAACAAACTGGGAAAGTGTTTCTTTTTCTTTATATTTCGTAGCCTTATTTCACAAGAATTGACATTCTCATGACGGCATATTACTCTATATGGAAAACAGGTTCTCTTTTAATTTAGGTAGAAGTCATTTTAATAAATATTTATTTCATTTTTAGTGAAGTCCAGCACAACTTTTGTTAGACTTATTCTTAGTTACTTGACATTCTGCGATATTATGTTAAACAATAAAATTATTTTTCATTGTTTGTTGTTGATATAAAGAAATTAATTAAATTTTTTATTATTATAACCTGCTATCTAGATATACTCTATAATTATGTATAACAATGCTCCTACTTATTTTTTTCTAGCTCTATCATCATATATTATACCAATAATGTCAGTTTACTACTTCCTTTCCAATCCTCATGCATCTTATTCTTTTTTGACATATTATGATACATGCTAGGGCCACCAAAGATTTTAGTTAAATTGTGAAAATAGGGGAGCCTGAGTGGCCCAGTTGTTAAGTGTCTGCATTAGGCTTGGGTCATGATCCCAGGGTCCTGAGATGGAGCCCCACATCGGGCTCCCTGCTTGGCAGAAAGCCTGTTTCTCCCTCTCTGACTCCCCCCGCTTGTGTTCCCTCTCTCGCTGTGTCTCTCTCTATCAAATAAATAAATAAAATCTTTAAAAAAATAAAATAAATTGTGAAAATATGCTTCCTTCTATTATTCTTGATTTCAAATTGGAGTTACTTCACATTGACCCATTTAGAATCGTATTTGTTGATTTTTAAAAATAGTATTTACTGCATAAATAAGTTCCCTCCTACTTTTGATATCCTGAGTATTTTTATCATGGATTTACAGTAAAACATATCAAGTATATTTTACATCTGTGTATAGATTTTTAAGTATGATACCTTCTTTGTATATATAGGATAAGATTGAAAAGATCATAGTATTTTGTCTTTTTAAACAATATTAGATTTGCTTGTATAGCTGATAAATAATGCTAAATTCTATGTATGATTTCTCTAATATTTGAAAAAAATATTCTATTCACTTCTTATATCCAGTTGTGTGGTTTAAAAAATCTGATGTTGGGGTATCTGGCTGGCTAAGCATCTGAATCTTGATTTCAGCTCAGGTCATGCTCTCAGGGTCCTGGGATTGAGCCCTGCATTGGGCTCCAAGCTCAGGGAGGAGTCTGCTTGAGATCCTCTCCCTCTCCCTCTGCCCTGCCACCCTGCTCGCACTCACTCTCTCTCTCTCTCTCTCTCTCTAATAAATAAATAAATCTGAAAAAAAATCTGGTGTAGATCTGATCCTTGTTCTTTTGTAAATAATATTACGTGCCTTGAGGAAATTTTATTTTAAAATTGCTTTAATCTTTTTCTTGTACATTTTAAAATATCACTCTAACATATCTAGAACCAAGATTTTTTGTCATCTCCTCTTTAGCTCACTATCAACTTTCAACTTAAGATTTTTCACCCTTATTTCTACTACGTTTATCTCCATTATGCCTCCAAATATTTCCACTGCTATATTTTGGATAAATTTATTGTGAGTGCCTTTGAATTTAATCACTTCTATATCAAAGTATTTGATTTCAAATTTTTGATATTTTTAGACTTCATTGGAGTCTAGTATTTTATAAAATATATGTGTCCCAAGATTTTAAAACACTCGTGTTTTCTAATTATTGGATACTGAGCTCTACAATTGATAATTTAGATCTGTATGACAACTATGTATTTGAAAACATCTATTCTCATACTTGTTTTAAAAATCTGGTTTATCTACCAATTACTAAAAGAGTTGATCATTTCCCATTATATCTATTGATTTATCATTCTCTTCTTGTAATAATTTCATATACCTATTTTAAATATATTCAACTCAGACATGTACATATCTACCTCATTAAATTGTGCATTTAGAAATATGTAACTTAAAAAAAGAAATATGTGACATTATATTCTAATATTGCATTTTACTTTTCAGTCTATTCTCTGAAACGAATTTCCAGAGCAACTCTTATTTAGTACTTGCTATGTCACAAGCATTCTGATAGGATTCTTAATATGAGAGCAAAAGCCATGATCTATGTCCTCCCAGAGTCTAGATACACAAAAATCAATCTGTACATTTGGAGCTATATATTTATATTTGAAATATTGAACAAGAAGATAAAAGAGAACATAGTTATATGCTATTTGTCATATAACAACGTCATGTAATGGGGGGTCAAAAAGATCTTAAACATATATGGCCATATCATTACCAATCTCTTTTTCTCTTGCTCTTTTTTAATTCAAATTTTAGTTAGTTAATATACTGTGCAATATTGGTTTCTGAAGTAGAATTCAGTGATTCATCACTTACATACAACACCCAGGCCTGATGACATCAAGTGCCCTCCTTAATACCCATCATCCTTCTAGCCCTTCCCCCAGCCACATTCCTCTCTCAATCCTGTTTGTTCTCTATCCTTTCCCTCTCTCTTTTTCTTTTCTCCCTTCCTATCTGTTCATGTCTTTTCTTTCTTAAATTCCACATATGAGTGAGATCATACGGTATTTGTCTTTCTACCCATCTCTTTTATGTGGGATAAATAATAATATTATATTTCAGTAATACAGTTTATTTCTCTGCTGAATTCAACATCAATATTCAAACATATAAGTTGGGGCGCCTGGGTGGCTCAGTGGGTTAAAGCCTCTGCCTTCGGCTCAGGTCATGGCCTCAGGGTCCTGGGATCGAGCCCCGCATCGTGCTCCCTGCTCAGGAGGGAGCCTGCTTCCTCCTTTCCTTCTGCCTGCCTCTCAGCCTACTAGTGATCTCTCTCTGTCAAATAAATAAATAAAATCTTTAAAAAAAAAAAACAAAAAAACCCCAAAAATATAAATTGATGTGGAAACCCATACTGGCTAGCTTAATGTACTTAGACTTTAAGTATTCAAAATATTCCATGAGTATACAAAATGTGAGAAGATTCATTATATTAGATTTTAATAGTTTAATCTTGGGCTTATTATTCCCTCTTTGATTTTTTTATATCCAAATCTCACTTATAGTGTGGAAACATAAATATATGATCTTGCACACACATACACATAATAATAAAGAGCTTGTCTCATTTCAGTGGACACACTCAAGGTCATAAAAACATAATTATTTTTGTGGGGTTTTTTTAAACAGTTAATCTGAAAAATCTGAAATTAGTAAGAGGAATATCAGCAAGGGAAAAAAATCACTTCTCAGAGTTCTTATTAAAAATAATGTAAGATCTCTCACTCATTTTTATCTTCTTTCAGGACGGCTATATAGGCCCTATAAAGATCTAGTAGGAAGGAGAGAACTCACTACTTATATACCCAAGACAAAACAGAAGTCCTATCTATTACTGTGAAATACATTATAAGAGTAAGTGCCTTTTCAACAGTGAATTGGGATTAAAACAAGACTCCATCCTGAGCTCATAAATTCATACAGAAATACCCTCTTTATAAAGAATGTTTTAAATGTTTTCTTTATGAAATGCTGTAGCAGACAACTATATGCTAAAACAGCAAGTAAAAGACTGAATAATTGTCCAGGAGTTTTTATATAATGCCATTTCAAAAAAAAAAAAAAAGAAAGAAATAAAGAAAGAAAGAAGAAAGAAAGGTATCCTTAAGACAAGCTCATCATACTCTTCTAAAAATTAATAAAACATTATAATCTCACTCCTTTTTGATTCTTAAAGGAATAAAATCTTAACACATTGTTCTTTAACAAGTAAGGAATGGGTACTGGGGATAGGAGACAAGGTGAGGTACTAACGATATGTTTCTTTATTTGTTAGTGTTTTAAATTATATATGCCATATAAATGCTTCTGTTTATTCATATACAAATTACTATTTTTTAAAGATTTTATTTATGTATTTGACAGAGAAAGAAAGAGATGACAAGTAGCCAGAGAGGCAGGCAGAGAGAGAGGGGGAAGCAGGCTCCCCACTGAGCAGAGAGCCTGATGTGGGACTCGATCCCAGGACCCTGAGATCATGACCTGATCTGAAGGCAGAGGCTTAACCCACTGAGCCACCCAGGCGCCCCTATTCATATACAAATTAAATCTCATGTCAAATACAGCTTTTTCATATAGCCCAACCCAAAATTTATTAACAAAAGCACATGACATTTTAATGAATGTAAACAAAATGAAGATAAGTTGTTCTTAAATAGAAAATACTATTATTTATTTCACCAACTAACAATGTCCCTATAGTATTATCATTTTAATATATATTTTAATAAAATTTTTCCTGACCTATTTCCTCTTTGATGTATGTGATGGTGATTTCTCCTTATCATTTATTTGTTCATGCTATTCTTTGGTGTGGAACTTATCCTTTTTCTGCCTTTCATTATGAACTACCTCCTCACCCCTAAATCCAGTTCAAATTCAGCCTGCTCCACACTGTGTCTTCCTTCCTGTGCAATTCTTTCCTTTCCTGTAAGCTAAAAGTAATTTCTTCTTTCTGTGATTTTTTTTTTAAAGCTATGTTGTCATAAGTCTTACAGTCCTTAACCAAGATCTGCTGTTGCCCTTTCTGATTTACTAACCAGACTGAAAGTCCTTTGAGAGCAAGCACAGGTCTGATTTACCATTAAATTCAGTTCTGCAGGAACCAAAAACTCCAGCTGGGCAATTAGCAGGCCCCCAAAGGATCAATGCTCTGTGTCACAAAGGAAAATGTGGATGCTAATACTGTATAACTAACATCAGAATTTCACGCAGGCTCATTGTTCCAGAATGTCTGCTTTCCGTTAACGGTGGACTAGCAGTCAGAATTTTCCAGCTTCTGCTGCTAGAAAATCCTCAAATTATGATTAATAGTCAAGTTCTATCAAATACAATTTCCTTCCAGGAATTATAGTCTATTATTTCCTTCTCCAAAAAAGGAGAAATTTTCCTCCTGACAGAATAAAGAGAAATACAATTCTCAAAGCCTGATTTCAAAAAGGTGATCATTTTAGCTGAGAAAGAAAAGTACATGATCTAGGAGAGGGTTTGTGCTATGGTGAGTGCTGCGAAAGGTATAAGTCTGATGATTCACAGACCTGTACTCCTGGGGCAAATAAAAAAAAAATGCATGATCTAGTAAAAGTTTATCATAACAAAGCTACTTTTGCAATTTTTAAATTCCAATACATATATACAAGCATGCATATGATTCTTCCTTCCTTTTTTAATTATAAATTCAGGGCTATGATTTATAATAAACTCTAATTTATTTAGGACTTTAAATACATAGTCCTCTTAAAAAGGCTGCATTTAATTACTATAAACTTTCCTATCCAATTAGCAGAAAATAGTATTCTGAGGGATAAAATAATGGTTATTCCCATTTTTAATGTATTACTAAAGTTTCTCGGTATAACTCAGCATCTTGCATGTCAGTGTGGATGGAAAAGTTCCTGTACCCAGTTCAAAAATGCTAGCTATTCTTTTTGTGATAAAATTAACAATGAAATTTCTCTTTGCCTTCAGCGATCAGGATATGCTAGCCCATAACTCTTAATGTTTGAATCTATTTTTAGAAGTACAATTCTTTCTTTAGAAAATGAAGAACCTTTATTTGAAGATTATGCCTATTGATAGTGTAATCAACACAGTACTCTATTTTTAAGAACATATCCAAACCAAGTATTCACTGTAAATCTACTTTTTTGCTAAAATCTACTTTTCCTTCCTCTTCCATCTCATTTCTTAGAAGATCCAAAAAGGGAAAGTACACTTACATACTGACATTTTTGCTTAAGAAGAAAGCCTTCTTTTAAAATGTCACAGATTCAATGGGGCATCTGGGTGGCTCAGTCGGTTAAGCATCTGCCTTGGGCTCAGGTCATGATCTCAGGATCTTGGGATCTAGCCAGGGATCCAGCTCCCTGCTCAGCAGGGAGTCTGTTTCTTCCTCTGCCTCAGCCCCTATTCATGCTCTCACTCTACATCTCTCAAATAAATAAACAAATGTCTTTTTTTTTAAAAGATTTTATTTATTTATTTATTTCACAGCGGGAGAGAGATCACAAGGAGGCAGAGAGGCAGGCAGAGAGAGAGGGGAAGCAGGCTCCCCGCTGAGCAGAGAGCCCGATGCGGGCCTCGATCCCAGGATCCTGAGATCATGACCCGAGCCAAAAGCAGAGGCTTTAACCCACTGAGCCACCCAGGCGCCCAATAAATAAATGTCTTAAAAAATGTCAGATTCAAAATCAAGTTTAAATACTACTTGTTCTTGGGAAGTCTGGAAAGCATAACTCATTTAAGTTTTTCAATACCTTGAAAACAGTTTCAAACTGATGTTAAGTATACAAGAAAACAGTAGTGTATATCCTTCGACATTTAAAAAGTGCATATTGAGAAAATTGCCCCCCAAAAATAGTGATGTCTAACCCATCTCTAAATATGACATTCAGATTTAAATGTTCTACTGAATGGACTCTGGCAATAATTTTCCACCTCAGAGAAAAGTTATATCAACCGGTAACTATTTTATGTAATCTAAGAATAAGTAAATTTAAAGAAAAATTTTTTGTGGATAAGGTATATGAAAAATGCAAACAATGAAATTTGTTGATTAATCATCTAACTTGACTGGTATTTTTTAAAAAAATCTTGTGTGTCTATGTTCCATATTCAAAATAGCTAGGATTATTGGTAGGCAAAATTCAAATTATCCTTAGATTTTGCTTTAAGATATTCTTAAAAGAATTTTGAACAAATGATTGCTTCATTGCAATATTTTTAAAAAGTCACTTTAGGGCACATGGGTGACTCAGTTGGTTAAGCGTTTGACTCTTGATTTCAACTCAGGACATGATCTCAGGGTGGTGGGATTGAGCCCTGTGTCAGGCTCCCCTCTCGGTGAGGAGTCTGTTGGAGATTCTCTCTTTCCTTCTCCCTCTGCTCCTCTCCCTCCCCTCTTTCTCTCTCTAATAAATAAATAAGTCTTTAAAAAACCACTTCTACAATATAATTTTAAAAATGACTAGATTATGTCTTGCTTCTTTTAATATTTATCTTCTTGATGAAACAACATGCCACCACCTTCATATATTTAATATCAAATGTTTCTGCTTTGATCTCAAAGGAACAACGTCTTAGTTCCCTTTATTCCCCCTTTTTTTTCCTTTTTTTTCTTAGTAAGACCAAATGAAAAAGTGACTTTGTTAAATAAAAACTGTCATTATTTCTGTCATTCATTTCATAATTCAGAATGTCTTCACACAGATCGAAATGTATAGTTTTTAATATCAAGCTTCAGAATTTTCAGAAATATGTTTGAATCACGAAACTCAACTGGGAGTTTGTGTTGCCTTGTTAAAGGATGATTTGTTAACAAACCAAATTTCTGGCCACATCTGTTATAGGAAAGAATTCATGGGGAAGTGGAGAACCTAGAAGATGGTTTTCCTAAAACAGTGGTTCTAGATGGGAAAAAATTTACTTCCCTCCCAGGAGACATTTGTAAATACGAGAAACATTTTTGTGTCACAGCTTGGGGTGAAGTCTAGTGGGTAGAGACCAGGATATTGCTAAATATCCAGTGTACAAGATGGAACATTCCAACAAAGAATAATGCAGCAAAACATTTCTATAAAGCTGAGATCAAAAAGCCCTGTTCTAAAATAATCTTTGCTTTTAGCAAGTTTTCATATATACTCAGAGAACCATAAGTCTTATTTTGAAGACTTAGCTTGGCCCTCTCTACCAGTTCATTCTCAACAGTTCATTGATTTCTATTTGGGAGTAAAGGAAAACTAGTTGCATAGCCAAACATTTCTTCAGATAGAAAAGAAAGAGGGATATAGGACAAGCAAATTCTGGCACCAACACACCCACATGTATATCTGCAAATATGCCAGATGCTCTACTTACTTGGTGTAATAATGCTTTGAGTGAATAGAAAATACAAAAACACAATGTTAGTCCTTCATCGACTAAGAATGCGCCAGCAATGTTTCACTTGGATCCACTCCTTCCTACCTTACTTCTTTCCTTCCGCTGCTTTTATCTTTATGATCCAATCTTTCTTTTTCTCCTATGAAAATGCAGTTTTTCTGAGTTCCACTGTCTGTGTTCAAGACTGATTCTTATTTTCTGCTTTTCATTTTCATATGCAATATCATATGACAGATTAAATAATGACAACGTTTTACATGAACCTTACATTAAAGGAGACTTCTAGAGGTGCAATGCTTTGTTAAAAAAAACTTAATAAAGGGAATTTTGGGTGATATGATAATACAGTAGAGAAAATAAATTAGTGCAAGCAGGCACTTCTATATCCCATCAGTAAGAATTTGTCTTTGACATGAAAAGGACATCAGGTGATTTTAGTAGGAAAAAAAAGTTACTTACACCTTTCTAAGAAGTTAAAGTAAGCTATCGCATCTGTTAAGTCCCAAATCTGTTCAAAGCTATTCATGTGAGTGGTACATTTGAGATGAATTGGAGAGAAGGATAAATTATTAATGTGGTTTCTGCTGTTCTTTAAAGAAAATAATTCAGTTCTAATGTCAGCTCTTTAGAACAAACACACACACAGAGACACAAACACATATTGTGGCATAAAATAACTACAAGAGTCCATTCTCATTGCTTATCTCTTGTGGTACCACAAATACCTTCCTCACCAAATGCAAATTTTCGTCCCATATTATTACACACTGAATGACACATTTTAAAGTCTACATTGTAAATATAACTCATAGTAAGATTAACAGAAGTTATGCCTTTAGTTCAAGGAGAGAATTTACCCTCACCTATGTGTTATGAGACATAACTCATGTGCTATTCATTGGAACATCTAAGAAGTCCCATATAATACATCAAAAGAAAAAGTATCCAAGTTGCAGTACCATTTATTTTTATATGAAAACACACACAGTATATCATAAAATGTAAAGAGTGTTAGTCACAGCAAAAAGAAAAAAAAGGAGGAATTTTATAGTGGGATAAAAAAAAACAGTACTTGGTGATTTTGTGCCCTAATATAGTCACAATAAAAGTAAAAACTAAGGAAAGCTTTTCAAACTTTTGGAGTCTAGGGGAAACTTTCATCTTTCTAAATTCAATATTCTTTCCAATTTCTTCTAAGTTTCAAGTTATTCTTTAGTTATTAAAGTCATTTAATCTTATGAAGATTAAAGGAGAGAAAGCAAAATAACTCTTCTTCTTTGGATATACTTTTTAAACCACTCCCAGTGACAGTTTTCAAAAAACTGAGTTCTGGACGTCCATGGATGATGCTAACCAATCTCTTACTTAGATAAGTCAAATGGCTGATGGGGCACCAAAGTGTTAAATACACAAATTAGGGAGGCCCTATAGTTCAATCCAAATTAATACAACTCTATTTCAATTTCCATAGGTTCACAAAAAATAAATCAGGTTTTAATTTATGATTTGTGCAGATGCTACCTTAACATTCTCATTTATAAGAACATAAAACTATACCTATTAAATATTCAGACATCTAATTGACACCTATAGAATCCACAGAATCAAAGAAGATATGTAATTAAAGTCTTTCCTCTTTATACTACTTTTGTATTCCATCACAGCTGAATAAAAGAAAAATTCCCTGGGATTCCTGCAAGGCCCTGCATGGAGTGAATGGTCCCTGGCTCACTCTTCGGTCCCTATGCTCATCAATCCTCACTGTTCTTACACACTCACCTCATACTCATCCTGGCCTTCATTCTGAGCCCATCTGATTCTTACTCTTGATGACCTTCCTACAACAGCCAGTACCCATGCCTATGGTCACCTACTCTTAAACTCTCAATAAAGTATCCCCATCACTCTGTATGCCTTAACCTTCTTAAGTTTTCTTCATGCCCCCTGTAATTACTTCTCTATTTTACCTTTATCCATCTATTTCTTCATTGTCTGTCCTCTACCTAGAATATAAAAATAAGAGAATACAGTTCAGGATTTTTGCTCAGAACAGAATTACTGGCACCTAGAATAGTACAGGAACACTAGGAACTCAATAGATATTTGTAGAATAAATGAATGAATCAACCAAACTAAAAAGTAATTTGGTATATAAATTTATATGTAAAGTACTGTGTGATAGATTTTTGCTTATTTATTTTTTGTTGTTGTTGCTATGTGTATGAACTAAAGACATAACTTCTGTTAATCTAACATTAAACGGACTGGGAGCATTTAAAAACCAACCCAGTACATATTATGAATCTGAGAAATGTGCTGCAAATAATAATGTATCAACCAGAAAGGGACAATAAAATGACATTAAGTACAGATAGGTGAAATACCACAGGCTCCATCTCATAAAATCAGCTAGCAAACCCAAGCCTTAGTATTCTTTGGTTTTCTTTTAAAACAAACAAAGCATAGACATAAACAAACCCAAAAGTCTTTCGATGATACCTGGTTCCTTCCAGTAACGTGCTTGTTTGTTTTGTTTTTTTGTTCGTTTGTTCGTTTGTTTTTTTAACAATTTTTGGAAAGAAATTTTCATGATGGCTTCCTAACTCCAGTGTCACTTTTTTCTTCTTATTATTTTTCTGGACTTTGTTAAATACTTTTTAATTATGCCTGTCAAGATTTTTGAACATAATAAATACCATAAATTTCCAGGCCTGTTGCTCCTGTTCATAAAATAACTTTTACATGTATCTGTTCCTTTTTATTTTTATCTTATCACCAATAACTCAACAATTTCTTTGTTTTTCACATCTAGTCCTTACATGAAATAAGTCACCTCCCATGACTCCACACTTGGTGGCTTTTTTTTTTTTTAATAACAGTCCTCCTGACAAGTATTAGATGAAATCTTATGGTTTTGACTTGCATTTCCTTAGTTAATGAAGATCATTTTGTCATATACATGGTGGCTATTTGTATGTCTTATTTGGAGAAATGTCTATCCAAGTCCTTATCCAATTTTAATTAGGATGCCAGATTTATTGCTATTGAATTGTAGGAGTTCTTAACATATTTCAGAGATTAACCATATGTCAGATATATGGCTTACCAGTATTTTCTCCCATTTTGTTGTTGCCTTTTAATCTATTGATTACTTTCTTTGCTATGCCGAAGTTTTTAGCTTGATGTAGTCTGACTTGTTTATTTTTGGATTTATCCCCTAGGCTTTTGATGTTATATCCAAGAAATCATTGCTAAAATCAATCTCTCATATATGCATGGATTTATTTTTAGGCTCTACTCTGTTTGGTCTTTAGGTTTTTCTTTATGCTGATGCCATACTGTTTTGATTAATATAAATTTTTAATACAGTTTGAATTCAAGAGGTGTAATGCCTCCAGCTCTGTTTTTTTTTTTCTTGAGATTTTTTTGACTATTCATGGCCTTTTGTGGTTCCATATGCATTGCCAACTGTTTTTTTCTATTCCTAGAGAAAATGCTGTTGGGATTTTGGCAGGAATTGCATTGAATAGTAGATCACTTTGAACAATATGAATATTTTGACATTATTAACCCTTCCAATCTATAAACTAGATGTCTTTTCATTTATTTGTCTTCTTTAATTTTTTTATCAACATTTTGTAATTTTCTTATTTATTTCTTATTTATTTATTTATTTATATTATGTTCAGTTAGCAAAACATAGTTTGGTACTTTTCATTCCCAGAGTTAAGTATATTACTCAGTATTTTAGTCTTTTGGATGCTCTTCTAAATGGGATTGTTTTCTTGAGTTCCTTTTCAAATAGTTTGTTAGTGTATAAAATACAACTAATATTTGTATGCTGATTTTGTATCTTGTAAGTTTCATCCATTTATTAGTTCTAACAGTTTTTCTATGAAGTTCTTAGGGTGTTCTAGATATAATATATATAAAATATTTATATCTATATGTAGATATAAAATCATGTCATCTACAAATAGGGACTTCTTTCAGTATTATTTCTTTCTTATACTAATTAGATGGCTTTAGTGTTAGTTTAGTTTGGTTTGGCGTGTTTTTTTTTTTTTCCTTTGAACTTCTCTTTCCAAGGTCAGGATATATTTTCTGTTTTCCTTGTTTAATGTATACTTTTTTAGTTCTGGTCTTAGAATACTCCTCTCGGCTGTACTACTGCACATCTTTCTTCTTAGTTATTCTTCTATCTTACTTAACAACATCTTTCAGTATTTCATAATGTTGTACCTAATGGTTATATTCCTCCTATCCAAGTACTAACCAGGCCCGACCCTGCTTAGCTTCCGAGATCAAACGAGATCGGGCGCGTTCAGGGTGGTACGGCCATAGACCCTAATGGTTATATTCCTGCAATCCTTTTACATGTATGTCTTTGCTGGGGAACCAAATATTTCTTCTGCTTTGTTCTCAATGTTGCCTCTGTCTGATATTCCAATGATGTATGCTAAAACTTTTGAAATTGTCCCATAGTTCATTGATTTTTTTTCTTTTTTCTTTTCCTTTTGCCTTTTGGTTTAGAATATTCTAGTGACCTATCTTAAAGCTCGCTAATTCTTCCTTCGACCATGTTCAGTCCAATAACCAAGTCTTCATCTCTTTCAGTTTGTCTTTTTTTTTTAATACCTAGCATTTCCTTTTGAATTTTCTTAGAGTTTCCTTCTTTCTGTGTACATTGCCCATCTGCTGTTGCATGCTGCTTACTTTTACCATTTGATCCCTTAACATGTCAATCTTAGTTGTTTTAAAATTTCTGTGTGATTATTACAACATTTTTAAATATCTCACTCTGGTTTTGATGATTGCTATTTCTCTTCAGACTCTTTTTTTCCCTTGCCTTCTGTCATGTCTTACATTTTTTGATGAAAGGCAGACATCACATTGGGTTATAGGAACTGAGGTAAACAGACCTTTAAGTGTGAGGATTAATGTTACTTTGACTGTGAACTGGGATATTTAATGCTTGCCGTAGCTATAGGTGTAAGAGGCTTCAAATTCCTCTAGTGTTTTTGTCCTTGTCTCCTTTTTGACTTTGGGTATCTCTACCTGCTTCTTATGGAAACGAAATGTGTTGTAGCTCTATTAGCTAAAACGCACAACATCCTGGAACCTTGTTGGTATATTGGTAAGGCATGGGAGACAGAGAATTCTATAAATAGTTTTATTAAATCTCAAACATTAGTGGGCCTGTGTCTCGGGGTTGTTACTTTCAGAAGTGTTTCACTGACACTATAGCCTTTTTCTCCCTGTCCCCTCTATTCATACCTGAGTCCACCATTCTAAATTCCTGTCCTTGATATTCACTCCCCTTTTTACTCTGTCCCTCTCCCAGAAAAGACAGAAGGGTGCTGGGTTAGAGGAAGTTATTTCCTATATTGGGATAAGGCTCTTGCAAAATGTTTTCCTCTGTAGAGTAGGCCTTTGTTATGAAAAATGCTCTGGTTCCATTTTACAGTGATCCCTCTTCCTCCTCCTGCCCTGGCCAAGAGAGATTGAGATCTCTCTTGCTATGGGCTCCCTGTCCCCCTGAAAAAAAAATGTCTGAGTCACTTCTCTGGGCTCTGGGCAGGGTGGTAACCTCTGTGTTTCTGGGTTTGCCTCACTTATAATGGAACATCTACCCTAGCATAGAGCTGGGGTGAGGGACCAAGTATTCTCAGCCCACCATGACTGTGGTAGAGCCTCCCACCTGATGTATGTGGGGTGGATATAGGAAGGGAGACTCTGACCTCTGCCATACTCAGAAAGTCAGCTTGTCCCATTCAGAACTTGAGAGGATGAGAAATGCTGATGGCCTCCTCCTGGTGAGAGAATATAACCCTTGATTGTGACCCGAGGGGACATAAAGTTCAGTTTATGTTGTCCCAGAGTGGAACTTAATTCAAGTTGAACTAGAGGCAGAAAGGGTAGAAATAGATCATTGGTCAAATGCCAAAAACTCATGGTATTCTTAGCATGCTTTAGATTTTCTTGAATAAATTATTCCTTCACTGTAAGCTTTTAGCACGAATCCCAGTCTTTAAATGATATTTTGAGATAACGTTCTCTAGTTGTGCATGTTTTGGTGTGGAGTATTTCCAGGGAACTCTTCATGCTGCCATTCTAGAAGCAAATCACCTACACACCTATTTTTGTACCATTCATACTGAATAGAGTAAGTAAACATAGTACATAAGACTGGTGATGACATGCCTTGGAAAGATGAACTCTGGCCTTGAAACCACGTACATACGCTACCTCGGAGGTATAGTGCCTGAGCAGCCTGGGGCAAATTACTGCATTAGTGTGAACTTTGCAAAACCAGCACAGAGACCTTGAAAAGATTTTGTCTATTAGTTCCATTTTTAAATGCTTGAATTATTGGCCTCTAAATATATCTTATTTTCATTTAAACATTTCAAAGCTTTTAATTAAAGTAACTAAAATTAAAAATGAAACACTGCTCTATACCATGCTTACAAATTCACCAGCATATATATTCTTCAAAATGAAAATTTGCTTACTAATTAGATAGCACTTGCACACGCAGTAGATCATTTCCTGGGACATGTATTCAAAGGGTGGGTTGAGAGGAAGGAAGAGATGAAGCAGAATGGAATATGATTGCATACCTCCAGAACAGCATTTCCCCTAAACTTTTGCATGCATAATAGTCATCTAGGCATCTAGGGAGCTTATTAAGTAGAAGATTCTTTTATCCAATCACCAGAGATTTTCACTCAGTAAAACTAGGATGGGTCCTGGTAATTTGAATTTATAGTAAGCATCTCAAGTGATTTTGGTGGAGGTGCTGTAAGAAACACATTTTGAGAAGTCTGGAAGCACTGGGGTTCTAATCACAGTGACTGAAATGCCGGACAGGATACTGAGAAGAGTGTGAGGGATTTTATACAAGAGCTAAAAATAGAACAGGTGTATCTGCTCATGATGGTTCAGTAATACCCTGCTTGAAACACTCTAAGTGCCTAAAACTCACGCTGACTGCCTCCGCCTTTTAGCGATTCTACCCCATTCTGCATCTAGAAGTTATAATACATAAGGATTTGATTTGAAAAGAGTAGAAAAGCAGTGGAGAGAAAGGGGTAGAAAATGGTTCTGCATTTGGTTTTAATATCCAATGCAAAAAAACAAAGGTGAAATGAAGCAAATTAAAGTTTAGGGGTAGGTAGGTTTTAAAAACTCAGGTATACTCTGTACAGGCTGGAGATGCATAATTTAAGTTTCTTAAAGTAGTTTTGCTCTTAAACTGTGTCATTTTGAAAAGCATTTTTAATCAATAGTTTACTAAAACAGTATTCCACTTGATATACTTTATTTCTGGAATTTTAAATTTTAACGTGACACATATTAATCTGTATTATAGGACCAATTATAATAAAACGCTCCACATGTGGCATTTTCTTATCTCATTATGTGTTATTGCATGAGTTAATTTCTTATATGCTTTATACTGAAAGCACCATAAGCACAAAATGAATGCTACTCTAAAATTTATAAAAAGTATCACATCTTTTGCCATTATGTCTCTGGTTTTACAGTATCATCTGTGATGACAGAAATAAAAAATTACACGACAGTTTGATGTTTAGTGCAAGGTATGTTTCGGTAGATTTGAATTTCTCCAATGAGAAACGTTCAGAGAATTGGAATGTAAAAAATACGTTGAACTACATAATTTCCAAGTTATAGATTTTCTCTTAGGATAAGAGAGAAAAATAAACGCACATACACACATACGGGTGTCTGTAAACACACAAATACAACATGCTTCTATTGTTAGTGGAACTCTGTGCAAGTTGCATGTTTTGCTTTGTTTTCAAAGGGTAACTCATTCCAACTTAACTCAAAATCTCATCTGTTTTTGATTGGGTGACATAGCATAACAATTCGGTAGACATGGAAACCGAGTTGTGGGTTAAACAAAAACAAATTATGAAGAAGGACTGTATTATTGGGATGCTATCCATCCATTATTATCCAAGAGGGAAAAGGACTGTGGCGTTTCAGGAATAGAAGGTGTACAAATCCTCCTTGGTCTTGCTACTAATTCCTAACTCTTGCTGTCTCTGCTGTTGATACTAATAATTTGAATAATAGTCATATAAATTTTAATGCCACATTTCTTTTTCTTTTTTAATTTTAATTTTTGAGAGAGAGATAGTGGGTGGAGGGACAAAAGGAGAGGGAGAAAAAAGAATCATAAGTAGACTCTGTGCTGAGCATGGATCCAATGTGGAACTCAATCTTATGACTCTGAGATCATGACCTGAGCTGAAATCAAGAGTCTGAGGGCGCCTGGGTGGCTCAGTGGGTTAAAGCCTCTGCCTTCGGCTCAGGTCGTGATCTCAGGGTCCTGGGATCCAGCCCGGCATCGGGCTCCCTGCTTAGCAGGGAGCCTGCTTCCTCCTCTCTCTCTACCTGCCTCTCTGCCTACTTGTAATCTCTCTCTGTCAAATAAATAAATAAAATTAAAAAAAAAGAGTCTGACACCACCCAGACTCCTTTAATGTCATATTTCTACTTGCAAAGCATTCCTAATTGTTTTCTCTTTCGAATTAACTCTCTCCATGGGTCTCTCTCTCACTTTCTCTCCCTTTCTCATACAACACACACACACACACACACACACACACACACACACACACACACACACCATATCCTCAGTTGTATTACTTGTACTCGTTCTCTGCGTCTCAGCTTAGTGCATTTCTCTTTAAACAGCTTCCATTTCTAGCTGAAGACCGGATTAGTTCCATAATGGGGACTTCAGTAACACTTTCACACTCCATCATAGTATATATGTACCTATTGTTTGTCTTCTCTACTAAATCACTAACAACTTGGTAGAAGAGATTGTAGGAAGTTGTTTGGCATATCCATGGTGTTTAGTAGTTTATTTTAATTCCATAAAATAACTATATATAGTATAGGTTATTTGCCAATGATCATGAAATGAAAGCATTTTTCTAAGCTCACTCAAGCGGTAATTAGTGGAAGAAGTCCTGAAAACAGACCTCATGGTTCTAAATGATGTTTTCCTCTCCAGTAAATAAAGAGGCTTGTCTCCTATCTTTGCAGAGGTTTTCATTTCATTCTCTTTTTATTGATTGGAGATTAATTGATTTTTAATCATATGTGTCTTTTATACAAACCAGAGGTTTACTTCTAAATTTTATGGAGTTTTGTTTGGCACATGCAGGTATCCAAGATTGAGGTCATTATACTCCCAAATTCATGGTTCATTATAATCATTGATTCATACAACACCATTGTTCTTTATTCATGTATTTCTTTCGTTATGTCCCTTTTCATTTCCCCCTCCTTCCATGGAAACAATACATTTAATTAAATTGTGTTATTATTAATATATAATTTGGTTCATGTTAATATATTGTATGTACAAAAATTGCTCATATTATAGGTCTCATGTATTGCTTACTTTTATCACTCATCAAAACATGCTTCAGATCTACCCATTTAGTTCAATATATATCAATTTTTCCCTTCTATTGCACAAAACTCCATGGTATGATTCCGTCGAGTTTTACAGGCCACTCCCTTCTTTAACAATTACATTTAACCACAGTCCATGACACAAGCAAGTTGCCTCCAGTTCTTTCCTATGGCCAATAATGCTGTAACTAACACTGTTAAACATTTATTTATTAAACTTACGTTCTCAGGTGCCTGGGTGGCTCTGTCAGTTAAGCGTCTGCCTTCAGCTCAGGTTATGATCCTAGGGTCCTGAGATCAAGTCCCACATCTGGCTCCCTACTCAGCGGGGAGTCTGCTTCTCCCACTCTTCACTGATGGTGCTCTCTCTCTCAAATAAATAAATAAAATCTTAAAAAAATAAAGTTATGTTCTCACAGGCAGAACTTTTAGATCATAGTTGTGTACATACTAAATTTGACTAGATAGCAGCCATATTCCTGTTGAGAATGTCTGCATCATTTTCAATATCAAGAGTACAATAACTACAATACGTGTGGCTATTTGAAACCAAAGAATGGTAAACTGGTTTACAGAAACTTAAATACTTTGGACAGATGTTACAAAACCCCATCTACGGGGAAGGGGAATGCTTGATTACATCTTGATTCTCCTCCTGAGAGAAGCACCCATTCCCTTGATCTCCTGAACTTGTTGCTTCATCTTCTGGGAAGTTTTCCATATGCATTATTGTACTTAGAGAATATCCGATAAAGGCAACATTTGGTAACCCTAGGGTCATTTTCAGTTGTATTCAGTAGGCTGCTTTAAATCCTCAACTCGAAAAAATTTTATGCTTAGAGTTTGGTTTCTTTAGTGGTATAGATCTTATAAACTTAGTTGGTTTCTGTGTGTTTGATTCCTGTCAGTTCCAGTTGATTCCTGTCAACTCGATGTGCAAACATCCTTATCTACAGTTCTTTTCCAGACATTCTTAGATTTGACATGTTTCTTTGTTTCATTACCTTCAGGTTTCTATTTCTTCCTAACCAAATCATAAGTAACTAGGGCCGCTTAGATTGGAGAGCAGCCGCATTCTTACTCTGCCTTTTCTGAGCTGTTTTGTCTAACTGGGAGTATCTAATGGATGCCAAGCTCATTAAAGGTTTTGCTAATGGTTGTAAAATCCCTATTCTGTATTCAATCTTTGCTCAAAGACCAATTAGAATTTGTTTTTTATGTGAGAGACCTATTTCATTTTATCTTTTATTGTCTGAGATAAAGAAACAGTTGCTAAATTCATGAACTATACTTCTTTTTTGCTTGCTTCAAAACAACTAGTTCTTTTCTGAGCTCACTGTAATAATACTTCCCACATACAGCCTACAATGAATGTCAAATACTTTCAACAGTCTGTTCTGGAACATCTTCTCTCAAAATGTAAGTTCATTAAGGTGACAATTTTACCAAATGTTTCACCAATATAGAATTTTCTTCAACATCCTTCCAGACTCTGATAACAGTTTCCTTCCTGTCTCCCTCCTTTTTCTTAAACTAATACCAAATATTTTTTATTTGCATGAGAGAAGTAACCTGATTCTGATATCAGTTACTGTACTAGTTAGAATGGCCTTGGTTATGCTGAAGTAATAACCTATCATCAATGGTTTTGGCTAACAAAACAACAGATGTTTGTTTATTGATGATGTCATATATATCCATGGTGAATCTGCTAGAGGCTGTGCTCTGTATCCTTATTTCACATCTCAGATGGAGAGGCCAGTCACCACCATTGCTAATGGTAAGACCAGAAGGAACAACAATCTGAGGTCTTGTGCCAGCAATTTAATGCTTGGCCTGAAAGTGACACTTCCATCTGCTCAAATGTGTTGACTAGAATGAGTTCTAGGGTCCCACCTAATCAGAGCACCCGGAAGTGCAATTAATCCAGGTGTCCAAAAGGGAGAGAATGATAATGAAATAATTAGTGAAGATTCTATTACAATTACAAAGTAAGTTTTATCTTTTTTGAAGATTTTATTTATTTATTTGACAGAGAAAGAGATATCACAAGTAGGCAGAGAGGTAGGCAGAGGGAGAGGGGGAAGCAGGCTCCCTCCTCGTTGAGCAGGGCGCCCGATGCAGGGCTCCATCCCAGGAGCCTGAGATCATGACCTGAGCGGAAGGCAGAGGCTTAACCCACTGAGCCACCCAGGCACCCCTGCAAAGTTTTATTTCAGCCATGTAAACATGGTTTAGCTGTATAAAAATCCATCAGCATACCAGTCAGCACTTTGTGTAGAGCACAGAAGCCTTTCTGCTTTCCAAATGAAACATGTTCTAATACTGGAAATTGGAAACTTTTACAGTTATTGGAAGGACTTCTACAGTTAAGGTGAGAGAAACCTAACCAAAAATCACAGGCAATACTATTGGATCAGGTGGTTTTCACCAATTTACTGATGACCTACTATAGCAAATCTTAAGAACAGTTAAAAAGCTCTTTTATTTACTTAGGATGCACCTGAAGGTTGTTCACCATATGAGCATGTGACAGTCCACAAATACCTACTCAAAACAATGGTCTCTCCTTTTGTGGCATCCAGATCTCCTATGAAATCATCATCAACTTTTAACTCAGAGAAAGCTAGGTGAAGAGGATTCTGGAACTTAATAGTTTCTAGTTTCTCCTTTGTGAGGCAGAAGGGATCTTAGAATGGCACAATGGTGATGCTTCACTGACAACAGATAATTAAGCATGTAAATAAAACTATATGATCCTATCTCTAGATATAGAAAAAGCATTAAGAAATGTCAACATTTGTTCACAGTGTAAAAGAAAAACCCTTAGTCAATAAGGAGAGGAAGAAACCTCATAAATACAGCTTACCTATCAGAAATTCATAGCAGACATCATTCCTAACAATGAAAAAGTAGAAACTCTCACATCAAATAAGAAACAAGAGGGAGTATTTACTGTCATAATAATTCAATATTTGCCCTAAGGGCCTTAGACATAAATACTTTCATGAGCTAGTGATCAAATCTAAATATCTGTGAATTCCAAGGTTGTCAGTCCACTAAGCATTTTCACTTGGATGATTAATAGCTATCTGGTATTAACATGTGAAAAATAAAACTTTTAATTTTCCTCTAACTCTGTTTCTCCCACTACTCTGGTTCTCTATTGCTCTCTAACAAGCGGTGCCAACACTTAAAGGCTTAAAATAACGTATTTATTTATTTATTTATTTATTTATTTATTTATTTATTTATTCCCATGACTTTGTGAGTTGACTAATGTCAGCTGGATATTTTCACTCAAAAACTTTCATGTGGTTTCAGAAAGATGGTGTCTGAGGAGGAGACATTCAATGGCTTCTTCATTCATATATTTGTGGCACCTAAATTGGAATACTTGCCATCTATGGGCTCTTTGGCTTCTTTCTTTCCTTATGTTCTCTCTATATGGCTTCCTTACATTCTCTGTGTAGTTGGACATCTTATATAATGGCTGGCAACTCTAAGATAAGTGTCTGTCCCAAGAGTCTCAGGTGGGACGTGCAAGGCTTCTTATTATCTAGGCTGAGAATTCCCAAAGACAACTTCCATCACACTTTAACATTCAGACAAGCCACAGAGATTTGCCCAAACTCAAGGGAAGGAAACTTACAGTCCATCTTACAAGAGTAGAGTTAACAAAATAGCTGTTTCATACTGAATCTATTTCACCCACAGTCTTTTCCATTTTAATATATAGTAGCTCCAGGTAAATCCAGATGCACATTATCATTTTATCTTCATACACTTTGCTATTCTTTAAATTTCCAGTATTGGTAACAGACAATGTTAGATTAGTTTCAGGTATATAATATAGCGATTCAACAATTCTATACATTACCAGTTAAACCCATTGAGTCTACCTTTGAAATAGGTCCACTCTGACCATTTTCAGCTCTTCTACAAGAAATACCTTGGTCCAAGCAACCATATTTGCCCAAATTATAATAGCCTAAACATAGATGGTCATTATACAATCTATATAGTCCACCCAACAGAGTCAGTCTTCTAAAATATAATCATACCTAATAACTAAATAACTTCTATGGCTTTTGATCTCAGAGAAAAGCCAAAGTTCTTAAATATAAGATCCCAAATTATCTAGCTGCTTGATAGTTTTCTGAACTATCTTTCCATTGTTTTCCTTCTCCATGAGGCTTTACTCATATTTGTCTCTTTGTGTATCTTAAAACACACCAATCCATTCTCAACTTAGAGCCTTTTGCACTTGTCTCTGACCAAGAGTCTTGTCCCAGTTATCACTACATCTTTCAAGTCTCTACCTCTTCCGTTATAGTACTATAGTCTACTGGTTGACTGGAATAAAAGACTAATGCATACTGAATATTGCATGTGTATATGTCCAATCTCTTATTCTGAAAAAAAAAACTCAATTTAAAAAAATGTGATTAATTGACCCATAAGTATATTTTTCAAAGATGTGCTTTCTGACTGGCACTGATATGAGTAAGACTGTTCTCTTTGTCATATTGAACTTTTAAATCTTGTATTTTAATTATTTTACTAAAAATTTTATTTTTGAAACAATAATTATTTCAGAATATGTGTTTAAATTCTCAAGTCATGAGTTTTAAATTAACTTAAAAATATATGGTTTTAGTGCATGACTATTAGAGAATTCAAACTTTATATACCTTTTTAAATTATTTGGTACATAATATAAATATATATAATAGATACTGACAAATATTTTTTAGATATTTGAACAGTTGAAATTTTAAAATATATAACTCAATATAAGATATAAATATCACTTTAGGTATGCTATTAAAATTATGACCATCTTAATTGTTGCATGATTAGATAAGTTTCCTAACTCTAAGTTTGCTGATCTTATTACAATTGTATTGGCAATTTCATCTACATTTCTAAAATCGTTGCCTTCTCTAGTTATCCATTAATGAATAATCAGTTTGTGATTTGTACTTTCTTCAATACAATAATAATAAATAGTTCATTCCACTTTGTACTATATTAATATCATATTTGTATTTCACTAGTCTCAGGATGATAATTATTTTTGCTTTACATATTCAGAAAGTGAAAGCAAACAGACATTTCTTTAACATGTATTGTTTTTCCTAATAGAGTTATAAGTTTAATGCACAATCTGTATAAAATGCAGAAAGGAGCAAAGAGAAAGGCATCATCCATAATCACAGCACATGTTTAAAATATTAAATTTTAGTGTATTTTTTCCAAGACTATATGTGCATACATGTCTCTGTGTACACATACACAATTAAAGAAAGTTAAGACATGTATTTGATAGTTTCTATTACATATTTTCATTTTCATGAATTTTATACCATTTTTAGTATGTAAAAACTTGTGAGGAATGCATAATATTGTGTTGTATTACTGGGTTTTCTTATTTTGTAGCAATTTACTAAGTTATTCTTCTAATATTAGACAGTGGGCCTAGTCTCAGAATTTTGCTACCATAAATAATGCTGCAATAAAATTTCTTATGCATAATTCATTGCTCACTCCTCCGATTATTTCCTTAGGATGTATTCCTAAAACGGAATAATTGGGTCAAAGAGTATGGGTATTTTAATGATTAGGATAAATGTTGCCAAGTTGCCCTCTAGAAAGTTTCCATACATTTCTATTCCCACAAGCAGCACATTAGACTACCCATTAGCATTTCTTTAATTATAAGTCATGTTGAATATTTTAATGCATTTATTAACCATTTGTAGTTGTTGAGATTATGTTCATGGGTGGAGTTGTTCCAAGTGGTAATTTGCTCATTGAATATTTTTATTCATCAAGGTAAGAATTTAATTTTCTAAGTCATATAGATAGCTTATTGTTTTCTAGTTTACCATTTGACTGTTAAATTATTTATGTTTTCAAGATATACATATCTTGTATGTACTCAAATTTTATCATTTTTTTTCTTTCTCTTATTTTACCTTTCTATGATTAATAATTATTTCCATATCATGATATTACATATCTACCTATGTTTTCCTATTAATTTCCACTTCTAATATTTTTTAGCATGCTAACATATATCTTATTTTAAATTTCTCTGTAACCTATTATTTACGAGTCTAGTATTTTATTTAGAGAATTTATGGAGACATTAAGTCTTTTGATATGGGTCTTAACTAAAGTATGATATTTTCTTATATTTATGATTGTGACTGTGAGTTAAGGAGTGAGCAGGGGAGGAGCAACACGTCTTAATGCGTGGCCTTGTAAGCTCAAAGGTGTAACTTCCCATTATTATATTCAACAAATATTTCTTAAGTTTTGGCCTCCATTTTTGTCCAGGAAGTTATTTGTTGGAAGTTAGACTGAGTATTGTTACTATTTTTAAAGTGTAACCATTCTCAGAGTGTTACTGATTTTTTTTTAGCAGACAAAATTGTATATGACAAAAAATGGGTATGGTAAAAATCCCCAAAATAGAAGACTTTCAATAACTTAAGTGTAGAATGACGCAATTTTACTTCATTTTTCGCATGCCCCATAATGTGCCAATGTCTAAGTGAAATCAGATTGTATTTCTTCTTTTTAAGCAACCGTATGTCAAACAGCTTCCCTTAGCTCTTTTCTCTACACTGAGTCATATACAGAGAAACAGAACTGTATATATCTACAACTATCTATCTATCAATCTATCTATCTATCTATCTATCTATCTATCTATCATCTATCTATCTATCTATCTATCTATCTATCTATCTATCTATCATCTATCTACCATCTATCTATCATCTATCTATCTATCATCTATATATAATTAGCTATAAAGAATTAGTTTACAAGATTATGATGGCTGGCAAGACCAAATCTATGGTGTCGGCCAGCAAGCTCAAGAACTGATTGCCTGTAATGGGTGAAATGTTGCTAAGTATGTGAAAGGATAAAGCAGAGTTTGTGGTCTTGGAGGTCTCAATGCTTACATACTTTGCATGTAATTGTCTATAGGGTAGAAGAGGATACAGAGAGGAAAGAGGGTAAAACTTTCTTCACTTCTAAAATGAACAAGCAGAATGAATGATTCTGAGATAATTTCTGTTTAAATAGCTTCTTAATTTATGAGTGTATAACAGAGTCATTGATAAACTTCTGTTTACCTCACAGATAGAATTTTTCCATGTATCACTCCCATAAAGACGGCCCTTGGTGGTCTTTAATTCAAGTGAAAGTTGCACCAGAGCCCAGAGCTTTAGATTTTGTTTTCATGTCTGTGCATCTTCAAAACCTAGAAAAAAAAATAAGATGTATTTTACTTGTTACAAAATTAAAAGTTGAGATAAGCAATAATGGCTTATGCTCTACTACACAATTCCAAATGAAAGACTGATCTTCCTACGTTGCTAAAGCAATCCATGTTGTAAGTATCCAAATCTGCCTCCGCTTCCAGTGTGTCACAACCTTTTGGATAGACCTTGAACATTTTCCCATGTATAGAATTGCTTTGTGTTAAATCACCATGTTAAAAAGGTGGTATAATTTGGGTCCTGTTTTAAGATACAAGATCTGAAAAATATCATCAGGGATTTCCTTCTTCAGCAAGATGTATAATTTGGCAGATAGCTCACTAATTGGTCTTCATAGAGATAATTGTCTTCAGAGCTGCCAGTTGATTGTGCTGTTTAACTCTCAAGTATAATGGGAATGTCACATCATGTGAAATTACCTGCCAACTCTCAGATAACTTTATGGACTCTGAAGTTGACATCTGTCTAAAGCAACCTGAACACAAACATCTAATATTTTATGAAAACAATACTCAAAAGTTTATCATGTGGGCGCCTGGGTGGCTCAGTGGGTTAAAGCCTCTGCCTTTGGCTCAGGTCATGATCTCAGGGTCCTGGGATCGAGGCCCACATCGGGCCCTCTGCTTGGCAGGGAGCCCGCTTCCTCCTCTCTCTCTGCCTGCCTCTTTGCCTACTTGTGATCTGATCTCTCTCTGTGTGTCAAATAAATAAATAAAATCTTTAAAAAAAAGTTTATCATGTTTATTTTTAAATTATTAGCAGAGAAAAAATTCTATTTGCCTCTTAGATGAATTATGGAAATAGAGTAACTGTAGAAAGACCTACTGATCTCAGAAATTTATGAAATTATGCACTTTTCAAAGTTCACAAACTTTTATTAATAAATGTCAGCTTGTTTAAATCTAGTATTTACTCTCATTCCATAGGATTTGAAAGATCTATGAATCTCTACAAAAATTCAATGCTTCTATGAGCATGGCACAAAAATAGATATTTTATGATGATTATGTTGAATTCTATTTTTCTTGTGAAACATGGAGTCAGAGCTATAACTTTATAAACTGCAATAAAGGCATCACTGGAAAATATTCATTATTAGCTTTATTGGTCTTATTTCCTGTTTAAAAATCATTAGGTAACAGAAGAGCTACTAACATATGTATTTCAACTTTTTAGTGATGTGTATTACTGATTGTAACAGCAATTACTTAGTAAGGTAAATGCAAATAATCTCATGAGGAATAAAGATTGAATATACAGCCAAGAAGCCAAATGTTAGAGACACAAATTAACCTAGACAAAGATACGTCCACCCCCTCACAGAAGCCACCGTTTTACTTCTTTATCTTTGGAAGCAGGGGAAATAAACCTTCTGAGGAGCTGTTTTACATGAGGGTGAATAAAAATAATAAATTTTATTTAAAAAAGAAATGTGACAGCAGCTGGAAGACCCAGGAAAAGAGTATCTGCCTTAAAATAGTGTAATGTAGAATGAGCAATAACATCCAAGTAAATAAGTCAAATATACACTAAAAATATATTGTGTTCCATGAAAAAAATACACAGTAATGTAAAAGAATCTTCTCCCAATTTCATAGGTTTCAGAGACTTTAAGATCCCCTGAATTCATGAACTTTAGCTTATTACTCTTCTATTATGTTATTTATTGCATACTGCACAAGAATTGAAAATTAAGAATTTGATGCTATTCTACTGAAACATGCCATCTTGAAAGTTATTTTTTTCACTTTTATAGACTGATCAGAGTAGCAAAATGATGAAAAGAAACCAACGAATTTGAGTCAGGGTTAAGACATGATATCAAAACATAAAAATATTCCAAATAAGAGTGTAAGACCTGCAAATATATAGGCCAATGGAAGACAACAGGAAACTCAGAAACTCTCCAACAGCATATGAAAAATCTATTTACAATGTGTAGTAACAGGCTTCTAATTCCATTCCTTCCCCCAATGAATAACTATTGGTTAAAATTCTCTTCATTAAATAGTTGTTCTTTTCCTGATGATACACACAACACCTATCTTCAATCAGATTTCTACACATTTGTAGATTTATTTCCCTTCCCTTGGTCAGTTATTCTAATCTTATACCAAGCCCATGCTATGCTATGTTAAGAGTCAACCTGATAACTTGGTTGTGCATCGCTGCTTTTTTGGTCTTTTTTCAAGCTATCTTAGTTGTATAAAATGTATGGCACATTGTGAAATGTCACAAATATTACTTTGGGGATATTTGTTGGAAATATTTTTTTGATCACTTAGGGTATTCTATGATCAGTTAGGGAAAGTGATACTATGCAGCATTAGGTTTTCTGAACATGGGATATATCTCATTTTCTGAGGTCTTCTTTAATGCCCTTTATTACAGTTTTCATTATTCATTATGATTAATTTTTGTATATTATTTGCTAAATGTATTGCCGAATAAAATATAGCTTTATTTCTATTGTAAATTATACCATATAACCAATTGTTCATATATTTGTTGCTCATGTTAAGAAAAAAAATTATCTTTTTAAGTCATATCCAGTGAGCCATCTAATATTTTCAATTATTTATAACAAATTGTTCACGTATATGGTTGTGTTTCCCTTTAGAAAATCACTGGTGGGGGCACCTGGGTGGCTCAGCAGTTTAAAGCTTCTGCTTTCAGCTCAGGTCATGATCTCAGGGGTCCTGGGATCGAGCCCTGCATTGGGCTCTCTGCTCAGCAAGGAGCCTGCTTCCTCCTCTCTGTCTGCTTGCCTCTCTGCCTATTTGTAATCTCTCTCTGTCATATAAATAAATAAAATCTTGAAAAAAAAAAGAAAATCAAATAATGACAGTTTTATTTTTCCCTTTCGATTTCCTATGTATTTATTTGATTTTATTTTCTTATTGGAGCATGTAAACTGAATAGAAGTGGAGAGAGAGGGAATTACTCTCTGTTTTAAAGAAATGCTTTTAACATTAGCTTATTTAAGTAGTTTTCAATTAATATTTCAAGTTGTATAGGTACTATTCATCAAATTTAAAGGTTATTTTGTGTGTTCAATGAAAAGGTAATTTATTGATTGTCTTCTATGTGTGAGGAACTATTCTAGGTGCCTGAGATCCATCAATAAAGAGTATAAGGCAATTTCCCTGTCTTCATGAAACTTATATTCCAGAGTTCCTAGATCACTAATGCTTTTTGTTTGTTTCTCCTAATTATGAAAAAAAATACATATTAAATTTTATGAAAACCTTTTTCTGTATCTATTGAGATGATTATGTTTTCCCCTTTAATCTTACAATGGACTTAATGATATTTAAAATACAGTATTTAAACATCTTTGCATATATAAGAGAATCCCAGCATGGTAAATGCTCAATTTTGAATTTTTAAAAATACACTGCACAATTCAACTTGCTAATACAATGAAATTAAGAAAATGACACAAGCATATCTGACCAGAGGGATCTTCCTGCATCATTTCAAGGTAGTCCCAAATCCACTGTTACTACATGATAGTTGTTTTATTCTCAGGTTTAAATGTGTGTGTATGTATGTGCACGCATGTGTAATTTCTGTCATTGAAAAATTACAAACTCTTGGACTTCCAGGACAATACCTAACATTTCCAAAATAGCCTGGTTCGTTAAAGCAATTATTGGCCTAATTAAAAGTCTTGAGCGGGGCCTCCTGGGTGGCTCAGTCTGTTAAGTGTCTGCCTTCAGCGCAGGTCATGTTCCCAGGATCCTGGGATGGAGCCCCACATCAGTCTCCCTGCTCAGCAGGGAGCCTGCTTCTCCCTCTCCCACACCCCCTGCACACGCTCTCTAGCTGTCTCTCTCTTTGTCAAATAAATATTTTTTAAAAAAATTATTGAACTGGGAAAACTCTAAGAACAGAAAGGCCTAATCTCTTTACCCCTGGACCTCAAAGTAGGATTGTGTGCCATTTGTCCGGGAAGCCCTTTGCCTCTGCAATTTCCTCTTTTTTTGCTACTATGCAGTTTTAACTTTCTTTTTTTTTTTCAGGTTTTATTTATTTATTTGAGAGAGAGAAAGTATGAGTGAGGGGGGAAGGGCAGAGGAAGAGGGGGTAACAGACTCCCACTGTGTGTGGATTCCTATGTGGGGCTCATGTGAGGTTCCACACAGGCTCTAAGTGGGGCTTAGTCTCAGGGCCCTGAGATCATGACCTGAGCTGAAGTCAGACACTTAACCAACTGAGCCACCCAGACACCCCAAGTTTTAACCTTCTTTTGTTCACAAAGGGAGTTCACTCTGTAAGATAGAACCCACCAATTGCCTTGTTTTTCTAATTTTTGTTATTTCAAGTTTTACTGAATTTATGTAGGATGTATGCATGTATATTCATGAATCAAGGGGGCCTGTAATTATGATTTCTCACACTTTCTTTGTCCGGTATTGGTAATCGAGGTTATATATTAACTCCATAAAATGAGATGCAGAGTGTTCATTCTTTTTCTGAAGAAGATCAAATTGATATCTGCCTTGAAAATTTAGTAGAAATATTCTTTACAGCCAGGGCCTGTTGTTTCCCTTGTAGAAAGGTGTTAAAATATGACTTCAATATGTTGAAAACAGGTAACAATATTACTTAGGCCTTCCATTTCATCTTAAGTCAGATTAAATGCTAGCAAGTTCGATTTTCTTATAACTATTTTTATTTTATGTAGCTTATCATATTTATTGCCATAAGTTATTGATAGTATTCTTTTATTATCCTTATGATGTCTGCTAAACTGTAGTTATGTTTTCCTTTTTACTCATAATGCAACTGACTTGTGAATTCTTTCTTTTTTTCTTGGTTGGTGTTTTCAGAGGTTTGTCCACTGCTTTTAGCCCTGCCAAAACAACAACAACAAAACAACTTTGCCTTGGTTAATCCTTTCTGTGTTTTTGTTTTTGTTTTTGTTTTCTTTTTGGTTTTGTTTTTATTCATCTACTTTTGGGGAGAAAGTACACGTGTGTGGGCATGTGGGGGAGAGGCAGAGGGAGAAGGAGAGAATCCCAAACCGACTCCACACTGAGGACAGAGCCAGACACGGAGCTCCATTTCACAACCCAGAGATGATGACCTGAGGGGAAACCAAAAGTCTCATGCTCAATCCACTGTGTCACCCTCAATACGATCCCAGGTCTTAGTAATTAGCAGTTCTATTTTTAATGAATAAATAAAACAAAATATGGGCAAATATACTGGATAAAATTAAGGAGACTCAGTTTTGACTCTATAAAATACATTTTAATTCAGATAAACAAAAACAAAAAAAAATACTGCACTTGGAATATAGTTTATCATTAGTCTGTTGGCAGAAACATTGCAAAGAAGATTCAAGAACCAATAAAGATTACATGGGTTGGTTTTATGATTATTCCAATTTGGAAGTACTAGGATTAGGAGTAGGTAAAAAAGTAATATTAAATTTTATAGGAAAAGGAAATAGAGGCATTTATGGACTTAAGAGTCGTTCAGTTCATTCCATTCAGAGCACTTGATATAACCTGTATTTTGTCATCTTGTTGATAAAGTAATTATACCCAATTTATATGTGTTGAGTGAAATGTATCATCCTTTAGTGCTGCCATTAATTTGAGTTATTTCACTTTTTTTGTGTGTGATTCAAGCAATGTAATCATTAGGTAGATGGCAAGTGATAAACTGTTGATATGGCCTGTATGATGTAGCTGTGCATTTTGCAAAATAAAGAAGAAATAAATGCCACTAAAAATAACAAAACTGATACAACCAAAGAACTAGACACACTGCTTCATGAACACAGCAGAGGATAATTTTTATTTCATTTTATTATTACTATTATCATTAATATAATACTTATCCTCCAGTCATTTTTAGGATGGTTGAAAAAAGTCAAGAGAAAGAGTCATAGTAGAGCTCATAATGAATAGTGGGAATGATGGATAACATTTAGAAAATTTCGGGATGTTTGTTTTGGTTTCATGCTTTCTGCCACAGCCTTCGGGAAGAGTCTTTAAAACTCTCACAGGCATCATGTTGCAAGTGAAATAAACTCCTGTGCTTTAAAATGTTGTGAATGAAATTTTTAGTCGGGTTGCTTCTCTAAGAAAAATCAATAGACCCTTTTAATAATGTGGGTCAGACTATTTCCATTCTAAGGTTTGAAAAAAATAATGTTACCTTAAAGAAGTGTTTTGTTTTTATTTCCTTTTGCTTTGCTTTTCTTTCTATTCTGAAAGCATTTGAAATAACACGCTGGCTCTTCAAACATCCATAGATTCTCTCACCATATCAAATGTCTGTCCCATGAACTAAGGAAATTAAAATTTGCCAATTCAGCAACACAATTTATTTATGAAAAGAGGTGAAGAGTGTAGTTCTGGTAATCAGATTGCATGCAAATATTGAGCCAATTGGCTCATTGAATGACCAATGACACTTTTTTTTTTTTTAGCAGCAGAGAATGTGATTTCATTTTGTGAACATGACAAAAGTTTTATTACCCACGTAGAACTTACTCTCTCAACAGGAGAAATTATCATTGCATTTTGGGCCCTAAGTCATGGATGAATCATATTGCTATAATTTCATTCAGTGAAACCATTTACTTTCTTGAAGTCCATGCCACAATTGGTAATTCCATGAAACTAATTCCATGGGCCACTGCTCTCATAGAAAATATGACCCAGAGAGAGGGAGACATGTAAACAATTACAATAAGATTCTTTTCTGAAGACTAGGGAAGGACACTCAATAAAAGATGAATGTTGTGAAGACAGAATTGGAAACTGTATTGAGGAATAGCTTTGTAAGTGATTGGCTCAAGGGGATAATTAAGATGAGAAAGTCTAAAGATATTCTAGATAGCTTTCATGGTTTGAGCCTAAATTGGATTCTTGGACATTTTTACCTAATCAAATTCCCTGGAAAATTAGAACCAGCTACCAAAATACAAATTTTAAAATGGTTTTAATATTTGATTTTTTTTGTTGGAATATAAGCTCACTGAGAAAATAGATGGGGAAATCACAGGTTT
>LNAC01000092.1:540190-584483 GCA_002007465.1 Ailurus styani
ATCATATGATAATTGTCTTTCTCCGATTGACATATTGCAATGACATGGATGGAACTGGAGAATCACAGGATTTTTAAAGATTTTATTTATTTATTTCACAGCGGGAGAGAGATCACAAGGAGGCAGAGAAGCAGGCAGAGGGAGAGGGGGAAGCAGGCTCCCTGCTGAGCAGAGAGCCCGATGCGGGCCTCAATCCCAGGACCCTGAGATCACGACCTGATCTGAAGGCAGAGGCTTAACCCACTAAGCCACCCAGGCACCCCAGGGAAATTAAAGTTCTTGCCATAGCTCTGTGTTTCATACACATCTGTTCAAAAGATGATGATTTCTCTGGATGAGGATGTGCGTTAGCTTCCACCTCCTTAATGGCCTCCTGGCTCTCCTTTAAAACTGCTTGACGTAGTGACTTCATTTCACTTCACCTTTCACAGATATATCAGCATTCTTTCAGAATGTAGAATTATGATGGTAGCACATTTTCAATAATAAGTTGTTAGGTGTCCTGACACTGTGGCTATGGGAGAGCTATGACAGAAATGAGATGGAATTCAGTAGAAATGACAAGGTCATCCATTACCCTGTTGATTACCCATTGTTCTGAATCCACTTACTGTGAAAATTTAGAGGTGTTCATAGTATAATAGTATCTATAGAATTTCTGTGCTTAATCCTCATTACAATACTCATTTTTAGTGTAATCTTGGTAAGTTCTTTACCTTTCTTCATTATAGTTATTTTAACTTATAAACTGGAAGTGAGTTTAGTACAGATCTCCTCAGCTCATTGTGGTGGTTACCTGTGATGATATGCCTAGTAAGACAGAGTGTAAGAAGTATTCAATGTTTACTCCATCGTTTCTGCTTGACTATCAAGACCAGTCTAAGGTTCTTGAGGGTGGGACTTTCTTTTGTTCAGTTTTAAGTCCCAAAGGCCTTTGTCAAATGTCACATGCTCCATAAATATTTGTGGAAGAAGCAAAGAAGAGAAGGAATAGGGAAGAAAAGAAGGGAGGAGAAAAGGAAAGAACTGAAGAAGGAAGAGGAGAGGAAAAGAGAAAGGAAAGAAGAATTGAGTCCAGGATGATTTCATAAGAAACATGAACATGCTCATTCAAGTGCTTAAAGTCAGTAAGAATATTTTAAGCCATTGATGAAATAATTGAAGATAAAGAGAAAGAAATCCGTATATTATGGATGCCTATAATTGTGGTTAAGTAATCATTTGATGTTACCAATGGGAGCAAAAAAGAGTAGCCATCATCCTCTTAGCTCTTTGGTTTGGCTGTAAGATATAAAGCAGTATATACTGGCATGATTTTCAAGAGAAATGGGAAGGTCAGAGGGAGATATATCCTCCACTCCTCCCCAAATTCTTACTTTATTTACTCAGTTTACATCCTGTGCCCAATCACTAAAATCACTTCTACCTACACAACAACTACCTTTCTCAGTTTTGACAGGGATTATTTTATTAGTCTTTTCAAGAAATAAAACCTTGATTTAGGATTCTCTTTTTTTCTGTTTATTAATTTATGCCATTTATTACTATTTTCTTCCTTTTTCTTTCAAATTAATTTATTATTTTACTAGGCTCTTCCAGTGGATGTTAGGACAAATGATTTTTAATTTTTCTTCTCTTTAAATACATATATTTAAATGCAAGTATTTTTTTATGTTTATGCCCATAATGCCTTTCCACAGTTACGGTACATTTTTATTACCTTTCATCCCAAACACTAGTTTCAATTATGACTACGCTTTCAATATAATTGTAACCTACCTGACTCCTGTGTTATTTAGAAATGTATCACTTAGTTTCCAAATTTTTATCAAAGAATTTTCTAACTATGTATTTATTATTGATTTTTTAGTTAAGTCTTCTGGTGTCAGAGATCATAGTCTAATGATTTCAGTTTTTAGAAAATGTTGAAGACACTATGTGTGACTCAGCATGAGTCGATTTTTAAAATATTTTATGTGCATTTTAAAATAAAATATCTTTGCAGCTATTGGGTACAGTCATTTAATTCTCCTGACAATTCAATGAGGAAAATATTATTATAATTTCCTATTATTCTCATTTTGCAGGAGAGAACACTGAAGTAGACAGATTAAATATTTTGCCCAATTCACATAGCTTGTGAACAATGAAACTCCCAGGAAATTAGGTCCAGAATATATCCTTTATGACACCAAGCGCTATGTTAGGAGTAATAAAAGGAAGTTGCAAAGAAATAAAAAGAAATTGCACTAAAAAATTCCAACATACAGAGCTATCCAGAGAAAATAGACGTTGTTAAGAATCATGAAACTCCCCTAACCTATGACTTTCCGAAGAGCTGAAGGACCACTAAGTGTAGTAAAGAGCATACCAAGAGCAATTGTGTTTATCGGCCACATACACTTTAGCCACTATCAGCAATATCTCCTACAGTCGAGACAGTCTATGACTATTGATACCGGCACCTTAGCTAATATTTCATATTCTCACTGATCCCTTCTACTGCCCTTGAAATATTGGTTTTTCCTGGGAAATAATATTTTAGTTGGGAGTATAATAGTAGATCATCAAATGCTGCATTTTTGTCGAATGTTAAGTACAAGAACTATTGTGTTTATGGGCTGCTTCTTAGTCAATATTAAAAACTATAAAAATGATTAAACCTTAGGAAAAATAGAGTTCCTGCAGAAAGATGAAAAACAACATATAGCTAAGAAAAGACAAAGCTGAGGNCCATCAAACGCTGCATTTTTGTCGAATGTTAAGTACAAGAACTATTGTGTTTATGCGCTGCTTCTTAGTCAATATTAAAAACTATAAAAATGATTAAAATAGAGTTCCTGCAGAAAGATGAAAAACAACATATAGCTAAGAAAAGACAAAGCTGAGGAAAAACATGAAGGAAGTATTAAATATTAGCAAATAAAACAAAACTCATAAAGAAATACTAAAATAATTCTGTATTCTGTCTACCCACCCCTTTTCCTTTAATTACAGGTAATTCAGGTTGTAACAAGATTTAGAAATAAGGGCTCAGTATCTAAAAAGGTTGGCAAACATCTGACAAGGGCAAATTCAAGGTAAATTATCATGTACCCTAATAGTTGATACCACAAGAATATTGAGGGCTTATAGGAAAATCAAATGAATTTGTTTACAATAATGTGAAAATCACCTATAACAGGTCACAAGTAGCTATTAATTCTCTATAGAACTCTTTTTACTTTACAACACCTTGTCTCAAAGAGAACAGGAAAAAATTCTGTGTGTTTGTGTTTTGGGGGGCAAGAGACTTGTGGTGACTGAGACTCAGAAGGCGTGACAAACCACCCAGACTTGGGGAATCGTGAAGGTGCAGAGTTTATGGATGTGCCCTGTCCTATTCCTTCTGCTCAGGCTCCTTACATCTGGCCAAATTTCACCATTTCAATTGATCCGGAGATAACTGGGATTACCAACACTGTTCTCGATATCATAGCCAGCCACAGGGTCTAGTCACTGTCTTAAATGGGAGCAGGTAATGATCACCTAGTGATTCCAAAGTATACCAAAAACATGGCTACATGGATAGCTCTGATGGTCGTCTGGCTGGCTAGCTGTGTACGCTTGACTTAGCCATGTAACTAAGCCCAGATTTAAAAAAAAATCAAAATAAAATCCTCATTTTGGTGACTGAAAATTTGAAGACCACTCGTCATGTCAGCATAGAGTTGCTCTGTATTAATACTGGTCCTAAAAAAGATGTCAGGAGCACAATCCTGCATGCTTTTGTGGTCTTTCCCTCTTTAAATGTACTGTTTTAAAATTTGCTACCCAGACTCTGAGAGAGAGAGAGAGAGAGAGATAACATGAAAAATTACATTGTCAGTAATCGCACTTTTAATCTTTTCATTTATTACATCAATATTTTCAGTTTGGGGGTCAAAGAGGTTACTTGATGGGTTTCTTGTGATAGATTAAAAAAACTAAATGATGATTTTCAATTAATATTTATATAATTGAAGAGTGTGCTGATACAAAGTATTGCAACCTCACACTACATTATTCAAATATATTTTCTTGATATATTGAAATAATAGTCTTCCCATATTCAAGTACTCCTTTGGTAAAGAGCAATTTATATTACCGGAGACATTGACAAACTTAAGAATCTCTAGCACGTTAATCAGCAAGGAAAAGACTTAAGATATAGTGGCTTATAATGAGAGAGAGTGGAGGAATTTAAAGGACTTTAGCTTAGGAGCATACTAAGTGATTTCAAATCACTGAAGTTCCTTTGTACAGAGGAATGATCTTTGCTTTGGCTCAGATTGGAAAAACCATGATCAGTCGGCAAATATTCCAGAGAACCAGATTTTGGTTCAAAATAAGGAAGAGCTAAATATCAGAACTCATTGAGAGTACAAGTCACCAGAAGCTGAAGTTTAATGACAACTTATTAAATGAAGTTATGCTGCTGTGGGTTGTAGGTTGAACCAGGTTTCCATTATTATCCTGTTTAACTCCAAGTTTTTTGGAGGAAGGTTTCATAATGGGACTGGAATTAATGTGGCTAAATTTACCCAAAGTACAACCTGGGAGTATATAAACAGCATTTCACTTTCCCTGAACTCAGTGCACAAATTAAAACAAAAAAACAAAACACAACTCTGTGATAGACTTGTTAAAAAATAGCACTACATAGAGTCATGAGAATTGAACTTTGCTTTCATAAAATAAGAAAGTAAAATATGATTCTGTCTCAGGGAGCGGCAGAAGTTTATAAAGCAATTTTTGACAATTAAGGTAACAATGTTAGCATTTTCTCAGTTTGTACAAGAGGAACATAAAACTGCATGAGTTCAAAAACCACAGATTTTGGGGCGGGGGATGGCTCTACTTGTAAGCATGGTTTTTGAAATGTAAAGGTTAAATTTGGATTTTGAGTGTCCTATATTACCATGTAGAGATGAGGATATATTTCTGCAGATAAAGAGATCTTGTGAAATTTATTGAATATCATGGCTGGTTTTCACCACACAGAGCTGACTGCCCAGGACTGCTACGTCCTACTACCAGGTCAGGTGAAAACAATTGTTTAGTGAGTGATCAGAACAGTTAGAGAACCAAAGGAAATTTGTTTAAACTGCAACTTAAGGGCGCCTGGGTGGCTCAGTGGGTTAAAGCCGCTGCCTTCGGCTCAGGTCATGATCCCAGGATCCTGGGATCGAGGCCCACATCGGGCTCTCTGCTCAGCAGGGAGCCTGCTTCCTCCTCTCTCCTCTCTCTCTGCCTGCCTCTCTGCCTACTTGTAGTCTCTCTCTCTGTGTCAAATGAATAAATAAAATCTTTAAAAAAAAAAAAAATGCAACTTAATCACAATCCTACAGTTGTATCTGGGAAAATTAAATCACTTAACTTCCATTTCTTACCTTAAGAAATGCACATAGTAATAGTTCCTGTCTACAACAAATTATAAATACTAAATAAAATAATTCTAATAAACACACAGTGCTTATTATCTTCATTATTATTAATGCAATTGCCTTTATAAAATAATTCAGTATTGACTATAACAAAATTACTCCCTGGCCTCATTTAAATGTCTGTCAGATCTACCTAATAATTTTCAAATAACTCTAATAATAATGAGAACATGGATAGAAATATGGTTCCTGGAATGGAAGAAACAATCCTTAAATTTACACATTATAGGTCTCTCTCTTTCTCTTTCTTTCTATCCTTGTTTGAACCCACCAGAAACAGAACTATATTAGTCACTTGATAAATATTTATTGAATGGACATTAAATAAATGAATTCAGTGTTCTTTACAGCTGTGTCTTAAATAAATAAAATATAGTCTCATCAGGCAAATAATCTGAGGGAAAAAACAGCTAAATTATATGTTTTAAATTGAATAACATTTCAGTTTTCACATTGCTTTACTATAAACTTTTAGGTCATAACAATTTTCAATACAATTTTTATAGTGTAATCACCATTCTATGACAATAAATAAAAACAAGGATTTTCTGTTCATTCTATTTTGTTTCATTTTGTTGCTGTTTTTGTCATGGGATGTTCTTTTATCAACTTTTGCTTAAACAATAATGCCAAAATCTCACTAGCTTAAAACAACACACATTCAATTCTCATCCCCAGACCTGTGGATCAGCTGCAAAAGCTCTGCTCCAGGCTACAGGTTTGGTTCAGGTCCATTCATACATCCTCATTTACCCACCTAGGCAGAAGAGGCAGCTGCTTCCTGGAGTGTCCTTCTCTTCCTGCAGGTGAGAGTGGCCAAGACCTTAGCAATACTGAGTAACAGCCCACACTAGAGACATGCCATGCTCACTCACATTTTATTCACTCAAAACAAGTTATAAGTCCAAGTACAATATCCATAGGGTATAAACATATTCCTCCCATGCAGGTCAGGGAACAGGTGAATATTTGCTTCCCTTTAATAACCATCTATTAGAGTCACATTTACACTTTCTGTGCTATCCCAACGATGCAGTAGTTCACAAACTCTGAAAAGATGTTTTTAAATGGTTGAAGTAGGAAAATAGTTTTGGTATTAAGCTATTATAAGAAGGGACTTACTCAAATGATATATTATGTGTCATGTTATATTTGGTAAGGAGTAGGAGTGAAAAATAACATCATAGAATTAATAAGTGAATATTATAATATGAAATTTAAATGTTACTTTTCATCTCAAACCCCAAAACTCATTTGACATGAAATTACAACATAAGCTTTTAATTTTCAAATTAAATTTTTAAAATTTAGACTAAATGGTAGTGAGAAATCTTGATCATTAGTTTTGATACTTTGCAGTACTTAATAATTCAAAATCAAAATGTTTTGGGCAGTGGAGTTGCACAAGGCTAAGGATATTAACTAAGAAGTTCACTGCAAGCTGTATCATACCATGTCCCTCCAAACCACATGATGAGTTCTAGGTAACATTTGTGCAAAAATAATAGTTAGACTTCAAGAAATAGCAAGTAGGGACACAAATACCAAAATATAAATGAATTCCTCAATATTTTTAAGCTTTAAATATCTGGAAGCTTAGTTATGTAAAATTTAGAATTATTAGATTTTCAATCTGTAAACTTTCTACTGATAGTATGTCCTGTATGTACAGATTTGTTGTATTATGCCAGTACCATTTGTAACATTATAATATATAACTATATCGTATATAATTTGAAATATATCCTAAGCAAGTGATTAAAAACCTTTAGTACTTTTTAATCAATTACAAATAATATTTTTTAAAAGATTTTTTTACTTATTTGACAGAGAGCACAAGCAGGAGGAGTAACAGGCAGAGGGAGAGGGAGAAACAGGCCTCCTGCTGAGCAGAGAGCCCGATGCAGGCCTCCATCCCAGGATCCTGGGATCATGATCTGAGCCAAAGGCAGTCACCCAACCAACTGAGCCACCCAGGGGCCCCGAATAACATTGCTTTGCTTTCTTTCTTTCTAAGAATTTAAGTAGATGTCTTATGTGAAAACATAAATATTAGTGATTTATTATGTATTAATATAAGATTTTAGCAACTTCATTTGCAGAGTAATTGAATAATAAAAATTAAAGATGAGAGAAATTCCATGAAATAGTTCAAATGAATATTAAAGAAAAATTTCAAAATAAAGCCTCTCACAACTTAAATTTCACTTCAGGGATAGATTTAGGGACTTTTATCATGTCCTCTAATTTAATGCTCTGTTTTAATACTTGATGTGTTGAAAGAGAAGTTGGACAGGATTGGTGATCCTGGGATCCAAATATATAAGATGAGGCTCTCAGGTACAACACTGCTTTTGGTAGAACTGAATGAATACTTCCTTAAACTCTGATTGACATTTAAGAGGGGAGAGTGCATGCCAGGTATTGGAGTTATGCTGTGTAAATGAAAATAGGATTGATATAAAAATGCAATCATGGTGGAGTTTGACATCAAGGCCATGCCTAGACAAATAAAAATAATTGCACAGCAGCCTTGAATGTGCTGCTATTTCTACCATCTTAATAGCCCATTTGACTTTCTGTAATAAGAAAGATTATTTAATAATCAAATAAAGCAATATCACAGCATAAACAGTATGTGGACAGACGTAACTGACAACTACGTTTGACTTAACTGTTTAGGTAAGACTCCTAACTCCTGATGGCTTGAGACCATTTAATACACAGTTTTTTCTGCCTTAATGTCAGTGTTTGTTGCATGACCTTAGTCTAGGTTTCACTCCAAATTAATTTGTGATGGCTCAAGAAGTCAATACTATAGGCATAACCACTCGATTATGGGCAAGTTTAGCATTGCAAATTCAAGAGTACCTGAGAAACACAATTGTCAAAGTTATTGTAAAGGGATAGTTCATATATCAGGAGTATAAAAAGGGGGGAAACGTGCAAAAAATGCAATTAAATACCAAATATAACAGTTCAATATCAGTGAATTCTTATGGATGTTTTAGCTTCTATGTTATCCATTTTTAGATTTTATTACTCAGAGCGTACCCATGTAAATACCCTATTGATAGTACTATGTTTTTTATGAGAATATAGTATCCAAACTTGCTTAGAAACTTTATTGGTTTAGAAAACAATGTATCTGGATTAAGCTCTATTTTTTTTCACTGTTAATTGAATTTTAAATTATTGAGCAGACACTCTTATTTTCTCTGGCATTTCACCACATTGAAGTGGTGACAAATAATATATATATCTATATATCTATCTATACACACACACACACACACACACATGTATATATAATTTATATATAATATAAATATATAATAGTATATTTCTTGTGACTTCTTATATTTTCCATAGAAAAGAGGCAGTAATGATGCCAACTAATTTGCTCAAATACTTACCTCTTCCTTCTATTATTAGATTATATTTCTCCACCCTGTTGATGTAAAATTTGCTCATATACTTTGCTTAATCATAGATTGTGAGAAAAATAGCATGTGGCTTTTTTTTAAAGATTTTTATTTGTTTACTTATTTGACAGAGAGAGAGAGATTACAAGTAGGCAGAGAGAGGAGGAAGCAGACTCCCCACCGAGGAGGGAGCCCGATGCGGGGTTCAATCCCAGGACCCTGAGATCATGACCTGAGCAGAAGGCAGAGGCTTTAACCCACTGAGCCACCCAGGCACCCCAGCAGCATGTGGCTTTCTCATGGATGTTTTTAATAGCCTTTATGCATTCACACATTTCTTTTTTTCCATTGGCCATAATAAAAGCATGGCCCAAAGAGAGGTTGGTTTTGCAGTTCAGATCCCAGTATGAATAAGACAAAGCAAGACTTTGGCCAATATTTGTACAAGCAAAACATAAACCCTTATTATTATAAATCAAGAAGATTTAGGGATTGTTTGCCACTAAACATAACTGAATAAAAGTACATTGATACAGATGCATGACAGTTTTATCTAGTCTGAGATGCTTAAAATAAATTTAAACCCATATTCCTCCCAGATATGAGTAGTCAACAATTTTTAGAAAATGGCCAGATTTCATGCAATTTCTAGTTTAAGGTGATGAGTTGGGAGGGGCCTGAACTCATTTCTTTCTATGGACACAGAGAATATCCAGCTACACGTAGAGAAATTCCATCTAAAAGAAACCCAGAAAATAGCTGATTGATATGTTGGGAGAAAATGAAAACACTCACATAGGAATGAGTGTTGACACAATGTCAACTACTGGGAGCCAGGGATAAAGAAGGAGGCTTGAACAACCACAAAGGTTTGAGAGACAGCTAAAAGATCCAGCTGAGATGAATGATAAAGTTCATCTTCAATGTAAGACCACTCCACCAAGGGTGGCAGAGGAGGCTGTACTGTCTAGTGCATAGAAACCAACAAAGACAGACAAGGAAAATAAAGAAATAAAGGAATATATTCCACGTGAAAGAGCAAAATAAAACCCAAGAAAAAAGATTTTAATGAAATGGAGATCAGTGATTTACTTGATAAAGAGTTTAAAATAATGGTCATGAAGGTATTTATTGAGGTTAGGGAAACAATGGATGAATAGAGTGAGAGTTTCAAGAAAAAGAAAATTTAAGAATCTGTAAAACAGACATGACAGAGTTGAAGAATACAATAACTGAACTAAAAAAATCTAGTAGAAGTTGTCCACATAAATTAGATCAAACAGAAGAAAAGATCAGCAATCACAAAGAACAGGAGATAGGGTGGTGGAATTCATCCAATCAATCAGAAGAGCAAAAAAAAAAAAAAAAGATGAAAAGAGTGAAGACAGCTTAAGAGACTGACATGAAACCACAAAGCAGACCAACCGTCACATTATAGGGATCCCAGAAGGAAAGGACAGAGACAAAGGGTCAGAAAGATTATTCAAAGAAATAGTGGTTGAAGGGTTTCCTAATCTGAAGAAAGAAACACACATCCAGATCCAGAAGGATCAGAGAGTTACAAATAAGATAATTCTAAAGAGAATCACAGTGAGACTCATTATAATTAAATTGTCAAAAGTTAGGCAAGGAAAGAACTTAAAAGCAGCAAGAGAAACAATTTGTTACATGAAAGAAAACTCCCATAAGATTGTCAACAGATTTTTCAGCAGAGACTTGTAGGCCAGAAAGAAGTGGATATCTTCAAAGTTTTGAAAAACAACATAAAAAGTTGCCAATCAAGAATACCCTGCCTGACTAACTTGTTCTTCAAAATTAAAGAAGAGATGAAGAGTTTTTCAAGCAAAAGCTGAAGGAGTTCATCATCATTAGACAAGCCTTACAAGAAATGCTAAAGAAACTTCTTCAAGATAAAATAGAAGGGTGCTAGTTAGGACAGGTAAGTATATGAAAGTATAAATATCCTGGCAAAGGTAAGTACATATAAGCAAATCCAGAATACTCTAATGTTGTAATGGTGATGGATAAATCACTTAAAAATCCAGTATGAAGGTACAAAGACAGAAGTAAGAAAAACACCAAAGCTACAATAATGTGTTTGTTAATAGGCAAGGTAAAAAGATGTAAATTGTGACATTAAAAAAAAACATAAAATGTGGTGGGAAGAAGAGTAAAAATGTAGACATTTAGTATGTGTTTGAAGTTAAGTCATAAGTTTAAAATAAAATTGTAATGAGCGGTTTTATGTAAGCTTCGTGGTAACTACAAAGCAAAAACTTATAGTTGAGACGCAAAAGATGAAAGAATGGTATCTAAGTATACCACTATGCAAAGTCATCAAATCACAAAGGGAAAGTGCAAGAGAAGAAAAAACAAATTAATTACAAAACAATTAACAAATTTGTAATACCCATTAATAATAATTTTAGATATAAATGGAATAATTTTACAATCAATAGACAATGGATACAAAACAAAAACAAAAAACCAAGACCCAACTATATGCTGCCTACAGGAAACTGACTTTAGCTTTAAGGACATACAGATAAAAAGTAGAGGGTTTAAGAAAATCTTTAAAATAAAAAATAGGTATCTTACAAAACATAAATATAGCTGTACAAAATCCATAAACAAAAATAAGCAGGAAAAAGACTATTGAAATACCAGGGTACATGTGAAGAATTTATGGTTTTGCTACATAAAATGATTTCATCAATAGAGAACATGTATCACAGTGGATTAATAGATCATGTAAATTCAAAGCACTTGAAGAGACATGAGAAGAATTAGAAAGAAAAGATTAACACAAAAATATCTACTTCACCAATGACATACATATATAAGAGATATAAAATATGTATACATATTTAAAATAGCATCATTTCCTGCCCAATTGATGTCCAATTATTAAGTTAATATTACACAGATTTTGTGGAGTCCAGTAAATTAGACAATTTTATTAGGACATGTTAGAAATATACTAGGATCCTAATTGTATGAGGGTGATTAAAGATTATGTACATAAAGCCTTAAAATTGTTCATAGTAGTATTTTTTTTTCTTGACTTTATTTTTTGGAGCAGTTTTAGGTTCACAGAAAAACTGAGCACAAGATACAAAGATTTTCCATATACCTCTGTCCCTCCTGATTCACAACCTCCCTAATTATCGATATGCCTCATTGGAGTGTTACATTTTTTACAGTTGATTAAACTACATTGACATGTAATTCAAAATAGTTTGTATTATATAGTTCACTTTTGCTATTGTATATTCTATGTATTTGGTACCAAATATACAACAACATGTATCCATCATTATATTATTGTATAGAGAAGTTTCATTGCCCTAAATTTCCTCTGTGCTCCATCTTTTTATTCCTCCTCCTTAACTCCCAATTCTGGGCAACCACTGACATTTTTACTGTCTCTGTAATTTTGCCTTTTCCAGATGTCATATAGTTGAAACCATATAGTATATAGATCTGTTGTTTGGCTACTTTCACTCAGTAATATGCATGTTGGCTTTCTCCACGTCATTCCACAACTCATTTCTTTTTAGTGATGAATAACATTCTATTGTTTGAATGTACCATAGCTTATTTATCCATTCACCTACAAAATTATTTATAATTGTCAAAACTTGGAAGCAAGCAAGATGTCAAGCAGTTATAATGTTCATGTGCAAGTTTTTGTGTAGACAAAAGTTTTTGGCACATTTGGGTAAATACCAAGGAGCACAATTGCTGGATTGTATGGTAAGAATATGGATAGTTTTATAAGAAACCACTGAACTATCTTCCAAAGTGGGTATACCATTTTGCATTCCAACCCACAATTAATGAGAGTTCCTATTGTTCCACACACTTGTTAGTAATTGGTGGTGTCAGTGACCTGGATTTTGGCCTTTCTAATAAATTTGTAGTAATATATCATTGTTTTAATTTTCATTTTCTGGTTGGTGTATGTTGTAAGCATCATTTCTTATGCTTATTTTCCATCTGTATATCTTGTTCGGTGAGGTATTTGTTAAAGCCCTTGGCCCATTATTTAGTTGGGTTATTATTGTTAAATTTTAAGTCTTCTTTGTATATTTTGCATAGCAATACGTAATCAGAAGTGTCTTTTGCAAATATTTTTTCCCAGTCTGAAGCTTTTCTTCTTATTTTTTCACAAAGTAGAAATTTTTAATTTAAGAAAGTCCAGTTTATCAATCATTTATTTCGTAGATTATACTGTGGTATTTTATTTAAAAAGTTATCTCCAAGGAGCCTGGGTGGCTCTGTGGGTTAAAGCCTCTGCCTTCGGCTCAGGTCATGATCTCAGGGTNATAGATTATACTGTGGTATTTTATTTAAAAAGTTATCTCCAGGGAGCCTGGGTGGCTCTGTGGGTTAAAGCCTCTGCCTTCGGCTCAGGTCATGATCTCAGGGTCCTGGGATCGAGGCCCACATCGGGCTCCCTGCTCAGCAAGGAGGCTGCTTCCTCCTCTCTCTCTGCCTACTTGTGATCTCTCTCTCTCTGTCAAATAAATAAATAAAAAATCGAAAAAAAAAAGTTATCTCCATACCCAAGCCATTTAAGACTTATCCCTTTTTATTTTCTAGGAGTTTTATAGTTTTGCCTTTTACATTTAGGCCTTATAATCCATTTTCAGTTAATTTTTGTGTAGGACCTAAGGTCTGTGGCTAGAATTTTTTTTTCATGTAGATAACTAGTTTTTTCAGCACCATTTGTTGAAGACATATCTTTACTTCACTGTATTGGCTTTCCTCTTTGGTTTAAGTTATTTTAGGGGTCTGTTTATGTTTATTAAGGTCTATTTTTGTGCTTTGTATTCTTATGTCAATCTATTTATCTATTCTTCCACCAATACCACATTGTCTTGATTATCATAGCTTTGTAGTAAGTCTTGAAATTGGGTAGTTTCAGTCCTCCAACTTTGGTCTTGTCCTTTAATATTGTGTTGGATATTCTGTCTTTGGCCCTCCATATAAAATTTAAAAGTATTTTGGTGACATCCACAATGTAACTTGCTGTTATTTTGATTAAGATTGAATTGAACCAACAGATCAGTTTGGGAGGAAATGACATTTTGAACATATTGAAACTTCCTTTCTATAAACATAGAATTTCTATCCACTTATGTAATACTTCTTTAATTACATTCATCAGAGTTTCATAATTTCCCTCACAGAAATTTTACATATTTTGTTTGATTTATTCCCAAGTATTCATTTTGGGGGGGGGCCCTGATGTAAGGAATATTTTGTTTTTAATTTCAAATTCCACTTTTTCACTGCTGTTTATAGGAAAGCAAATGACCTTTGTATATTAATCTTGTATTCTGTAACTTTGCTATAATTGCTTATTCTAGGAGATATTTTATCACTTCTTTAGAATTTTCTGCATTGATGATCATGCCATCTACGGATAGGATTTCTTCCTTCTGAATTTGTATGTCTTTTTTTTTTCTTGTCTTATTATATTAACAAGTCCTTCCAGATTTTCTTATAAGTTTTTTTATATAGCCATATGATTTTAGAATTTGAAGGTATATGGAATAACTTGGATCAGTATTTTTATTTGAATAAACTGAACCACAGAGTTGTTAACAGATTTGACCAAAACCATCCAGGTACCTCTTACATGTTGGTATTAAGTCAATGCGTATGAGGAATTACTTCTAACGTATTACTTATATTTTGCTAGAAACAGGATTAACTATTGTTAGATTTTAATTTCAATTTTAATTACCTTTTCATGAATTCAGATAAAATTCCTATCTCTCTTTACCTATTCATAGATTTTGTACTATGTTATATTTTACTTTCTTCAAGTTTTTATTTAAATAATGACTCAGAAATTTGATAAATCTATATAATTGCCAAACAGATGTCTCAACTTTAGAAAGTTCCATCACAGTGAAATCAAAATCTAGAAAGAGAGATAGTTCAAAGGCATAAACTATTATTCTATCTTTGTATTGTTGGTTGTTTTGGCTTTTCTGTTGTTTTTCTTTTTGTAATATAGAACATTAATTCTAACTTACTGATGCACATAGATGTGATCACAAAAAAAGCCATACTCTTTTCTTATTTTGTTCCCATTTTTGAATTTTTCTTCATAGACAGCATAATGTATATTTCATAATTTTACACAAACAAGGATATTCATGATTACTGCATTTTATTTTTTCTTATCTATCATAAAATTGCCTCCTGACATAGAGTTTAATTAAAAGAATTTTGTTTGGGTGAGGGGGAGTGTAGAAACCTGAGTTTAATTCCAGCTGTATGGCTTTGGAATAGAAAATTAACTTCTGAAACTGTTTCACATGTTTACAAAAACATTATAGTGTTTCTCATATCTTCCTCAAATGTTCAGGGTAAATAAAAGGATTTTAAAAATGTAAGATTGTTAGTACAAACATGTTCAGAATCCAATATTCCAATTGCTAGATATTTTTCAGGAAAGGAAATTAATAAGTTCTCTCACTCCTTAACTAAAAGGAAAACATATCCAAGGTTATCCCAGGAGTATATTAGAAACAACATTATCTGAAGTATTTGCTGGGCTATGCCATAGTTATCAGTTGTATGCATTAAGCTACTTATGTTAGCAGGAGGATAAGTGCTTTTAAATGAGAATGAAGTAAATGAGACAACAGGGAATTAAAAAAGAAAAGCATATCATGATGCGATTTGAAACATTAAGTAGCTAATGGACGTTAGAGTGATATGCAAACCTCCTAGTTAATTTCTGGGTAGGTCTTGCGTAAGAAAGAAACCTCCATGAGATGACAGCAAATAGAGAAGAGAGAAACATTCTTTACAATCATTTGATCTCCACTGGTACCATTTCAATTCTATTTGTTATATCACTTGTTTAATAGCATATTTAACATGTTTTAAATATAAGACTTTGCATATGTGGAAAGCTAAATATAGAAATACAGAATAAACCTTGATTATTTGAACTCATGTAGTCTGACATGCATTCTCTTTTGGTTGGATAGCACATCTTCACTTGATCTTGCACTTTGAACGTAGTCCCAATTGTCTTCTTATTTGTCTTCATTTCATTAACTATTAACTTCAGTTACTTACTCATTGTTATATTTACTTGTATAATGGTCAATTGTCTCTTTATGTTCTAAGTACCATGACTGAAGAGTCATTTTGTTTTTCTTTATTATCTTCAGTCCAATGTGTAGGATGGTATCTGGAACAGGCAGGCACCAAATAAATATATGTGGACTTGAAAAAAATGGTCTTATAGCCCTACAATTTTAGATAATTTTAGGTACTTTAGCTCATTCATTTTTTTTACTATTTATTGAACACATACTAAGCAATTGGAATACATCTGTAAATAAGGCAAGTAAAAAGCGCTACCTTATTGTATGTTCATTGCCTAAAGGGCAAGAGACCATGATAATAATAAGCAATAAATAAATAATTTTATAGTCTGTTAGAAAGCAATAAGTGATCATGGGGAAAAAAAGGACATACACACTAGCATAATGGGAATTAGAAAATTCGGATGAGGGCCCAGGGCAGGTCACTGTATTAAAAGACAGATAGGTTCATCTCTGGGCTTTGCTGCTGACTAGCTTCAGGACTGCATTTTTCTAAGGTGCTTTTGTATGATTAGATATGTAAAGATTTACTCTGAGGTACTTCCAACTATGCTATTCTATGACTCTATGTACAAGCTAAGCAACTCTCCTAAAGAGAATAAATCAATTACATTAATGACTGTTACGACCTAAAAATATAAATGGGGACATCAGATTAGATTTTTAAAAAATTGGCTTTGCTAATATATGAACAAACACTTTTGTTATTGTTTGTGATTCAGTACTCACTTTGTTCATTAGTCAGAACCCCTGCATAGGAAAATATAAGCTGACTGTGTCACAGAATTTCTGCCGTTATTAAAAATAATACAGTGGTAAACACAAAGGAAATCATTTCACTGTAGAACATGAATAAAGTAAACATTCTATAGTGTTATATAATATAACACTATGTTATATTTATGATGTTATATAATGCCAGGCTTGTTTGTTTGTTTTGGAATACAAAATTGTGATGTAAAAAGTGTTAGATATTCATAGTCTGGGTTTAATGTGCTGGATATACTGCCTGTCTACACTTTTCCAGGTGCTTCTTCAAACTAACACTTAACTACTTAAGAATTTCAAATATGACAAATAGCTCTTTGAAGTTGACTTTTGTGTGTGTGTCAGAGAAACACAAGATGGAACATAAATAAAAACAACTCACAGAAACAAGGTTTAAGATCTGACATTTCTAAGCAGCAGGTTTCCTCTGTCCTCAGGGAGATAAACAAAACTATTGAAAACCCCATTAGGTATATTTATAGCCCAGGTTTAATGTCTGGGATGTAAACGAAGATGCCAGACTGCCAGCTACCAACTTGGGATGGGAGAAAACAGCTTCTCAGAGTGAACATTTTCATCCTTTTCTCATCAATATTCCAAAGACATGGCACCTTAATCTTTTATACAGTGCAGGGGAGCCTTCTTTTAGATTACTTTCCATGAAAAATTTTATTTTTTTTAATGAAATGTTGTCTGGGGAAAATTTGCTAACCAGCTTTCCGTTATACTTACTTATTCTTGGATGGGGGAGAGAGGGCCAGGAAAGCAGTGTTCAGAACTTTACATGGCTCCTCAAATGGAAAAGAAACATGTGAATCAACAACTAATCCTGAAGGAAATGTACCCATGAGCTGTTCTTGGAAGAACAATTACAGCTACTGAGAGGCATGTGAAAGCCAAAAAGATCCAATAAGATGTTTGAAATAATCTTTGTGATAGTCTCTGAAATAGACTTTTTCATAAAATATCAAGGGGTCCAACTGGTATGTGTTATGAGCTGAATGTTTGTGTCCCTGAAGACTCATGCGCTGAAATTCCCCTCACGTGTGACTGTATTTGCAGTAATGAGGAGAGATGAGGTGATAAGAGTGGGGTCCTGATCCAATGGGATCCTTGTCTTCATAAAAGGAGACAGCAGAGAGCTCGTTCTCTCTGTCACCACACTCACAAAGAAGAGGTCATGTGAGCACCAGTGAGATGGAAGTCACCTATAAGCCATGAGAAGAGGCCTGAGCATGAAACCTACTTTGCCAGCACCTTGATCTTGGACTTCCAGACTCAAGAAATGTGAGAACTAAATTGTTTAAGGTTGGGTTTGGCCAACAAAAACTCTGAGGTGGCAAATAAAAAGATTACTCCAGAGACTAAATAGGAGAAAAGAGAGGGTGAGGGGACCAGACACTCTAGTGGCAAAAAGTCACAAGCCACTTTTATTGTGAGTTTGATCAATACACCAAGTCAAGAGCAAAACAAGAAGGAACGTGTGGCTTTAGTGATCAGGACAATAATAATATATGGGGCAGCGTGTCATAGGAGCAAACAGTGCTCATGATGTGTGTAAGACAAGGGGTAGGTGAAGTATGTGACCACTGCAGGTGCCTGTTTTTCTTTAAAATTTAAACATTTACTCCTTAGACGAGAACCTTGAGCCGCCATAAGACTCTGGCCACTTTCAACCAAAACTTCAAAAGAGGCCTAGGATTCCAGGCACTCCTCCTTTGCTTTTCAGTTAGTCTCATCCAGGGAGGCATATACAAGTCAGATTTTTATCTGCCCAGGCACAATGACTCCCCACAGTTTAAGTCACTGAGTCATGGCATCTTGCTGTGGCAGCCCAAGCAGACTTAGATAGTATGTGAGGTATGGGGAGAATAATGTCATTGCTATAGGAGCAAACTTTCTATGTTATATTTGAAGGGAGAACTGACTTGTTTTGAGGGAAACCCTGAGTTCACTGTCATTAGAGGTCAAGAAAAAAAACCAAACAAACAAAAAACAGAGTTCCTTGAGTCAGGTTTTGGTATGGATGGGAATCTGGCATCAACTATGTAATTGGATTAAATTGTAGAGTTCTATTCCCAAGTCAGATAAAATTCTCTAATTCTGTGGACTGAAGTGGCAATGTGGGGCAGGGAATATATTTATAAGACAAATGTTAGTCACTGTAATTGTGTAGTTTTAAAATGTAGGAAGAAAAAAGAAAAAAAAAACAGTAATGGAAACTAAGGAAAATCAGGAGTTCCAATATTGTTGGAGGAGATGGTACTGAAAGACAGTAAGAAGTGACCCTGAAATGGGGGCAGAAAAAAAAAACACAAAACACAAACAAACAAAAACTATGAGATATTTGGTGATAGAGGCAGGATTATCTGGATTTCTTTGTGTTGACTAAAAACTGACCACAGTAATGGTTGGGGAAAAAATTACTATTACTTTTATTTTGCTGTCTCATACACACACACACACACACACACACACACACACACACATCTATCTATATCTATATCTATATCTATATCTATATCTATATCTATATCTATATCTATATCTATATCATCTCTTCTGTTTCTCTTCACTTTTTAAAAGGTAAGGTTTTCATGCATCTATTTCAATGTATCCTTTTAGGGGTGCCTGGGTGGTGTTGTTGGTTAAAGGACTGACTCTTGGTTTTGGCTCAGGTTGTGATCTCAAGGAAGTGAGATCCAGCCCTGCCGTTAAGCTCTATGCTCAGTAGGGAGTCAGCCTGAGATTCTCTCTCTCTTTCCCTCTGCCCCTCCCCACCTCCCTAAAAATACGTAAATAAATCTTTAAAGACACCCTACGAGAAAGTGATCAGGTCCCATGGATATAGGCAGATTACAAGGCACTAATGCCAAATTAGAAATGATTTCTAAATATTTCTAATAATCACTGAAGCAGAAGAGATTCACTTAAATGTATTTGGTTACTTTTAAACAGTGACTCCATAAGTTATAGTTTTACACTATATATATTGCTTGGGCATGTACACTTTTTGTGTGTTTTCCAAATTCGCTAGAAATTTAACAATTTCTTTCTCTTCCATCAAACACTTCTATTTTTATAGACCTACTCATTTGGAATCATTATCTTTATGCTGAATTAGTATTTGTCTCAGCAACATTTTTAATATAGCAAGAAAAATAGCCTAGAGAATTCTACTACCCTGTGGATTAAACTAACAGTCCAAGAATCTTGATAAGTAAGCAAAATTCACATTCAGACACAATTTACATATTTATTAGCCTTTGTATAAGCAGATACCTTTAAGTCTTAACTTCTTATGTACAAGTTGCCAGTTACGTAAAATTCTTTGCAGCTGTTATGTGACAACTAAGAAATAAAATATTTGACCTTTTGTTTAGAAAGCTGTGAATAAGAATATAGCATAACAAGACATTTTCAGCTGAGATGTTTAACAGGCAAAATTTGGTTCAAAGGAATGTTTGGCAAAGGTTTTTACATTCTATCTTTACATTGGCAAAAGCAGAAATCAGAGGACTGGTTTCTACAGATCCTATAAGCCAAGTCCTCAGCAAGTGAGTGTGAAATCTGGTGTAGAAGACTATCAAGTGTACTTTTCCATTTAAGAAAACAAAGTATCTTTTTTTATTACTACATTTGTCTGTGAACAAAGCTGACTAGATTTTTGAAGGTTTGGGCTTTTCCTCTGTGGTATTCTTATAATCAGATTCATCAGGACTGTTTCAATCATCATCTGCAATTTCAGTTTACAATTTTACATTCCTGTAATGCAGCTTTTACCTTGCTGCCATGGAAGTCTTTCAAAAACACAAGTTTAATTGTTTTATTGACAATTTCAAGCAATTCAATATCACCCATGGGACAAAGTCCACACTCTTGAACCCATCCTATAATTCTGTGTATGTGTGTGTGTGTGTGTGAGAGAGAGAGAGAGAGATAAACCTGGCTTATGTCTGTTTCTTCTCTCTCTTAGAAGCTGCTTGGCTTGTAGTTCTCAGAAAGTGCCACATTGTTTCATATTATTTTTGGCCTCAAAGAGCATAATTCCTGCTTCCTAAACCCCTTCCCTTCCTTCACCATGAATAGTCTAGAAAGTAGGTTAGAATATTTTATTTACCTTTCAAATTTTATTTCAAAGGCCCATTTATTTGTTTCAGGTATGTTGAACACCTTCCTTCTGCAAAGTAAAATTATTCAGACCAATACGTGACCCTGCTGAACTTTGTAAAGTTTTCCATCATAATACTTATAGCATTTTATTTTCATTGTCTAGGTTCCTCTTCAAAACCAGTGATTCTCAAGAGTTGAGGGTTGTATAAGAATAAATGTGTTAGTAGACAGTGATAGGTATGGGGGAGGGGCATCAAACTCAGAGGTTTAATTTTCTTCGCTAATACATGTGTCCCTTGTGTGAAATCAAGGTGAGCAAAACAGGGTCTTTTTTTTCTCTTTATAACTAATACTCAGCAAAATGCCTAGAAATCATAAGCTGCACAAAAATACTTTCTGTACAAGTGAATGGTTGCTTTCTCATGAGGTTACAAAACTATCCTGAGTGTGTGCAAACATTTTATTTTTTTTCTTCCTTCCTTTTCCTTAAATTTTAAGTTGTGAGTGGGAAAGTAATCTTTACATTAATTTGCATAAACATAGAGGAAAGGCTTGGGTGTAATTATAACTTTAGTTATACATAATTTTATTTATTATCTATGTGCATTTTTATATAATGTATATTCATAGACCTGGTAGATTCTGAAATCTCAAAGGGTGGAGTCATGTTTATTTTACTTATTTTCATATTTTCCAGTTTTTAGTAGAACATCACATAGGTGCTCAACAAATGTTTGGTGATTAAATGAATGCATTCGTGGATATGGATGAGAAAGAATTGTTTTATAAGCTGCCTAAATGTTCATCAGATGTTCTAGGAATGGAGACAGCATCATCAGAAAGACAGCTTCCATTATTAAAGAAATGAAAGAAAGCATACACACATGTATAAACGTGCATACATACATATACACACTCAAATGTGCCTTTGGAATAATCAGAGGCAGAGCCCACGGTCTAGGTTTTTGGTCTAGAGAAAAGAGATAAATTGCTCTGCATAGTAGAGTGAAATGATATCTCTTGTTTCACCATCAAGACTGTGAGTTCAAGGGATTTTTGCTCATCTTTATTTAGATAGCCCTGAGTATAATTTTTGGCCTTTGATGCTTGCTCCATAAATTCCTATTAGCTTGAACTAAATGTACTGATTTGAACTGATTTAGGGTCCAACAAACAGCAACATCAATCCCTTGTGTATTTCTAAGTTTATATTTGCATTATCATAAAATTAAACAAACCAAAAAACCTTTTGATATATCAAACTATAAAGGCTTACACAACAGAATTGTTAAAACCAAAAGATTATTTTCATATCTGGATTAAAATTGTTTGGAAAGCTGTATAACAGTAGCCTCCTGTCAATTACCACGTGTGAAACGTGGCACTAAAAATAGTTTATAAACATCATCACATTTTATCTTAGAAGTCAACGTTATTCCCATTTTACTGATAAGATAATTGAGACTCCTAAAGTTTAAGAGTCTATCACAAGATGGCAACTGTAGCAGATCTGCCCAGTTCCATACCATAGTGCCTTCTCCTAGATTGGTAATATCTCGCAGTGCTGGGTTGAAAATAAAAACACAAATTTAGTGCCTGGACATTGATGAAGACTTTCCCTCCTCTGCTGTTGAAAATACATTTTGCCTGTTCTAATTTAGAGGTGAAGGGGAAAATGGAAGAACAGATAGCATTTTTAAACCATTTATGTACATTTGTTTTGTTTATGTTTGACTGAATATCTGTATTGAATTTTGAATACTAAAAGTATAGATGTATTTTACATTTCTATAGGATAATTGCTTCTTCATAAAATATGAAGATGTTTCAGAAATTCTGATCACTGTTCTTTCTCCAATTAGTCATGCGCCAACAGATGTTTCCAAAATGATAAAACTGGCTTCATCAACCTCATTAACATTAGTATTTGAGAAATTACTGCCTTTAATATAACTAAGGTTAAAGCACAGTTAATTGCTGTATTATACAAAATTGCTAGATCCTCCAAAAATCCTACCAACTTTAGGAAAATAGTGAGCAGTATGCCCAGAAAGGCAAAACTTGGTCGTATTTATTTTTTTGCAATATTTAATATGAAGTATATAATTTTTCTCCTCAAATATCTAAATAACTTCATTCTTAAATTACCTCTTTCCCTTTCTCTCTCCCTCTCCCATCTTCATATGGAATTTAGTTATTAGTGAATAAATGCATATGATCTTTTATGTCTTATCTATTTACACACCTTAGTCCTAAGAGTTACAAAATAACACTTAACAAACGGCTTGAATGGCTGAAATTAGAGCCCTATTTTATGTCTTAATGAATGATAACAGTAATTCTAAAAGAGCTTAATCACTTTTTAAGCATATTACTGTTAAGAGTTTTTTTTTTCTTTTAATGAACACAACCTCGTAGGCAAGATAATGTTGGCCAAACAATTTTTAATCTCTGATTGGATAGTGTGCCTAATCAATAATATCATATATGACTATGTCAGCTCCATCTGTTGTTGACATTCNCCATTCATTTGTTCATTCATTCATTCATTCATTCATTCATCCATTCATTCATTCATTGTAGATATATTGTTGAACACAATCAGCCAGCTGGTGTTCTAGTTTTGAGNACATTCATTTGTTCGTTCATTCATTCATTCATTCATTCATTCATTGTAGATATATTGTTGAACACAATCAGCCAGCTGGTGTTCTAGTTTTGAGAGATACGGCAAAGAAGCAAACAGACAAAGCCTCTGCCCTAGAGTTTACATGGTCTTATTTAGTAGTAACACGAATTGGAACAAACCCCATCTTATCCCTTGTTTCTATCAGTCATCCTTATCTCACAGCTGTTTTTCTCACTGAATTAAAACAGACCTCAGCAGATATTCTTGTTAGTTCAATCATCTTAAATTGCGTGTTAGCTTACCAAGGAAGTTTTTGCATGGCTGAAACCAAAATGAATGAGTCAGAAAAGAGTCAATTTGCATCTCAGTAGGGTCACATGTACACATGGAAGTGTGGAGGGCACACATCTCATGTCTCTATAAGTATCTTCTGTCAGACTGAATATTTTGAACCAGAACTGTTCTGGCGGTAAGTTTTGAGTCAATAGCTTTTGAAACAGGATCATACAACAGAAGGCTTTTTCATGGTCTGCTCTCAAGCAATCAAATGTATCAGCAGATAAATTAGTTAGAAACTTATGTTACACTCTGAATAAAGTGCAACTAATTTAAACATCTCCACATGTGTCATCTGTTTGTTTGCTTGCTGCAATTATCTAACTGAAAGAGAAGGATTTGGCCTGAATTATCCTGATGATTAAATCAGTTACATTGTTAATCTTTGTATCTGGATAAAAGTCCTTAAGTGGAGCTGTTTTGCTTCCAGGGGAAGCAAGGCAACATCTGTAGACATTTTTTTTTTTAAGATTTTATTTATTTATTTGACACAGAGAGAGAGAGAGATCATAAGTAGGCAGAGAGGCAGGCAGAGAGAGAGGGGGAAGCAGGCTCCCTGGTGAGCAGAGAGCCGGATATGGGACCCTGAGATCATGACCTGAGCCGAAGGCAGAGGCTTTAACCCACTGAGCCACCCAGGCACCCATCTGTAGACATTTTGGATTATCACAACTGGGTGGATGCTAGTGGCATCTAGTGGGTAGAGACCAGGAATACTGCTACTTATTCTATAGTAAATAGGATAGTTCCCCCTCTTCCCAACCAGGAATTATCTGGCCAAGAATCTCAACAGCTTTGAGGCTCAGGTACCATGATGTAGAGTGTGAAGGGAAGGTAAAATTTCCTTTCTGACTTAGTTTCATTCATTTGAGGAGAGGGATGACAGATTTAGAAAACAAAAATAGGGAATGCCAATGAAATTTTTATTTCAAATAAAAATTTTTTTTGGTATAAATGTGTCACATGTATTATTTGGAATGCAATTATACTAAAGTAGTACCAGTTGTTTACCTGAAATTGAAATTTAATTGTGTATCCTGTATTTATTTATTTTTTAAAAGATTATTTATTTAGTTATTTGACAAAGAGTGAGAGAGTGAGCACAAGCAGGGGGAGGGGCAGGCAGAGGTTGAGGGAGAGGGAGAAACAGACTCCCAGCCAAGAAAGGAGCCCAACGTGGGTCTCAAAACCAGGACCCTGAGATCATGACCTGAGCTGAAGGCAGACGCTTAACTTACTGAGCCACTCAGGCACCCTGTAACATGTATTTAATCTTGCACCCTATTTATGGAGCAGCCAGTAATGACAGACAATGGCTTTTGTATGCATTAGTACAGATCTTGCCATTTTTGTCTATCAGTGTTGCATTGAGCACATCTCAGCCATATATATGCTTCACCTAGACATTATACAACCTGAGATATAGTTTTGGATCAGAAAATAATTGGTGAGGAAAAAATGGCGATTAGAATTATCAGAATTAGGGGAAATTAACAAAATCAACAAATTTTTCAGGACACAGGAGTGTCTCTCAAGTATTCAGATAGCTTTCATTGGAAATAAGTGGTAGTTCATGAATTATGATGAATCCTCATTATAAGAGGTTTTATGAAAGTTTGTGATATGCATACTCTTACTAAATTTATATGATCATGACAAATGATTTCACAGCAGAATAGCTCCTCTTTCAGTAATTATTATATAAAAATGAGGTAGATGATAAATATTAGTTGAAACCTCCAGACCACATGAAGATCTTAGAAGAGCTGTTTTCAGCACTCGCTCTGTGAAACAAATATTCATACTTTCCTGGTTGCTGGAGCTTTACTTGTCACTGTTAAGAGATACTATTTTTCTCCTTTCATGACTGAACCAGAATTCCTTGGCTTTTGGGGAGTGTTAGATCCAGATGGTTCTAAGCTAAGTTCCTCTTAGAAAACTGCCTTGAAGAGATCTGGCCCAATTTCAGTGATTTGTCCCAGAGGCATCCAATGATAGTTGATTACATGGTGTGAAGTCCGGTCCTCTTTCTTCTGTGGGAGAGTTAGGAAGGGCTGTTGCAAGCTCTAAGACCCAAGAAAATCAGCAAAATTGTCCTTCATGATGGTATCGCAATCCAGCACTACTTTCTACTCATTCTGACTTCCTTTCCTTCCCACAGAGCTGATCCCAAGGGACTTCTCAATAAAACCTCTGGATTGCAAATATCCATCTCAGAGTATGTTTCCCCAGTGGTCAAATTAGGGGTCAAATGGGTTGTTTGTTTGTTGCCAAAGATCTAACTAGTAAAATGTGGAAATGTGTATATTTTCGCTTTAAGTTTTTTAGTCGTATGTGTTTGCATGCATGCATACACACATGTATGTTTTTGTTTGTGTGTCAAAGAATGCCACACTTGTCTATTTTTATTGTGAACCTAGAAAAAGGGTTTGTGCAGGTCTTTGTCCTTGTCTGTGTAATAGATGATGGAGTATTATAACCTTCCTTTGGTTTTGGAGTGAATCAAACCATTCTTCTTGTGCATTAACCACATGCCTAACGTACTTTACCAGGAACTGTGTAAAATCCAAGCTACAGATGACCCAAATAGCTGAGAGAAAAAAAATAAACAAATATTTTTCATTTTATTATTAGTTTGATTTGTAATAATATATTTATTCTGTATTATGGTTAACAGGTGTTTTTCTCATTGTATTCTCATAAAATCATGAGAGCTGGCAAGTGTTACCATTTTCCTTTACAGAAGAATAAACTGAGACTTGGTTACATTGATTATCTTCCCAAGATCACCCAGGAGAAAAGTCCCAGAACCAGGTACCTCTGGTCCTTGGTCTTACACAGAACAAGCAACTTGAGAACTGAGTCTGCAGCCCTCCTTGGGACATCAGACCTGAATCTGCTACTGGATTGTAGAACATTTTTGTTCAGGGAGTGATGAGGATTAGATACCTTGAGGTTGAAAGGAGAAAATAAAACAAGGAGGCTTTGAAAAGGCTTAATTCTATAGCCGAACTTGGAGTATAGAATGTTATAGGGTTGCCAGCTCTTGACATACAGTGGCTCAGAACATGAATCAAGACTGAGAAAACTTGAAGCATAGAATATGACATAACTAGAGATTGTCTATGGGTCCAGTGCCTAACAGGCCTCAACAACTACTTGTAGAAATAATGAATAAATCTATAGGGTATATACAGATCCACCCTGATCTGGCCACCTGGTAAGGTCATGTGTCTTTCAGTTTCTGGAAGAATTAGTCTTATGGGTGACCATATTATTACACAATGAGGTATTTCCTTAGCATTGATGACATGAGTCTCCTGGTAATGGTCCTCACTTGAGTCTCAAATGCACAGGGATTATGTGATGATATTATGTGGTGATGAGTTGGATGCAAGAAAGTGATGTTAGTACGAGATTTATGATATTAGAGGTAGTATTGGGGAGGGCACTCAATGTTTATGTGTCCAACATCCTGCCTGAGAATAAACTCTGCTGCCATAGAGCCCTTCCTATACACACAGATTTGTCTTACCCTCACCTCCATGCCTTCATCAGAAAAATCTAAGTATTAGCAAACTCACTGAATTATTCTTTTTATTTACTCTGATTTAACTATAAGATTCTTGAAGGCAACTATATTTCATGAAGATAATGTTTAAGTGTGTTGTCCCTTTCATATAATAGTCAGTTAGTAAATCTCTTTAAAAAGGCCAACTGGCATTGAACTCGGTCTTGAATAATTGGAAAAATCCAGATAGTAGAGACCAATGGAATAGGTATCCATGATGGCCAAATGCACAAGTAAGTTTGACCTATACTAAAAATGGCATGGGAAATAATCTGATTAGAAATCATGCAGATGGTAAAGACTTGAGGGAGGCAAAAATTAATTAGAGAAACTGAGACCATATTATACTGGGCTTTGATTGTCAGAGAGAAGGTTCAACATAGTTGGCCAAGAGAGCCAAAATAGTTATCAGACAGAGAAGCGACCATATTAGTTAGAAAACATCCAAAGGAGTTAAGAAAAAAGCATCTTTTTTTAAAGATTGATTGATTGATGATTGATTGATTTGACAGAGAGAGATACACAGGGAGAGAGGGAACACATCCAGAGGGAGTGGGAGAGGGAGAAGCAGGCTTCCTGCCAAGCAGGGAGCCCAATGCGAGGCTTGATCCCAGGGTCCTAGGATCATGACTTGAGCTAAAGGTGAACTCTTAACCACTGGGCCACCCAGGTGCCCCCATCATCATGTGTGTATGTTTGTTTGTGGTTTTTTGTTTTTGTTTTTGTTTTTTGTTTTTTGAGCCAGAGAGAGAGAGAGATCACAAGTAGGCAGAGAGGCAGGCAGAGAAAGGAGGAAGCAGGCTCCCTGCTGAGCAGGGAGCACGATGCGGGGCTGGATCCCAGGACCCTGAGATCATGACCTGAGCAGAAGGCAGAGGCTTTAACCCACTGAGCCACCCAGGCACCCCCATCATTGCTTTTTAAGTAAATCAGAAAAGAGTCAAGAAATATCAACATAGAATATCCAGGTACTATGGAAGTTGTTTGTTATTTATGAAGACTGCATATTATAACATTAAAAAGGCATTTTTTTTCTGTTTTTTAGCATTAAATTATAAATTTCACATCACTCTTTTGGAAAACTACAATTCAATTCTATGAGATTGATTACAATTTTACAAAGTATATAAAATCTGCAAAAAAATAAAATATACCTCTGATTAATATATCTTCAAAGATAAAGACACGGGACATAGTTATCTAAGGTCCTGAAATGCTTCTAAGGTCTTTAAATTGTCAAATATGCAGCTACCCAATATTTTCTGATTTATGCTCAATTTTTCAAAAAGATGTATTTTTGCCTCATGGTTAAGAAAAGATAAATGACTATGCATTTTACAATGATGCCCATTAAAATTAGGCTTCGGTGATGTCAGATAAAATTCTCCTTTTATTTTTAGCAGAAAAATGGCAGATCTGAGATAAGGAGTTCGTCTAGTTTATGTTTCAAGGCAACCACATAACTGTTTATTTCGATTAGTGTATATTTTGTTGACAATTAAGTGTTGTCAGTTTATACCATATCCATATAATTTATTTTTTTTCTCCAAATGGGCACTCATGTTTATTTGTTGTGTCTTCTCGACATACAAGTGTCTATAACTATTTTTTTTATTATTCGCCCCAGGGGTACAGGTCTGTGAATCATCAGGCTTACACATTTCACAGCACTCACCATAGCACAAACCATCCCCAATGTCCATAACCCATCCACCCCATCCCTACCCTCCCACCCCCCAGTAACCCTCAGTTTATTTCATGAGATTAAGAGTCTCTTATGGTTTGTCTCCTTCCCGATCCCATCTTGTTTCATTTTTTCCCTCCCTATCCCCCATGACCCCCTGTCCTGCCCCTCAAGTTCCTCATATCAGAGATATCATAGGATAATTATCTTTCTCTGATTAAGTGTCTATAACTATTCATCAAAACACCTTTCTTTCCCATTCAAGTACTAACCAGGGCTGACCCTGCTTAGCCCTTGAGATCAGATGAGATTAGACATAGTTAGGGGGTATGGACTTAAATGATGAGCATTGAATAACAATGTACTATTTATATAAACCTGCTTTATGTTATTAGCAATTTATAAATAACTACTTCATCTATTAATTTATGAGTCCTGTGATATTAGAGAAGTGGAGATAGTGGATAGATTTTTAATTTATCACAGTGTCTTAGACATCTTAGACATCTAACTTGAACATCCGAAGTTATCAATAAATCTTTACTGAATTAAATAAAATGTCTTAGAGTCAATTTTAATAATTCTGAGAAAAAAATATTGATTTTGACAGAAGAAATCCTGTCATAGATATGATTTCAAGAAAAATTGTATATGGTGGACAGCAACAGATGAAAATATAATTTCTGTCACTTGATTTATAACCTTGGCAAAGTTACTTTAGGGACACAAAACACTGACACTGGATCCAGCTTATTTTTGTTCTTTTCCATCTTGGAAATATGTGATGTGTAAAAATGACCACCTGTCAATACTAGTTTTGCTGTTGAAAAATTTAGAAAAAACACAGTATCTAATTTTTCTTTCTTCACAGATCAACATGAGTACCAGCTAAGGCAAAATGAGTGTAACCACAGGTACTCTTATATTTGAAGTTTTTGTTAGTACTGTTTCCTATTTCACGATCTACTGTATTGGATTAATACTCCTTGCCTTATGCAAATTTTTAAGATGATTAACATAACAATGACTGTTTTATAATATGTAAATCATGCTTATGTATATGATCTCAATCCTCATAGTACACTTGGAAGGTTGACTTTATCTCCATTCTCCTAAAAATGGCTATAAAAATTTTTTTGAAATCTTCTCTGATTATGTGCATGTGTATGTGTGATTTGTGTTTCCTCCCTTTTGCCCTGAAAAATTTATATGGTAACTTCCTTTGATTTTAGTTATTTTTTTTCATAATCCTTAAACATGATACAAATAGTATGGAAGCATAACATATAAGCAGAATATGTTTATCACATAACTGCTACTTCAAACAAAAAAAAATAGAAAGAATAAGTTAGCATCTCAACATAACAGTGACTGGTCACCATCATATGTTGGATGTTATTATTGGAAAACAACTACTGGACATCTCTTTTGTTTGAGTAACTAGAAGTTCTCATATGTAAGAAATAATACCTAGATACTCTCCTGAATATAATCAGAACACTGCACATTTGTATAAGCATATCTTACTAAAAATGTTAGTGTTAATTTTGTTCAAAACTGAGGAATAATTCCAAACCTTTAGGCTTATTCCATATGACATAACATAAACTCAGTAGGGATTCTTCTGTTTTCCCATATGACATTGCTAATGGTCTTTGACAAAACTTTTCAAACAGTCCAAATGATGTTCTTTATTTAGCAAACTGATCACTCATTGCATAAAATCCTTAATTTATGAAATATTCAATGTTTTTTTTTCAACTGGCAAATCAACTTTTTAAATTCTCATTCTCTGGCTTCTAGGTTCATAACAAACATTAAGTCTTATCTTCTATCTTATTGTTCTGGTCTTTCTCATACTGTCATCCCAACCCAGAAATACTCATTCCAAATGGCCCTGTCTTCAAAACTTTCTTTCTTATTTAATTTTGTGTGGCTCTATTTTGAATCTATTCCTACAGCTGAATTTGTATTCTCTGCATATGGGTTATCAACTTTTATAATCCAAAAAATCTCTCTTAAAGTTTAGATTTGTAATTTCAACTGTTTGGCATTACCTCCAATTTGCCCCAATGGAACATTTATCTAAATAGATCAAACGAATACATTACTTCTGCTTCAAAAATGTCACTGCTTTTTCCATCCTTCTGATTTCTGTTAATTATATGAACATCACCCTACATATCTTCAATAATATTTCTAATAAATTCTTGATATCAACATCTAATTTTCCCCCGTGGTAGGAAACCTGATCTAATTATTTAGATTCTACCTTCACACTGCTTCATGCATTTGTACATTCTTTCATGAATTTTTCTGATCCATTCATCCACCCAACAAATATTTATTGCTTCTTTCTTTTGCATTTAAATAAATCTCATTTACAGTATTCTGAGACAGTCTTAGAACCAGTCTCTATATCTCTTTTTTGTCATTATTTAGAACCATCCTAAACCTAATAAACAAGCAAATAAATGTTACTGAATAATAATGTTTATAAAATAACAATAACATCCTATAACCTAAAACATAGTTCACACCGCTCTCAGGAATGTCTAATTGATACGGGTCGCTTAGACAGCATGATCAGGCCCCAGCAGGCTACCCAGTCCAACATCACCTTCCAGGAGCCCGTCTAAGGGCCCAGTGTTGGAGCAGGATACCGAAGAGAACACTGACCCCAGCAAGCCCAGTGACATCTCCCAGCAGTCCCCACCTCATCTCCAGTCACCAACATTCCCAGCTTGGCCCTCTCATCACCTCATTTTCATATGCCATGCTGCCTCTGGTGCTATAGTTGTGGCTGCAGTACCATCATGCCCTGGCCCCCAGGGGCTCTCATGGTCTGACTGCCCCCTGGCTCAGCTATCGCTCCTATACTGCTTATCATCCACTCACCCAGGATCGGTGTGGTACCCATGACTCCATTGGCCCTTCCCCCCAAGGCACCTCGCCCTCCCCCATGATGGTGCCAACAGCCTTTTTCCCTGCTCTGCCTTTGGCACTGGTCCCACCCCAGCCCCAAAGACCACTGTCCAGCCCTGCCTCCCATGGAAGGTGCGCATACCTCCAAAACCCTGAAGACAGAGAAGAGCCTCACGCCTGAGGAGGAGTTTGTACACAAAACCAAGTCGGTGTTCCTCAAAATCCAGGTGCCTCACATGTAGGATAAGACAGAATGGAAATTGAAAGGGCAAGTGCTACTCTTCACCCTCCTGCTCACACATCAGTTCTCTGTCATCATGGAGAAGATTTCTGAAGCCACAGGCAAGCCTGCAGGGAAAGAGAAGCTGCCCTATGAGGGCATCTTCACAGAGGATTCCAACTTGCTGGCTTCTTTCAACATGGCCAATGGCGCAGTTGTCTGCTGACCCTCAAGGAGACAGGTAAGCAAAAGAAGTAGGTGAGAGAAAGCTGCTATCAGGTCCCACTTGTTTTGCTTCTCTGGTCCCCCATACTCTGCCTCAGGCCCAGGAGACCCTGCCTGCAAGTTTATTTCCCTCTTACTAAGTTTGGAAATTCAATTGTCCCACAGTTTCCTCCCCAGTCCGTCCTAACAGTGAAAAGAAAGCGGGCTTTCCAAGCACTCCGCTGTCCAGTGGTCTCTGGAATGCCTTTGCATTAGGGTCTGAGGGGATTCATTTCTTGGCAGCCAGTGAGGAAATGGGAGCCCAGGGATATCCTGCGGGATTGTGTCATGGTGCCAAGTGGCACCTGGTTGATGAAATATGATTGTTATGGTCATTAAGCATTTTGTATCTTGCCATGGGCTGTCTAACAAACCTCTTGAACCTTCTTCATAAAACAAAACAAAACATGTCATTCTCTATTTGACAAACTTAATGATTTCCTGCTGCTTTTCAGCTTAACATAAAAGCCTTACATTGGCTACTCATGGTCCATAACACTGAGTTAATTGATCTGACCAAATTTGTTTCCTAGTACACTTGTATATATAATCTATGTTCCTACACAACTAGATCATTCACTGTTCCCTGACCACTGCTTGTGGGTCTGTGGTCATAACAGTGCTCTCTCTAATTCATCACCACCACCCATCTGCCTCTGTCAAAGCTTATCTCAAACGTCATCCTCTTTAAAGATTGTTTTTGGACTTCCCTTAACACTATGTCTCTTCCTATATAGTCCTATAAATCTTTATTTTATATTTCTTTCTGAATGTATCATAATCTAGGATTTCCAAACTGAAATTTCAGGAGCTGGGGGTTTCCTCAGAGGTGCTCCAGGCATTGTTTTGGAGGACCAGGGAGAGGGTATATGTTCAAATTTGTAAAACTGAAGGAAGCATGACGTTTCTTTCGGAAGGCAATGTTTCTATTTCTTGAGGAGCAAAGACCTCCTTTCTTTTCTGTTATTTTGCATATTCATTTAGCAGGAATGCATTTATATTGTAAACTTGTTAAGAGCAAGGATTATATTGTATTCCCTTTTGCTTCCTACTCACTCCCTAGCATCAAACATAACCCCAGAAGGAGTAAAATAATGAAATGCTGTATAATCTGGCTATTTTCAGTGAGCATGATCAGGAGAAAAAAACATATCTTTAAATATGGATCATGATCCATCTAAGAGAGCTGAGTTGAATCAACAGAACTTTGTTATTCAGAGGGAGAGAGTTCAACATAGCAGTGGTTTCAGCGGCACTCTGTTTTCAAATCACAGCCACTAGCCACTAGTTAAGTGATCATGGCACTTTCACATTATCTCTCTGGGTCTCAATCTCCTCACTGGAAAACAATGGTTTATAATATAAGCACTTACTTCACCCAAAGTTGATGCAAAGAAAAAGTGAGTTAAAATACCTTACTAAGGCTCTTGAAACAGTTTCTTATCTTCTACACGGTAAGAGGTGTATGTTTTAGTTATTATCATGTTTAACATATTTTCTAATAAAACCAAAAAGCATATTTCTATTTACGTAAAGATAATATATACTTATAGAGTATATTTTATTTTCATTTATCTGTGTGTATTTGTCATCTTTATCCTCCCATGATCTGAGTCCCTTTCCTATGCTTGAGGGACTCTCACCTTGGAAGGACAAAGAGATGACTTCTGGTATAACAGAGAAAAGGGCTTTGTATTTATACATTCTGCTTGGGCAGGCATGTAATGTAAGCTTAAACAATCAGATGAGTCACTCAGTGGTTTGCAATGGGAGCTAATGATATAAACAAGGAAAGTGGAGAATCTCCTTTGATAGGAGTACCAATGACAGAAGTCCTTGTATATAATATCCAAGGAGAACTGGTAGTGGGAGGGCAGATTGTAGTAGCCAGGCATGAAGAGCCTCAAATTTATGAATTCATTTCAGCTTGGTTCCAGTAGCCTGGCCATCTCTTCTTCCTGATCTTTTTCAGAGCCCATTTCTCTAGTCATCCCAGTGATAAAGCGAACCACCAAATGTGTACTTAATAATATTTGCATAGCAGCTTTGTGATATAATTCACATACCATGCAGTTCACTGCCTTAAACCATATAATTCAATGGTTTTTAGTATCATCACAGAATTGTGCAATAACCACCACATCAATTTTACAATAGTTTTCAACACCCCCAAAAGAAATCCTGTATACCTAATAGCAATCACTGCTCCACTTTTTCCCAAGTCTAACACCTCTAGCCTTAGGCATCCATGAAAGCTACTTTCTGTCTCTATAGATTTGTTTATCTTGGATATTTCATGTACATGGAACCATATAATATATGCTATTTTGCGACTTCCTTCCTTCACTTAGCATAATGTTACAAAGTTCATCCATGTTGTAGTTAATTCATTCCTTTTTATTGCAAAATAATATGCTATTTTGAGAATATACACCTTATTTTCTGTTTATCAGTTAATAGGCATTTGGGTTCTTCCCACTTTCGAGGGTTAATTTTGAGAACAGTCTTTGAGATTTGTCCAGAGTCCAAGAGGGCTCGTCTCAGCTGCTTTCTACCGGTTTCCTCTGTTGACCTAGTCAGCCTGTAGCTTAGTTTGCTACATTGATAGAGCTGCCAAATTCCTTTTAATTGTTTACCACCAAAACCTCTCCTGTTTTTGAGAATGCCCTTAGATTTGAACTTCTCATACTCTGATGAGAAGATGATCAATCCTTTTGAAGAGAACTTGAGAATTCTCTGCTTTTCAGCCCCATCTCCCCTTACATGAGCAGAATCTCTGAGTTAGGAACAACAGCCATGGTACACTTCTCTCAAAGTGACAACCTTCTGTACCAGTAGGGTGTTCAGGGTGGTGGCAGTCTCTGATATGCTCTGCTCTCCTCTTTCAGAATGTAACTGCCACCCTAAGAGTTTTCTGGGTGTCCTCCAGCTCCAGGATTCTAGGCCTGCTGTGTCTGGGGTATCATCTCCATCATAGGAACCCCTAAGCTCTCAGAAACACTCACCTGGAGTTCAGCTTCTACTACACAGAGATGAAGGGCCATGGGACATGCAGGTGTACTGTCACTCTCAAATTGGCACCATGTCCCCTTGTTGGGAACTGGGGGTGAAGAAAGTCTCCATCTTCTTAGCAGCACATGCCCAGACTGAGGTTTTCCTCATGCTGAGCTCTATGGTGGAAGAAGTTATTGGGGGGAGTAGGATGTGCTTCACTGCCACACGCTTTTGCTATTCTTACCAAGATTTAGCTTCTTCATTTATTATATGCCTTTAGGACCATTTCTTTTTTTTTTAAGGTTTTATTTATTTAGTTGACAGACAGAGAGAGACAGCAAGAGAGGGGGGAAAGGGAGAAGCAGGCTTCCCAGGGAGCAGGGAGCCTGATGTGGGCTTTGATCCCAGGACCTTGGGATCATGACCTGAGCTGAAGGCAGACGCTTAACGACTGAGCCACCCAGGTGCCCCTAGGGCCATTTCTAAAGACTTTTTTTTTTTTTCATGATTTTCACCATTTGTGGTTCTTTCACTGGGGAGCAGTTTTTCAGAGCTCTTCTTATTGCTATATTGAAGTCATACCCCTCCATGTCCTATCAGTAAATCCCCTTCCTACTTATACAGTCCAAATTTAGTTTCATTTTTTGTTATTTTTGGTACCTCAGAATACTAGCTAGTATCCCACTGAAGCTCTGCAATCAGATATCCAGATAGCAAGACCCACTGTGGGAGTGGCCTGTATTTCTCACTCTTGAAAAACATGACAATAGGACGTAAATGAATGTAGAGAATTCAATGAAATTTCACCTGAACCTGCAAAGTTTAAGCTCTTTTGATTGTTTTCTTCAGTGACATTGTTTTTAGACTTATAAATATGAATATATTGAAAAAATATCCTCTTAGCCCTTTTACTCTGCAAGTGAATTCATGTGATCTATACTTAGCGTATTGCAACTCTTTTTGACAAGGTCAAAATTCAAATGAAATTTTATCTCAATTTTAACATAGTACCTCCCTATAATTAAAATCGTTTGAGTTAAACTGCATTTAAAATTCTCTAATCCCTCTGAATACATCAGCCCCTAATTTGAAAAACATTGTGTAGAAATATCTCTTCTTTGACAATAGTTAATATTTATGAACAATAAAGAAAATGTAATAACACGAGTATTTGTTTATTTCCATATTGTAACTCTCATTCCTTAAAATGCCAGGTTTTTCTAAAGAGGACATTGAGGACAAGGTACTTGGGAAATCTTTTCTTAGTGAACAAAATTTGAAGTTAATTGTGGGAAGATTTTGAAATAATCTGCATTTTTTTCTGGTAAAATTATCTTTTTTTTAAAAAGATTTTTTTATTTCTTTCACAGAGGTAGAGAGATCACAAGTAGGCTGAGAGGCAGGCAGAGAGAGAGAGGAGGAAGCAGGCTCCCCACTGAGCAGAGAGCCCGACGCGGGGCTCGATCCCAGGACTCCGAGATCATGACCTGAGTCGAAGGCAGAGGCTTTAACCCACTGAGCCACCCAGGTGCCCTGGTAAAATTATCTTGCTACATGAATGCACACTCATTCTGAGCAAAGGACCTGGGTGGAGCGTGAATGGAAAGGGCAGATGCATCTGTTAGTGTCAAAGTTCATCCATCTTGTAGCATGTGTCAGAATCCTTCCTTTTTAAGGCAGAATAACATTCCATTGTTTATATTTGCCACATTTTATTTACCATTCACTTCTGATGGGTTGCTTCTACATTTTAGTTATTGTGAATAATGGATACCGCTATAAATATGAATATACAAGTATCTCTTTGAGATTTTGTTTTCAATTCTTTTGGGTATATACCTGGAAATGAAATTGGTGGATTATATGGGAGTTCTCTATTTAATCCTTTGAGAAACCATCATGCTGTTTCCTGCAGCAGCGATACCATTTTGCATTCCCTCCAACAGTATATTAGGGATCCAATTTCTCCACATCCTCAACAAAACTTTCTCTTTCTGTTTTTATTTTTTATTTTGTTTTATTTTCTTTTGATAGAAGCCATCCTAATAGGTGCGAGATGGTATCTTACTATGGTTTTGGCTTGCATTTCCATAATGATTAATTATGATAAGTATTTTTCCTATCCTTATTAGCCATTTGTTAATCTTCTTTGGAGATATGTCTATTTCCACATTATAGTATCTTATATGTGTATAACTCTCTACAAATGAATGAATGTCTGCTTAAAATTCTAGTCCTGATTTTCTGAACAATAGAGTGATAGGAAAACTTTCCATTGCTGGTCTTTATATGTCAAGAGTAGAAGAAAAAGGCATTATTCAATATAGAAGTCTAATGTGTAACTCTTACTTGTTTACAATCTGGGAAACTAGGGGAAGCATTTATTGGGAGGTAGAGACCAGGAACCTAGCTTTCTTTCCACACTTATATTTTGAATATGTCACATCCTCTTTAAGTTTCAACTCCATTATTTACAAACTTAAATTATTTAGTTTCAGTTATTTTCTTAGACTAAATAAATGTAATTCTGCCTTTTTAATATTCCAGTTACAGTTGTTACTTTAAAAAAAACAGTTATTAGTAGTAAAGAATATTATGTAATAAAGAGCACATATGCAGTAAATAATATATGCATGTATGTAGAATATATATGTATATGTACATAGATGTATAATAATATATGGAGATGTATGTACATAAATATATAGAGAGAGGTTAATATATATCCTAACCTTCTCATTTTCTTTTTGTTTATTTAATCTCTACTACCTATGTGAAAAAGAACTGCATTTCTTAATTATTTGATCGCCATCTTGAGTTCAGCCTGATACAGACTACTAATGAAGGAAAAACTCAACTTTAAGTAACTTCTTCTAAATTTACCAAACTTTTCTAGAAGGTAATCTATTGTGGATTTTTGCCAGAATGTTCTTCCATACTCTGTGAGGATCTGAAAATGCCCTGAGCCACTAACCAATTCACAAAATAACACTTTTCACTATTATAAGAAAGCATTTTTCTTATGTTTTTAAGATTTTATTTATTTATTTGAGAGAGAAAGCACAAGTGGGGGGAGGATCAGAGGGGCAGACTCCCTGCTGAATGGGGAGCCCAATGTAGGGCACAATCCTGGGACTCCTGGATCATGACCTGAGCTGAAGGCAGATACTTAGCCGACCAAGCCACCCAGGCACCTCCACAAAGCTATTTCTATAAAAATGCATTTCAGTTGTTTAATGAGTCCATGCATATTTGTTAGATTTTTGTTTTATCTTTTTACAAAAAAATACCAAAATTATTCAACCACTGCTTATCGTATCAATTTTTTGTGTAACTTTTTGCCCAAAGAATGTCTAGATATGCAGGCTTTATTAATATTACAGAGCAGTTTTAAGGGAATTACTCTATTTGCTTAAAACATTCTGTTTATATCATAAATTGTGCAATGTGCCATGAATTTTATACATTTAAATATCCAGCTAATTTTTGTGTTGATTTTAGTCATGTAATGTTCTTTATTTCCTGGTCTTTTTTCAAAGTCTGTTAATGTAGAAAGATGTTTTTTAAATAATTATCATGCAGAACATGTTCCATTAGCAGGATCAAGGTGTTCTGCTGCTGTAATTGAATAATGAGTCTTTTCTCAATTTGTAGAAAAAAATACCTAATGGAGACATTTTTAAAAAAATATGTTTTTCTTCCAAATACATTTGTCTTAGAACATTGACTCTTGTTGTAGCTTATTGATCTTATATGTACATAAAATGATATTGGGTATGCCACAAAATTGTGTATGTGGAATTTAAAGACATATTCAGTATCTCAGTATTTTGATGGTGGTCCACAAATTGCACTGTGACTTCAACTCCTAGACCCATTGAATAACTCTGAGAACCACTGAGCTAAGCCCAAGAACATAAGGAAAACAAAGGAAGATTATAAATGTGGAAAAAAATTAAATTAACATTCCTGGCTAATAAACTTCTTTGAGTGCTATAAGATGTGAAAACTCATTTAGTGTAACTATACTAAATCGTTTATTGTGTACCCTTAGCAATTTTCCAGTAGGAATTTTTTTTTTAAGAAATTGCCAGCCAAACAAAGTGGATATTAAAACTTAGTCTCTCCTTATTTAAATGAAAATGCTCCTCCTGAAGAACCTTAAAACATTTATAAAAGCTCATTTACCAAAAGTAACGGGAATTCAAATACTGAAGCAATTTTTGAATATTTACATTGAAAAAGAGCCTTGTTTCTATAGCCGTAATGTTGCAGAGAAGAGATAAAAATTTACTTTCAGTGCTAGGGATAAGGATCTCTGTTTCCAGGATACAGAATTATAATTGAGAGAGAGAGAGAAGGATGGAAGGAAGGGAAGAAGGAAGGAAGGAAAAGGAAGTCAGGTGTATAGAAGAACACCTTCTATGGGATAGGAATTCTAGTATGAGTCATTATTATCCATATTACATAACGATGTCTTAATTTTTTTTATTTTTTTCAGATTATAACCATTTTCCTTTATTAGCTTGACTTTGACCCACTATTGAAAAGAATTTAAAAAGATAATGTCATTATTTGCATAATCAAAAAATAGAATATTCTTTCCTCCCTATGTCAGTATGCATGCCAAAGACATATACTTTGAAAAGTAGACATCTCTAAAAATTTCCTTACAATAGGGGATGCCAATAACATTAAATATATTTCTGTATTTGATTGACATCTAAAATAAAGGCTTCTTTTCAAATCCGACATATGACTTTTTGATAAATTTACTGTTACTATTTTATGACTAATTTTATTATCAATTAATTAGTAATTTTACTATTAATCAATTCTACCACTTATTCTATCATAAAGTAATTTTAGGTGAAATTGTTCATCTCTTAACAACAGTTTATGTGTATATTTCTTAGATTTTACCGAACTTAGTCAAGCATACCTATTCTCGCTTTCCATAGGACATAACTTCTCTATGAATGGGAAATTTACAAAGTTAATTACCCAAATTTACAAAGTCTCATAGGTAGCATATGCCAATGTCATGGGCTCTAGGTCCATATTAGAGGAGGCTATGGTGTTAAAATATTTTCCACGCTCGGAGACCTTCTTCTTAACACTGTCCAACCTCCCTTTGCTATATAGCACTACATGCAGCTCCAGAATGAGAGAAAGTCATCGCTGTCTTGCTAAGATGTATTGTTTTTGGTCATGGCGCAACAAGGGCAGTCTGGAAGAGATTAAAATCTGCCTTAAGAAAAATGATACTGGAGTCCAAAGAAAAGCATCCATGAGGCTACTTGACAATTCAATGTTTGAAGGACCAAAATCAGTCATTACTCACATAATTCATTACCAAAAGGTTTTCTGCCCTGAAATCCTAACAGGGATCCAAGTTTTCATTAAAGAGAAACGTTATGAAGTGCTACGTGTATATCTAAAATGCTCAAACAATATCCAATAAAGTACATACACTTTGTACAATGCTGAAAAATAAGTATCAAACCATCAGGTAAAAATGGAAATTGCTTTAAAACATTGCTACTTGGTCTCCAAAATATTAATATGGTTATTAGCAAGTAGTCATTTTATATGCAAGACCATGTTTTCCCTGACAATTACTTTTCCCATCTGCTTTGCTAACTTTTGTACAGTTTTGTTCAATATTTTCTCCACTGTTTTGGCATTTATTGTACTGTAATAGACAAAATAAAGGCTAAATATAAAATCACAGTGAAATCATGCTCAGGTGAGAACAATATGGCAGAGAAAGGCTTATCTGGTGTATTTTGATAGAACGCCTACAACCTGCAAAACACACTTTCCAACTGCTGAGAATCCACAAGTTTTTCAAATTTTCTATATGTAAGTATAACATCCTACCAATTATACCTAAAACGTAAGTCGAGAGTTTTCTCTCCTATCATTTTGATAAAAATGCAGTTTTAGAGGAAATACATTTTGGGGAAGCAAATATAAGTATCTCTTACTTGAACATTGTCTGAAAACCATTGTATTGAGACATGTACCTAAGAGAAAATTTGGAGTTTAAAAACCCAGAGATGTTTTGTAAGGAAAATGTTTACCTAAAGAGTCTTCAGAAGTCTGTCCAAATTCATATTTGGCAACAGGAAATCAGCTGAATCTTTTCAGCTTACATATAGTAGATCCCTCATAAAATTCTAAGTTTTCTCTGCAAGGTGGAGGACATGAAGATACTCATTTTGTAACTGAAACAGGCAAGGATACAGTCTTAAAATATTTGTTCCGATTTCAGAATTCCAAGGTATTTTATTCTGAACAAATGTATTTATGTTGTAGTTGTTTAAACTTTCTACTCATCCTTTACATAATTGATAAAAGAAATGCTGATACCACCGCTTCGAATTTTTAATTGATGTTATGACCATGTCACCCATTTTGACTTCACTAAGAGCAGAAACTTCTCTATTCTAGGCTTTTAGCCTTGTTCCATGATGAATTATTGTGCCATAGCAACACAATAGCTGTTTAGTTTAATTAGCTATACGGTTTTACAGATAGCTGAATCAAGACCTTCATTTTTCTGCCTGGGATTTATGCCCTTAGAGAGGCAAGCTTTTTCCAGATGAAAATATTTCTGGCCATCTCAAGAAAAAGAACATCTAGCCAAGTAAGAACATAAAATACACAATAAAACATTTAATAATTTAATCTTAAAATCTTTAAATGATGATCGAATGAGTGACAGAATTACGTTAACCTTAATTAATGAAGACATTAACTGAACTGTAATTTGAGCAAACTAGTTATGCTGGTTGTATTATGCACAGCCATGATCTCTGTTTAGGGAAGCTTGAGAGAGGAAAGAAAACACAGGTATTTCAATATGCCTTTGGAAATAGTTATCTATCTATCAAGTAACTTCACTGATAACCCTTTATTGCATCATGTGAAAGTTACTAAAATAATGTACAAATTATTCTCAATTCCACAGGTTATTATGTGTATGAATGGTGATGAAAAGATTATATAAAAACAAACTAATGCTTATAGACATACAGATAACATATAACTATATATTTGCTCATTATACACACACATATATGTGATCGCTACATGTTATACATTGTAAATAACCTATAAATGTACTGATTTAAAAACATTAGATTAAGCTTTTATGTCATAATTTGATAACCATTCAGTGCTTCTGAAAAGTTTGAGTTGAGGCCTCCTTTGAAAAAAAAGATGACAGTAATAGACCTTGTTCTTCTTCATTGTGTTTATGGTTTTAAGTTATTCACAAATCTTCAATTTCCCCATATCCAAAGTGCATCCATAGAAACTCCAGATTAGTAACTTCCTTGTTGAATCACTTGGGAGGCAAGCTTGGAGTTTATGGTGTTACAGGAGTAGAGGAGTTGGAGATGGCATCGTGCTTCTCAGGACTGAGGCTTTGTTACTCTGTTCCCCTATAGTGTGTTCCATAAGGATTTAATCTTGGTCTGTAATGCCACCCTCCAAAAATAAATGGCAAAATCAATATTTGTCTCATGCAAACTTTAAAGTGCATAAAATAAAAATTTCCTCCTACAGGATCCACTCAAGATTTATAATGAATTCTTTTTTTAACCAGAAATCCTTCCATTCTTTTGCATAATATTGCTAACCAAGGTCACTCTGATTTTCCTTGCTTGCTTTATTAATATTATTTGCCTGGTTATTGTTATTATTGTACATTATACAGAACATGTTTCAGTCAATTTGTACTCTGAGATGACTTAAAAATCAGGATATGGGCAGTTTCTTAATGTTTTGTCCCTGTATCTGATCTTTGTCTTGCTCTAAAACACATTGTTTTATCCTTTCAGCATATTCACTTTCCCCCTTGTCGGTTATTTGCATGGATTTAAAGCATTTCAGCCTCTTGCCAAATCTCTTTTTATCTTAGTTTTTCTCAACCTTAATCTATTTTCCTGTACTAAGTCTGTAATTCTGCCTCCACATTCTTTTATTCCCCCCATGAACTTATCTCTAATCACAGGAATTTTTTTTTCCTGCATAAAACCTCCAATACCCTGTGTTACTATTCATTCTGCGTGGTTCTCACAGATTCAGTGGATCAGCATTAATATTAGCATTCTGGGCCACACAGACCCATTTTCCCAGCTAGCAAATCTTCCTATAACTTTCTCAGCCAAATAAGAGAGAGTGTCTATACGGAAGTGTGTCACTGTTAATATATTATTCTTTTAGTCATTTGCAGAAAATATCATTTGCCAAAGGAATAATAATAATAATAATAAACAAATTGGACTAGATTGCAAGAATTTGCCACCTTCCCACCTGAACCACGTGATTCTAGGTTTTGTGGTTTAGAGAAATACATGAAGCAACAATCCGACTCTGACTTTGTTTCTTCCTTCTGATTTTACTGGCTTCAGATTTACCCTCCCGACCGAATTCTTGTAGTAGCAACATGCTCAATATCTTTTTTTTCTTTTCTTTTCTTTTTTTTTATTCTTAAGACTTTGAGTTTCACCTCATTGACTAACCTCTCGCCTTTCTTAAACGTTAAGGAGCAGAGTACCAATAACGAAACCCAGCCTGTTAAAATTAGAACCATACATCCTAATGGCAGGGTTTCTTATAAGATAATTCCTGCTCTTCCATCTTCTGGAACTCTGCTGGGGGACCCGTGGGGAGATAATGCCGTGTCCCGTTGATGTTCCTGGTACCACCGCTGTGCGCTAGGAGCTTCCCCCAACTCCCCCCACCCCC
>LNAC01000092.1:584568-601536 GCA_002007465.1 Ailurus styani
AGGGGGGAGGATAAATCCCAAGCACTCCTACTCATCCACTGGCATGCTGAATCGAACTGATCCTGGACTCTAAATACGACCATGTGGATACAGGCCAGGTCTCCATTTTTCCTACCTTACATGGTTGATACGTGTGCCCTTCATGTTCTCCTGAGTCAGTTATCTCCCCTCCCCTTGTCCTCTCTGTTGGTTGTAGTGTCTCAGTGGCTTTCTATTTCATTTTTCTTCTCATCTGACTTGGGCGTTAGTGAGTCATTCATTCATTAGTGCATTCATTCATTCAGTAAATATTTAACAAACACAGCTGCACTGTGGGAGGGTGCAAAAGGAAATAAAACAGACTGATCTCACTGGTGGAACAGACTATACAAAGTAAATACATAAGAATCACAGTAATTTATTATTGCAACAGGTGCTGAGAAGGAAATAAAATGGCAAGATGTGATGGAGCATAGAGAATGATGAGGGGGGAAGGGAGCCACCTACCTGAGAGCGTATGGGCAGGACGATTCTCCCTTTGGAAGTCTTTAAATGAAAACCTCGATGAAGTGTAAATTCAAATATACAGATCAGTGTTCCAGAAAATGTAAGAGAGAGCAAAGGCCCTGTGGTAGGAAAGAGGAGCGTTAGAAGAACAAGAAAACCTGCGTGGCAAAGCAGAGTCATAGCATAGTAACATGGGGACGCAATGAGTGTGCCGATGTTATAAAGATGTTATAAAGACCTTATGAGACATGAACATGTAGTGTATTTTGAATGATGTTAGGAATCAAAAGAGAGTTTTAAACTGGAAGTTCAGTTGGCTGGCTTATCCTTTTAATGATTACAGCCAATGAGGTGGTCCAAGGGAGAAACTGTGATGTCTTAGACCTAAGTAGTGCTAATGATATTAACAGAAATAGATATTTGCGTGTATTTGTAGGCTTAGCTGACATATCATCCCATGGATCCTGGGGACTTGTCATTCGTCCCTCAATGTTACTTGATAATTTTTACCTCTTCATAAGATAGCCAAAGGTTTTACTTTGTGTGCAGACTGATCCCGGTTAGATGTTCAAGGTGTCTCCAGTGACCAGTTTTGTCTGGGCAGAATATAATTATTTAGGAAGGGAGAACAATAATCACATATAACTTATCATTAGCAATGGGAAAATCAAATGATAGGCCAATGGAAGATTTGGTTGCTGAAAAGAATCTATAAGAGTTAGCTTTTATTGTTGTTTTTATAACACCAACATTTTAAAGAAGAGGTAAGTGAACACTGTTAAATAGTAATGAATGACCTTGAAAATGACTACAAAGTGTTTGGCTCTGATATGAAAGATGCTACTGGGGAAATCCATTTTAAATATTGCCTTCTTCAATGAAAATAAAGAAAATTTCCTAGGATGTAAAACATGCTTCCTCATGATTTCTTATTATAGTCTCTAGTATGTAAAAGTTCAGCATAATGTTCAAGGCTCTTCAAAGTCTACCCTGCTCACCTTTATTAGTTGTTCCTAACACATGGCTTATGCTTTTGACACACTTGATTTTTTTAAAGATTTTATTTATTTGAGAAAGAGAGAGAGAGCTGGGAGTGGGGGAGGGTCAGAGAGAGAAGCAGGCTCCCCCCTGAGTGGAGAGTCTGATGCAGTGTTCGATACTAGGACTCTAGGATCATGACCTGAGCCACAGGTAGACACTTAGGCAACTGAGCCACCCAGGGGCCTGTGCCACACTTGATTTTTTTTTTTAAGACTTTATTTTATTTATCTGACAGAGAGAGAGAGAGAGAGAGAGAGGGAGAGAGAGAGGGAGAGAGATCACAAGTAGGCAGAGAGGCAGGCAGAGAGAAGGAAGCAGGCTCCTTGCTGAGCAGGGAGCACGATGCGGGCCTCGATCCCAGGACCCTGAGATCATGACCTGAGCCAAAGGCAGAGGCTTTAACCCACTGAGCCACCCAGGTGCCCCCACACTTGATTTTTAAATTATTCTTTCAATATTTTTTGGGGGGGGAGGTAAAGTGCTTATCCTTGCTTTTGTCCCTACTTGAAATGTTTTCCTTTAGTTTATCCAAGTCTAAAATTACTACAAGTACCTCTACAAATATAACCTCTGTGAAAATTACCCTGAGGTTGCTAATGACTTTTCCCCCTACAATCCCATAGCACTTATTACACATGTTTATTTATTTTTTTTAAGATTTTATTACTCTATGAGAGAGATAGAGAGCACGGGTAGGGGAAGGAGCAGAGGGAGAGGGAGAAGCAGACTCCCCACTGGGAAGGGAGCCTGATGTGAGGCTGGATCCCAGGACCCTGGAGTCAGGACCTGAGTTGAAGGCAGAGGCTTAACCAACTCAGCCTCCCAGGTGCCCCATATACATGCTTAGTTTAGCAGAGTCTAATTTTTATATAGATAAGCTTATATCTCTTTCTCTTCCACTGTTTAGAAGTTGCTCCTTGAAACCACTGATACTCACTTTTTTCCTTTGCACATTGACTGTACAGAGCAGGAGGCTACCGATAAATATGCTGAGCACTGAATAAAATCCTACTTCGCCTCACCAAATCTAACCACAAACCACAACACTTAAATTGTCGTACAATCTGGACTAGAAACAGGAACCACCGTGTTCTAGTTTTCCTGGGGTGACCCTTCAAGGCAGCCTCCACTCGTAATTCCATAGGGACTATAGTTATGTTTCCATGACATGCTTACATTGTCTTGGCCTCACAAAACAGTGGGTCACATGCCTTCTACATTTTATCATCACAGAGGCCAAGCCCCATATCAGCTACTTTGCTGCTTGTTCTCCTGAATCATCTCAGTTAAGCCCACAACACGGTTTATGTAGGTAGTAGCTAATTCCATGTTGGAGAGGGAAAGGGGTTAAGCAACTTCCTTACGCTCTCACAGCCGGAAAATATTACTTCAGATCCGTTTGACTTGCCCTTTCCTCTGCAATTCCACTGACCAGGAGAAGCACAACATCACCTTAGGAAGCTGTAGGCAGGCACATTAAGTCTCTGTCGCCTATCCTAAGAAACAGATTGGAAGGCCCGCATGCTCTACCTACCTATAAACCTGCAACGTTCAGGAGGTGTTAAAAGGTTTGCTGTTGGCCAACCACTAAGGGGCAGTGATACACAACAATCTACTCACTGTGGCTCTGAGCAGTGAGTCAGGGCAGCTGCGGGTCCATTGCAAGGAAAAGAATTGAATCCTCTCGGTTTTATTTCTCAGTAGAGAACTGGAGCAGAAACAAAGCAAAACACTTTGTCTCCCTCCAGGATCTAGTTATACCTTTTACTAAGACAAGCACATCACATTCAATTCTTCTCTCCCCACAGCTGATGAGAGAGAAATACATTCAAAGAAGCAGCCAGAGCCGCCAGATGACTCTTGCACAAAAATAAACGGTAGCTTTGTTTACAGAACTCTTTCTCATTTTTACCCACCGCCCTGTGCTCATAGAGGCAAGCGAGTTAACATCTAGCCTGAAAAGATATTCTCTTTTCATGGCTGGAGTTTAAGATTTCAAATGGGCTGTAATGTCTGAATGCCCGGCCTCCAGCAATTAGTGTCCTGGTAGCTAATGTTCTCTGAGCTCTATTGGGTCCAGCTACTTTGCATAATATCCTCAGATATTGCTTTTACACTGGGCAAGCTTTGGATGCAGGGAACTTGCTAGGAGAAAGGTTGGGGGGAAATCCTCGCACTAGAGTTGACATGCTGTGTTGATCGAGTTCAAAATTCAACCATTCCTGAGACAGATGGGGGAGCTCTGAGACTCTCAATCCAAAAATCGCATCAGCGGCGGCTGATGCCTCTGCATATGCTGACAATAGCTACAGTCTGAAAAGCAGGGTTTACACGCCTGAAATAAATTGTTTTGATTAGAACCTTTAGGAGAGAAAGTCATAAGGTACAGTTTTATTGACTACTTGCCAAACAACACAGACCCATGCACTGTAAGCTTGTTTTGCTCGTGTAAGTCAAGCACCGACGAGGCTTTTATTTTCTAAGGACTCGGGGTGTAATATATTATCATTTACTCTGAATTATTGCGCACATGGCATACGATGAAGCAGAATTGATTCTCAAGTATTGCTGACCTCTGTGTCCGTGTCTGTTTATTACCTTATTTCCTTGTAGCAGGTGTATCCTCCTAATTTGGTGTAATGGAGACTGCTTTGATGACTTGGTAATCTACTAAGTGTTGTGGCCCGCAAAGTGAGTTCAAAAAGCTGCCACTGGGTTCTAAAGAAACAAATTGTAAAGAGAATAATCATGTAACTAGCTGTATTAATAATGCCTTCTCTCCTTTTTCTGCCCTTCTTCCCTGAAGCGTATTTTTTTTCCTCCTGCAGAGAGCTTCCTTTTAAGCTGGTGCTGTTTTTCAAAAACAAGACAATTCAGTGCAATCAACCAAATAAAATTTGGACAAATAGTTGTAAAATGCAAAATTAGAAGCCAGCATCCTTTTTTTTTTCCTCCTGAAGCTGGACCTGCGTTACATTATTCCCCGAGAAACAAATTGATCGTGATCCTCTTTTCCCAACACCATGCAAAGAGATTATTCTTCTTTCTTACTTTCTTAGCCTGTTTATGTGGGTTTCAGAGTTGGCTATTATAGATAGAATTGAGCAGACACAAGGCTTATTGTATTACTACCTGTAATGACACTATCTTGTTGTATCTAGTGCATGTGCATGAAAACAAACATCTTGTGGAGAGAGAAAATTGTGTGTGCACGTCTCCATATGCAGACTCTTATGAGAACTAATAAAACAAAAGACAGGAATAAAAGGAAACCATATATATTATGTCATCTATTTTATTATAGACACCGTATTCCACATTTTACATTTATCATTTCATTTTATATCAAATCACCCCCCCCAAAATACAACTAACAAATATATACTGCTGTACCTATTAAGTGTAAACTTTGGCTCATCAATCTTTTGGTATTTACTAATCCTACTACATTCTAACGTTGTGTCAGATGAATTAATCAATTAATAAAGTGAATGTAGAACATAATGACTTCCCTCTAGGATTTTATCATCCATTGAAGAGATATGAATCATAGCATTTCATTGTTACCTACGAAATGTTAAATGTCAAATGATTATTAAAACAATGTAATAAGCTATCAATAAGGGCCAGATATTGCTGATCAAACAGAACAATAATTTATTTCATATAATAAATGCCTATTTAAAAAAGGACATGTATTAATTAAAATGGCAACCTCAGTATATATGGCTAACATTTGACCAATAGGTCTCCACGTTTCATAAATTGTTCTTAATATGTGCTGACACCACCAGATTCTAAAGTGGTGAGATCCAGGGTCTCAATTTTTAATAACTCATTTGAATGACAAGTTGCCTAGCTTTCAATTTATATGCTGCAGGAGAGCTAAAGGTAGAATTAAATTTGCTAGAATCTGCACCTTGAATTGTTGGGGTTAGCTCTGAAATATAGGACCACAGATTCTAAATTTCATCATGCAATTTGCACTATCAGAAACTCACAAATGCTAATTGCAGAGTGCCTGTCATTTCTCTAAACGACATCAACACAGTATTGTTGCAATGTGTGCCATGGAGATTTTTATCTTTGTTATTATTACAAGATAAATAAAAAGATTTTTACATGAAATTTCTAAACATTTCTCTACATGCCAGAAATACCAGGTGTGATTTTATGGGGTTCACTTGCCTAAACAACTCCTCTTACTCAATTACGCCCTGAGAATGTGAGGCTGCTGGATGCAGCAGGAATATGTAGTTCCAGCACACTGAAAGAGTTAAGTGCTGTCCCTCTGCTCTTAAGCAGCCAGGAGGGTCATAAGCATTGCAGTAAATGGAGCATCATTTATTACCTCTGTCTCTTCCACTGTGTTTTTGAGAGGAAGTATTGGCACTTACTTTGCAACAGATTTGATCTTCTGTTCTCTGAGGAAATGCTGTCACTGGTATTATTTACTCTCTGAGCAACAAATCCTCATAAATTATAATGGTTCTCCAGACAGCCATTTGCAAATTTAATCAGGGATGATTTCCTTGCCTTTTTCAATTAGCCCCAAATTATATTCAGGTGCTGAAATATACTAAGTTCTGTTCTATATTTATTCTGGAAACAGGACTACAATAAGCTTCCAATCTAAAAGAAAAGGTACAGATTAAAATATATCTAACTTATAGCCTATTTTAAACATATATATGTGTGTGTGTGTGTGTGTGTGTATATATATATATACACACACACATATGTATATATATATATATATATATATATATATATATATATATATATATACTACTTTTGTTTTAAAGTGTATAAGCACTGCAAAAGATTCTAGGTCACTTTTGTGCCAAAACATTTTATTGCTTCCCAAAGACGACACACACCACCCAAATAACCAAAAATCATAGAATGTTAACATTAACTAGAGCCTTATCCCTATAGCACAGACTTCGAAGACAGTTGAACCTAAATTTGCATTCTGACTTCACCATTTACTAGGCATATGCCCATGAGAATATTTTAACTTCTCTAAGATTCAATTTCTTCAAATGTAAAATGGAATAATAATAATACATCTCTCACACAATTATTAAATGATTAAATGATATAACAGATATAAATAATGTAGAGAAATCTAGACATAGTACAGAATAAATGGTAGCTATTATAAAAAGTTCAAATCACTTCTCTTTTTTAAATGAAATAACCAATGTAACCTGAAAGAATTTAAATAACTACCAAGGATCATATTGAGAGTTGGGATAGCCTCAGGTATTGAACATGTGTCTCCAGTTTGGGATCACTTTTTATTAAACTCTTTGCTGCAGCAGTTTATACTACATAGGACACTCAACTGTAGATAATTCCCCGAGCGGTTTACTCACTGTTTAGTGAAGGTCCTACCATTTTTTTCAAATAATGATATAGAAGAGTAGTGGTCCCTCACCTCCGGATATTGTTCTAGAGATTTCAATGACATTTTAAAGCTTATTTCAAACTCTTCTTGCATTTCGACCTGGTACTGTTGGACACTGATATGGGATGGAGTTGAGCTGACTCAAAAATCAATACTCAACAATTCTGAACTGATGTTAATAAGTTAAGGAAAGCATCGAGCAAGGGGCAAAAGTAGGGTAGCCTCCATAAATTGAAAGAATAACATTTCTCTTCCAGAGGTGGAACATGAGGAGAGGGTTATAGCTGGAAGTTGTATTTGATCTTTTTTTTTTACATTCTTCTTATAAAATTATTCTGGGAGCTAATAATGAGAGACCAAGGAAATTATGTGAACAGGAAACCTGAAAGCTAAGCACACACAGATACATAAATATATTTCTTTTTAAACATTTAGATTAAATACTAGTTGAAATTGCAACAGGCAGACAGTAACAATTTTCTGAAAAATAAAGATAATAATCTATAATTTTAGTATCAGCATCACCCCAAACCTTAGGAATTTAAAGATTTAGCAAACCAAATAGATAAGTATTTAAAAAAATAAGCCCAAGTCAAGAAAATATTAAAAATAAAAAAAAAATATTTGGCAAAAACAAATCTGTAGTTTTAATGCCACAGTATTATATAAGATTACATTGAGCCAAACAGTAAAACAACTGCATTCTACTCCTGTCATTAATTTTGGCTTTGGGATTATGTTTTATTTTGATCCTATTTTATTGATTAGGGAAAAAATGTAACATTCAATCCTTTTCTAAATAAGAAATGATCCAAGGTATACAGACTTTTAAACTCTGGAGTCATTTTATTAATCTATGAAAAATATGTTTTTACGAGTATATATTTGTATATGTGAGTTGATGAATACTGGTAGGTATCAAAAATGGTGGAAAGAGAAATATAATAAATGATAAAAAGATTTATTTATTTGAGAAGGAGTGAATGAGTGAGGGGGGGTGGACAGGGCAGAGCAAGAGGGTGAAAGAAAATCTCAAGGGGAACAGATTCCCCACTGAGCATGGAACTTACTTAAGGCTTGATCCAATGACCCTGATATCATGACCGAAATCAACAGTGGGATTCTTAACTGACTGAACCACCCAGGTGCCCCTAAATCAATGTCTTAAAGAAAGAAAAAAGAGTTGGAGGACAAAGTATCAGCTCATCTACTGATAAAGATTAAGTTGGAAAACATCAGTTGGTGTTGGAGTAAGTGGTTCTGTTGAGTAGCCACCCAAACAAAATAGATACAAACAAGAATAGATATGTCATCCCATCCCTGTGGTGTCCTTTGTTCTCATTACAACTCTTATTATTCTAGCTCATAGACTTGATTCTTTCTAAATCTTTATCCACATTAATATAAATCCTGGAAGGTTTAATACATAATCAAGAACATAAAAACAGTGATGTATTACAGGGAAATAAAACGGTATCTTAATAATTTGATCCAATAAGAACTAGAATTTTGCCTCTAATATCTTGCCATCCCAAAATTTATGGTATAGCAACATCACTTTCACTAATGCAGTATCCATTTTCACTCAGCTTAGTGATTACCTTCCATATGTATTGTGCATGCAGCATTTACTTTGCACTGGTAGTTTACCTAAGCAACATGGATATGTCACATCTGTTTAGCTTTAATGAACCTAACATAAAACATAAAAGATGATTTCTGTATCTGTCATACTTTTGCAATTTAATATGACAAGTTTAATATATCTTAAGACCTTCACCTTTGTGTTCTGTTTTACAATTTTCATAATGTTGTATATTTAAAACTCATCCTCTACTCTACTCAAAAAAAAAAATATATTGATACGTAAGTATTCTATGCCAGCATTGTTTTTAACAGAATGTGATCCTTTGTCTCTCTTCAAAAATCTTACCTGATGAATAATGGAGTTTTATTGCAGTTACTCTTAATGAAGTAACATAGGCTTTCCTCATTGCCTTCTGAACTCCAACATCTCAAGCGTGGAAGAGAAGCAAAGACCCATGAGGACAGGCTGTAGAAATGACTTTTAAATGTCCTATTTTGCATATCCCCATCCTTCCTATTGGTAGATACCTATCAGAGCAGACAAAGGAATCTAAAGTTATATGCTTGGTTGTTAAACCTTTAATAACGATGGCTAAAACATTTATTAATTATTATCTTTTTGTTATAAAGGTAAAAGAATACTCACAGGAGAAGGTAATATGAAGTAAATAGTGTCCTATCACTATTTGCTCTAATAGTCAAACTGAAACCACCTGGTGGAAATTGAAAACAGGAAGATGGCTCATCTGTCTCATTCCAAATATGGATATGTTTAGAAATCTCAGAGTCGGGTGCCTGGGTGGCTCCATTGGTTGAGGCATGGACTTTTGGTTTTGGCTCACGTCATGATCTCAGGGTTGGGAGATCAAGTATGGCATTGGGCTGCACGCCCAGCAGAGTCTGCTTGAGATTCTCTCCCACTGCTCCTCCCTCAATTTGCCTGTGTTCTCCCTTTCTTTCTCTCAAATAAATAAATCTTAAAAAAAAAAGAATAAAGAAATCTCAAGAGGACACTGTTATTACTATTATTTTTTAAATATCACTAAACGATAATAATACTCCTCATAAAGGAAAATGTGGACCTCTCTCTGTTCTTAGATTTCCTTTTGCCCAGGGAAGGAAGATGAACTTTTCTCATGTGTAAGGCTGAGAGCAGAGAATTGATGAATGTGACCCAGCCCTGTTCTCTCTCTAATACATCTGCTAGAAGAAAACACATATTGCTTCACCTTCCTGAATGCTTTGCAGGGACAGGACCCCATGAAGGAGTATAACTTTCCACAACACTTGAAACTGGGTGGACAAGTTCAATTTCAGTGTGTAATCTGAGCAAGCCCATAAGACTAACAGACTGAAAGACAATTTCTCCAATTTAGCCTTTATCAGCATTCTTTGTGTTCTTTTGATCTCCATCTGTCTGATCCCTGTGTCTCTTAATTGATTCCAACTAGAGCATGAAAATAATGCTATTTAGTGTTCACCCCTCAAGTAGCTCATGCTTATTGATGTCTCATTTGGTGGAATTTTATAAATTTATATTGCTTACAAACTCCACTGAATTATGACTCAGTGTTTCACAAGTGCTTAATTATTTACTTCTATAGCAAAGTTATAGTTTTCATTATATTGATAATAGATTTTTTTTAACTTTTCATTACTTAGATTCAGTTGGACATCAATAAAATCTCAATGATCATAGATAGAATACAGTGACAAGATCAAATGCAGAAGAAATCAGCTTTAGTAACATCTAGGTGTATGGAAGGATTTGCAAGTGAAGAGTGTAAATTGTCCTTTTTTAATGTATTTTAATTATGTCCACTTTCAGGAAATCATGGTATCACCAGGTTTTTAGTGGAAAGAGTCCCAAGTTTTTTAATCCTTGAATATTATTGGAGATGTTCCATTTTTTTTTAATTTTTCTAGAACAGCTTAAAATCATTACTCTGGTATTTCCCTGATTTTTCATAAATTCAGTCATATAGGCAAAGTGTCTTCTACAGAACGTTTTGTGCCAGAATTTGTCTCTGTACAAACCAGTTTCAAAGGATCTTTAATATGTCTTTGTTTAATACATTAATAAATGAAACATCAAGTGAACTGATTTCCTTTATAGCCATGAGATATTGCTCTTCCTTAAGAATGTATATTTAGGTACTCGCATTTTGACTCCCCACATTTTTTTATCTTTGTATTGCATTTATTACATTTTATTTTACACTTAAATTTTATTTTACACTGACCTTATCACCACCCTCCCATATCAGGAGAAAATGAGAGAAAGAGGAAAAATCTTCAGATTCCCTTGACTCCCTCTTGTATTTTTTGTCCTTCAAATACAGAGTGATACATTATCTGTAGGCCAAGTGCTTTGAGTTCATTTCCCATTTATAAAAATCCAAGCATGCAAATATCCCTGTGCTCTCAGAAATGCAAGCTCAATTTAAGCTATGTCACTGAGGAACAAAAGCAATTAAATTAGCCTTCCCTGTTCTCCTTGAAGCCTTTCTCCTGACCATACCACTTTACTGATAATTTGTCTCAAAAATCATGTCAAGAGAGCTCAAGATCAAACTCTTATGGTACTCACCACCATAAGCCTCACTTCACCTCTGGAAGAAAAGGTTTGGGTGAAGCTGACTTCCCTATTTGCTTTTCACTCTGATGAAAACTTTCCTCAGGAGCCCTGGCTGTCTTCATTGACACTGATGTGCTCTCACTCCAAACTTAAACTTTCATTTCCACTTTAAATGTCATTGATGTGACCTTCATGTGGAAGCATAATGATTAGAATTAAACATACCTAATATTACTGTCAGTTTACTTTTGCTGACGATTATCCTTGTCCATTTTATAATTTTAAATCTGGAAAGGATCTTAGCAAAAAAAAATGATAAAGACAAAATTACTGTGTCATTGCATGACTAATGACTAACACGCAATCATTTGGTGACTAATATAGATTCAGTGAATACCCTGAACGGGAAAGCTACTTCACAAGAACTTGGGACTAGTAACTAAACTCTAATTAATGTAGTAAATAAAAGCAAGAATATAATTTTAAAACCCAGAGTGGTAATCATGAATAATCTTAAAATTCTATTCTGAGTGCTTTGCACTTAGAAAGGATCATAGTCCAGATTATGTATAGACTATTAAATATAGCCAGCCCATACCCAAATACTTCACACAATATTAGCATTTGTTGATTGATTTACCAACATTTTTCTGGTGACTAATTTTTTTTTATCTTCTCTAAACATTTTGATGAAACAGATTTATCTCATCTCTCAATCTGAGAGTACTTGTGTGTCTGACATCTCAGAGACAATTATAAAATATGGAAAATATAGAAGAAATTATAAAATATGGAAAATATAATCAAACCCATCAAGACATACCCCTTCATAGCAAAACAAAGCAAATGCACAAAGATAAAATACACATAGTGATGTTAGTCTGCGGACTTCTGGATGAGAAACTGGTTGTTTTTATTATGTGATTTTATGTGACTTTTTTTCTTTTTAAGAATATTAGAAGCAATGTCTCTTGAGTGATAATGGAAAACCATCATTAATATATTGAGAATCTATAGACATACAATGGGAAAAATGTGAATAAAATTCTGAGCATTGCTTTGAGTTGGATCAAGGAATACTGATATGCTTAACTGTCACTTTTCTTTTAAACCTTTTTGAACCAACCTGTGCAAAATAGCAGGAAGAAATGTCAACCAAGAGACACTGTCCATCAGACTATGGCATAGTGCAAGCATCGGGTAAATATATTAAAGTCCCAGAGGAAATCACTTGGAGCACTGACACTTTATATTTTTATACTTATGCTAAAGGCAAAATGTTAAACGAAATTTGTGCTGGTATCCACTCATATATCTTCAAAAAGACCTAAATTATTTGGGGGATGATGAAGCTGAACAACCCAGAGGGTAGTAACACGTATTGAATGATGTTATAAGGGGGAATAATGGCCTTCTCTATAGAATCACACTACTGTGTAGGACCTCCTCTTCCCTTCTTGCTCAAAGGGGCTGTTCCTAGTGACACCAGGAAGAGCTAACAGTTCTCCTAACTGTACACAGTTGGAGAAGAAACATAGCTAAATTCTTCTGCCCTGTCTTCTGAAGAGGTCATTCTTTCAAGCAGTCGCTTTAGCAATTCACTTCAATTTGGAGGAAATGAGTTTTTGTTACTTGACTACCTGTTCTCAGAAATACCTTTAGCTTGTCAATAGGAAAGGTCCACTTGGGGTTCAGTCAATACATAAAGGAGGTTTTTCAGTCACAGGAGATTCTTACCTTTCAATAGAGCTACTTTCCCACCTTTCCTTTCCCAGGCTATCCCCGGGCTCTCTCTTACAGTTGTATTGTTTGAAAACCATTACCCTTAGTAATGGTATGAGGATTGTGATCTCAAACGTGACTGTAACCATTTCAAAGTGCTAAAGTTAGTGGTAATGCCACCTCAGTGACTAAAGGAACACCAACTGAATTGAAATGTTCTCTTGTTAATGGAAAAGAAAAATAAAACATAAAATAAAATCAAAAACCAAAAAAAAAAAAAAAAAAAAAAAGCCCTCTATAACTTCGGAGAGAGTGAGCAACAATTCTCACAATGCCAAGAACAGCAGGGAGCTCTCCCATACGTACCCTGAAATAATCATGTCTTGGTCATGTTGGGTATGAATTTCTATTAAGAGGTGACTTGGGTCTTTGTGCTTTAGGCTTTTGGGCTCTCAGGAGGAATAAAAAGGCCTCCCTGGGAAAACTGGGTACCATTAGATAAAGGATATCTAAATGGCCTGGGGTGGAAATATGACACATTTCCTAATATGTCAGAACAGAATCAGAATCTGACATTAGCCTCCAAATGGCACTAATTCAGAAACCCATTTTTAATCAACTTGGCTATTTCCATATGTCTATTTTTATATTTCTTGCCTGTCACCCTAATTTAAAGTCACTTTGACAAGGGTGCTATTTTGGGCTTCCATTTCTAGTCTGTCTCTATGCCTCTGTGTTTTCCGACTTTTTAATTTCAGTTGTAATCCCAACTAGATATGAGAATAATAGATATGCTAGATTGTGCCTTATACACGGTTGGAATGCCAACTATTTCTTATAAATATATAATTTATTTCATTCCTGTAATTAACTGTGACCTCACAAATACAATAGTAGCTTATCTGACTCTAGATAAAAATTCAGTATTCTGGAGGGATCAGATCTCTTGCTAGAGTGGCATAGATGCTTTTGATGTTCAATGAATATTAATCAATGGTGATGGAAATATTAATGAATAGTAGAAAGTGATACTGTAAAAAGGAAGCAGATAATATCTTTTTAAGTTAAAGTTTAGGTTTTTATATAATAATAAATGATATTATATAATCTGCTTAAGGATGGAAAAAGTACACACACACACACACTCACTCCATTTTTTTGAATATTAATTTTCAGTTACAGAGAGTTGTGTAAAGACTGGGAATTCTATACCTTTTTGAAAAATCTCTTCCTATAATTTTTACCAGTCTGTTTCTAAAACAAGTCAGCTTTAAATTGTATTGTCAAGAGGGTAAATTTCTGCACATCAGTGAAGCTGTTGCATTAAGTTCAATAGCCATTCTTTTAAAGTGAATAGTTTACTAGAGCTGTACCCACTCTCCAATTTTCAAAAATGTATATAGGTAAATTTCTCATTTTTATTTATGGAGCCCTAGAAAAAATAATTGCTGAGTTACAAGCCACAATAGCTATGTTTCAGAATTACAGCACATGCATATATCTTTCAGAATGCAGAACTCTTGCACAGTGTGATATGCATTGGGCATGCATCAAAAGGAATTTCCAAACTGTATATTGGCATGTGGAAGGGAGGGCGGGTTATCACTGATATCGAGATATGAATTTTTCAGTTCCACTGCCATGCATTATGAATAATGTATATGGCATTCAATGGTAAAACAGCAGTTCCCATCAGCATGCAATACTCTATAAACAAGTATAGGGACACCACAGCATTAGTAATATAATTAATTGGTCCTGAATCTTAGTATGAAGGCTTCATCTTCATCAGGACTAGTGAGACAAACCTGGGTTTTCATACGCTTCCGCTGCTGGCCTGGCAGGTAGCATGAGATAGGATACAGTTAACAAGGCCAAGTGGATTAATTTTGTGGGGAGAGAGAACTTAGAAAAGTTTTCAACAGTGATATGTGGCAATTTGAGGTAGAGAAAATTAATTTTCTTTCCGTTTTCCTTTTTTTTTTTTAATGCTCTTATGTTTTACCAGTAAAAGTTCGCCAGCATTTACTTAGCATCAGAAAATCAGACAGGAATGGCTATAAGCTCAGAATCTGGGGCAATTTGGGGCTTGTTTTGAATCATGCTCTGGAATTCAGGAAAAGTTATTTATCTAATAGTTTCTTAACTTGAATAAAATGTTGATAATAATACCTGAACTAATAGATTGCTATGAGGTCAAAATTAGATAACTCTTGAGAACAAAATACTAACCAGAATTACCATTCTTTTTATTGGTACCAAAGGTGGACCTTACTTTCTGCATGTCTACCAGGGTAGTGAAAGAACACCCAAAAAGGAAATATTTCTTAGAAATAAGCAGAGAAAAGCAAAATTTACTATTTTAAAGTAAACTCAATAAAACCAAGTCCAAGTGAATTCTAATTTATTAAAGGCCTATGAGGACATGATAAAATAAACTATTTTTTCTGCCTCAGCTCACTGGCATAAACATCATGAGAAAAATGGTGACAGAGAAATCTCAAGTTTCAGGCAAAGCAGTTTAAGACTCCCTCCCCAGGACACATCTCTGTGTCGACGGGGGGAAACATGGACTCCACGAACGAATCAATCAAACAATAACAATAAATATGAGTTACCAGGTAACAGCACAAGACAATCCCAGGAAGACAAATGCTGTCTCGGACAAGGGTATTTAGTGCATGGCTGCAATCTGGAAAAGAAGACAGCTGCAGAGAAGAGTGTTTGAAGAATACATTTTAGGTTCCATTCTTGTCTTGGCTCCTGGTGACCTTATTCCTTCAGAACAAAACCCTACCACAAGAGCCTAGACCATCCATGCTAGGGTCTGTGAGGTTACTCTCATCTCTAGGTGGGAGAAGCCTGGAGCTGATGAAAACAGGTGTGAGTTGAATACCCCTTGGGCCTGGGCATCACTACTTCAGCCCCGACCATAAGACTTTCCTTTTCCTGATGAACTGACCAAAAATGGGAATATGGGAATGATCAAACTGACTGAGATTGTCACAAAAAAAAAAACAAAAAAAAACCAAAAAAAAAACTCTGACTGAATCCATACTCAACCCATGTTAGTAGACCATGCCTGATAACCAGAAGGCAAGTGGAGCTGACAAGCCAAAACCTCAATATCTGCGGAGGACAAACACCATAAAAGAAATTGACCAGCAGGAAGATTTGAACCAGCATTATTGCAATGGACAATCATTTTTAAAGAGAAAATAAAGGAAAATACTAAGAAAATAAACAATTTTAAGTATTATATATGAAAATATACTGGTTGAAATAAATGCAGACTATATGAAGATCATAATAGTAAGGGTACAATAAATACAAAATTAGTGGAATGGAATATCAGATTGAAGAACTCCTAAGTGATTTCAGAAAAGGATAAAGGTGGAAAATACATAAGGAAGCCTAAGAGATATAAGGCCAAACTATAAAAATTAATAGTATTTTTCTGTATCAGCGATAAATAACTAAAACATATCACAAAGCCCTAGTAATAAAAACAGAGCCATTTGGTTGCAGAACAGATAAATAGATAAAATTGATTAAAGGACTTAGAGACAGAACCATATGTATGTGGACATAAAATGCCATAAATATGTTACTGCAAATTAAAAGGACAAGGGCACGTTGTTGAAACTGTAAAAGTTGGCTCACAATATGAAGAAAACTAAAGCTGTATGTATCTTTATGTAACACCAGGTAGCTCCTCTTAGATGAGGTACCTAAATATGAAAAATAAAACTATAAAGGTAGTAGAAGGATATGTGAAAAGTATCTCCACCCCAAAGAGAAGGAATTCTTATGCAAAACTTCTCATCAAAAAGCTCTTTAAAAAGGATTAATTGCATTACATCACAATTAACAACTTCCATCAGTGCAAAACACTATAGACAAAATTAGAGGGAAGCTAGAAGAAGGGTTGGTTGGATATGCATATCCAAAATTGGCAATGGTTGGATACAACCCCCCTCGAAAATACACACACAAGAAACATCAAAACAAAACACAAAAAACCCCCCAGGAAGGTTCTGTAAATCAACAAGAATGAAACAAGGTGGGACCAGGGAGGGAAACAAAGCGTAAGAGACTCTTAATGTCAGGAAACAAACTGAGGGCTGCTGGGGGGGGGGAG
>LNAC01000092.1:601712-761350 GCA_002007465.1 Ailurus styani
GGGGAGGGGGGGAGGGGAGGGGGTGGCTGGAGGATGGACATTGGGGAGGGTATGTGCTATGGTGAGTCCTGTGAATTGTGTAAGACTGATGATTCACAGACCTGTGCCCCTGATGCAAATAATACATTATATGTTAGTAAAAAATAAATAAAATAAAAAATAAAAGAATGATACGGAGATTCCAATGATCAAAGGATCAAAATGTATGAACTGTCATGTACAGAAGAGAAATACTGAAGTGCTGGATAAGCATATGAAGAAATGCACAGTCACTACAAGTCAGAAGCATGCAAACGCAAGTAACAATGTGATATTAGCTTATACTTCTCTGGCAAAACTTTAAAACCCTGGACCATTCTACATCTGAGCATGGGTATTAGGATACAACAACTCACTCTCGCGCTGGTGGTGGCGCTGTAGACTGTGGGATCTATTCTGGACAAGAACCTGCTAGGACACACTTTATACTCTTACACATATATTTTGTCCTAGCAATTCTGCTCCTGGGAATCCATAATGCCGAATTTCTTACATGGGTCCAGAGGGGGCATTTATCAGGATGTTCAGTACAGTGTTCTGAGTGGCGGTAAAGAATTACAGGCAATCAGGGTGCCTATCACCTGGAAAGCAGATGGAGAAAGGTAGTGGACACACATCATCTAGCAGTAGAAGCAAGTAATACACACACACATAACACGGCATGGCTGGATCTTATAAATACAGCTTTGAGTTAAAAGAACAACAGCAACAACAGCATAGAACTAAACTAAAACCAAAACAAAAAAGCCCGGGAGATACAAAGCACAATATTACTTATGTAAATTTAGAAACTGCTTGCATATGTAATCAATACACGTTTTAAAAGAACACAAACAAAAGTGCATAAGAAACATATTAGAATTTTTGTCTCTAAGGAGAAATGGAAGAAAAATGTCTAGGAAATGAAACAAGGAAGTAAGGAAGGGAGGGAGGAAGGAAGGCCACAGGGACCAGGGAGGGAGGTCGGAGGGAGGAAGAAGCAAACAAGAGAGGGGACTTGAGTGGATCAACAATGGTAAGGTACCATGAGTGGTGTGATTAGTTCAATTTTTTTAATTTCGGTTTTTAAAAAAATGAACCAATAATTTGTAGGAGACCATCCCTCCTTTCAATGAATGTTGCATGCACACAAATGTATGTGCTATTTTGCATAAATAAGCCCTAGAGTTATGGATAGGTAAACAAAATAATGATGAAGAAAATCATACATTTTCTTTCTGAAATCTCGAAGACCTCAGTAAAATTTGTATGACATTTAATAGCACGTTATCTGGCAGACAGTACATGTTTAATGTGGTATCCATTAATTAAATCCTTCATACCATAATTAGTTTAAAAGAAAAAAATAGTTTATTTATTCTTCTGAAAAAGACAGAGTAACACTTCAGGGTCCACAGCTGGATGCCTGTCACCCCATGTTCTGTGTGTAAGACTCCTCCTGGCCCCTTGGTATGTGGTGTTAGGCACAGAACTGTAGCGGAGTCCTCAGGGGTCCAACTTAAAAATCATACTGAGTCTGGGATTCAGTTGGTTCTGCTTTGGGCCGGCCTGGGTCTGGTGGGAGGCCTCAGTGTATACCAAATAAAGGCTAACTGTTCATGGGAATCTCAGAAATCAAAAAAGCCACAAACACTGGTGGACAGAGTCAAGCATTTAAAGGTTGTTAGAGCCCTTATCACCTCAAGAAGACTCCTGTAATAGGTCATCATAGGTTTTAGTTTGACTCTGGGAAGGCCAAAGCCCTAGCTAAAAGACATTTGATGCTTTATATCCAAAGAGTTTAGCTCACCACCTGCTGGCACGGCTATTATTTTATGTTTAAGAACTGTAGCCCCAGAAGCTGCAGGTTATCTGGAAAAATGGCAAAATTTTACTAAAAGTAACTTCAAGCTATGATGGCCATCTTGGGGAACATTCCAATTAGACAAGATCACTCATTTAAGAAATGCACTTGCGAGCAAGGGATCCCGAGTTGAATAAACAGAATGGAATGCCTACTTTAATTGGTATACAGAAACTTCCAAAAGACTTCAAGATTCCAAAACAGCTTCATTAAAAGGCTCGTTACAAAAGGTTAATGGAAATTTAAATACACAAGAGGTACCTAAAACAAAAGATCATAGGACTAATGTGACTCCTACTGCCTGTCCTCCCCGCCTCCCATTCTTTTTCACCTGAGTACTCAAGTTTTACTAATTCTTTGTCTGAGCTGCCTTCCCACTCTGAAGAGACTAGTTACTTTTTAAAATAAAACTACCTGAAGTGAGAAATGAACTTCAGATATCCTTCACCCCTTGGTGAAAGATTGAATTAAGAGTCCTAGTTAAAGAATTTCCTAAACCTAAGGTGGTACCCCAGAAGTTTTGTGGTTGTTTTTTTTTTTTTTTAATTTTTTATTTTTTAAGAATTTAAAGTCATTATGGGGCCTACGACCCTGGGTTGTCAGATCTTGGTCAGACTGTACACATGTTGGGAGGACTTGGTGGAACCCCAAAATGGATGCAGGAAGTGAGATGACAAAACCCAGAGGATGATATCCAAGATCCTTGGTCTTCCACATCTCAGAGACCAGAAAAAGGTTGCACAATAGCAGTTGAACTTTTACAAGCCATTCTTAGAGTTTTCCCTGCCCACCCTGATTGGTCTATTTTTCAAACATGCAAACAGACACACAAAAATGAATCCATGCCATTCTTTATATCCCATTTGGAAGTCCTTTTTCTATGGCATTCAGGGTTCCATACAATAAATAAGGTCATACAGCCTGTTCCAACTGCCTTCTTTGTAAATGGATTATCTCCTAAAATGAGTGGATTGATAAAAAGGCAATAAAATGAAATAAAATAATAAAATAAAATAAAAATAAGATGAGAGGCTACAGGCCTGATGGAACTCATGACTTAGCTGAACATTTTGAAAGAAACCCTGAGCAAGATTGAAAACAAAAATCTGCCCAAGTATGAGCTTTCCAGCTACAAAAGCTCCAGTGCCAGAGACCCAAAACACCACCTGGGCCTCCTGCATTGCACCCTCCCCAGGGATCCGTCATCAAAACACAAGTCCCAAGATAGTTGACAGGAGCCTGAGTGGTTCTCACACTTTAGATGAATTCATCTTCCAGAAAACTATTACCAATAATGTCCTTAAACAGCCAAGGGGAAACAGAAATGAAAATTTGCCAAATTTTAGTTGATATCAGAGCTACACTTTCTACTTTAAATTTCACCCTCATAAAGCAACATGTACCTTGGAATAGAAAGAAAGTTCCCAGGGGTGCCTGGGTGGCTCAGTGAGTTAAAGCCTCTGCCTTCTGCTCAGGTCTTGATCTCAGGGTCCTCGGATCGAGGCCCGCATCGGGCTCCCTGCTCGACAGGGAGGCTGCTTCCTCCTCTCTCCCTGCCTGCCTCTCTGCCTACTTATGATCTCTCTCTCTCTGTCAAATAAATAAATAAAATCTTAAAAGAAAAAGAAAGTTCCCATAGTGGGGTATCTAATAAAGTTCAGGAAGAATTTTTTAAAAACATTTGTATATTTATTTTAGAGAGAGTGTGTGAATGGGGCTGTGGGCAGAGGGAGAGGGAGAATCTTCAAGCAGACTCTCCATTGAGCAGGGAGCCCAACATGAAAAGTGGAAACAAAAGATGCAGATAGGTGCAAATAAGCCTCTCTCTAAATTAACTCCATGTCCACTAAAGCCTGAAGCCATACAAAGCTTTCATATCCATGATGGTGGACTTAATTGCTCAGGGGCCAATCTTTCCCAGTCTTGTCCCCTGCAACACTCAGATCTTGCCAGTTAGGAAACTCTATGGGTAGAGATGGAGTTTTGTCCAGGACCTAAGAACTATTAACAAAAGAGTCATTCCTGGGGCACCTGGGTGGCTCAGTTAAGCATCTTCTTCAGCTCAGGCCATGACCTCGGTGTCCTGGGGTTGAGCCCCACACTGAGCTCCCTGTTCACTGGGGAGTCTGTTCCTCTCTCTCCCTCTGCCCGTCCCCCCCTCTCATGTTCCCTCTCCCAAATAAGTAAATAAAATCTTAAACAAACACAAAAATAGTCATTCCTATTTTCCAATTGCTCTAAACTCAAACACTCTTTTGTCGCAAGTTCTGTCAAACTCAAAATGGTTCACTGGTGTAGACCTTTGTACAACCTTTTTTCAGCATCCCTGTAGACCCCAACAGCCAATATTCGTTTGCCTTTACTTGGAACAATTGACAATATACCTGGACAGTTATATCTCTAGGGTTCATTGAGGTCCTTTCTTATTTTCTTCAAGTACTTCACTGAGATTTAAGTGCCCTCCAGTTCCCTGGGAAATCAATTTTTGTACAATATGTAGATGACCTTTTGCTGTGCTCAGTTACCAAAGAGGCACCCATACAAGAGTCTGTTTATTTGCTGCAACAGTTAGCTGAAAAAAAGACACAAAGTCTTTAAGAAAAAATTGCAATTATCTCTAGACACTATTTATTACCTGGGTCATGATTGAAGTACTGAAGGAATTCAGCTATCTCCAAAAGAATTAAACTAATCCAGGAATTTTCTAGACCCACAACTAAACAACACCTTTATAGATTTCTAGGCTTGACTGGTTATTGCAGACTATGGGTTCCTAATTTCTATCTAACTATTTACCTAACTATTAAAAATCTTTTACTGTGTTTGTGCACAAAAGGGATAATCTAGTCCTGGGAATGCTCACACAAGAACATGGTGATAAGCACAGGCTTATTGCCTATGACAGCATATGAGTTGTCTCAGTTGCTCATGTGTATTTCAGCTGTTCTAAAGCTCTATGGCTGCAGCTGCTAAGTCAGTGAAAGCTACAGCACATCTGACCCTAGGAAATGATATTTATTTGCAAACTACATACTCTGTCCAAAGCTTTCTTTACTCTGAATTGACTCAGCATTCCTCTGCAAGTAGACAATCTTTCTTAGAGTTCCTTCTGCTTTTGCCACCTAATCTACATCTTAATTGCTGTAATGACCTTAATTCCAGTATTATCACCCTTGTCTGAGAAAGATCAACCCCATGACAGTGAGGCAATAACATCCTATTTTGTGACATTGCAGCCTTATCTACAAGACACCCCTAAACAAATCCTAATCTAATTTTGTTTGTGGATAAATACTGTAGAAATGAAAAAAGGAGTTTTCGGGATGATGATGTTCTTACTACCCAATGTGACTCAAATGAGAGTAGAACTAACTACTCTGGAGCTAAATTCTCCCAACAAGCAGAACTCCATGGTCTTACCTGAGCATGCCAGCCATCAGAAGGACAAACCCATTGTATTGATGGCAGGAATGCCTTTCAGGTTGTCCATGATTTGGGGATGTTGTGCAAACAAAGAGGTGATTTTTGTTTTGTTTTGTTTTTTCCTTCTTCTGAGACCCCAGTCAAAACTGGGCAGCGAGTAATGATTTCCTTACTCTACCTCTTATCTTCTGAAATTGCTGACTTTAAAATTGAGGCCCATACTCAATGACTGAACCTGAATATCAGCATATGGAACTCTAATATATATATATATGGCCGGAATATAAAATATTACAACCATCCTGAAGAAAAGTTTTGCAGTTTCTTAAATGTAGCCATTCTACTTCTAAGAGTGTGGAAAGCCTCTGTGTACATACAGACTTGCACACAAATGTTAATAGCCTCTTTATTTTTAATAAATTTTTAATTATTGCTACATACAACAAAGTGGATAAATTTCAAAATCATTATGGTAAGTGAAAGAAGTCCAACAAAAAAGAGTACATGCTGTACAGCCACATTTATGTAAAATCCTAGAAAATACAAATTAATCTATCCTGGCTAAATGCGGATTAATGGTTACCTGGGAAAGAGGGTGTCTGCGGGATGGTAAATGTGCAGCGTAGACAAGAGGGAGATATCACAAAGGCCAATGAGGAAACTTTTGTGAGTAATATGTTCACTATCCCGATTTCCACTGTGGGTTCCTGGGTGCATTTTTATGTCAAATCTTATCAGTTATACCTTTCCATGTGTATAGTGTATTATATGTCAATTGTATATCAATAAAGTGGCACTAGAGAAAATGCATTGGAACAATATAAAGGTACATTTGAAGAAAATCATCCTATAGTGTCAAGAGGGATCTTTTTTTAAGGAAATACTCCTTTTCAGATTTTTTAAAAAGATTTATATATTTACTTTAGAGACAGAAAGCGAGAGCACAAGCTGGAGGGCAGAGGGAGAGGGAGCGAGATTCTCAAGCAGACTCTGCTGAGCATGGAACCCAACATGAGGCTCAATCCCATGACCTGAAATGAAGAGTCAGACATTTAACCCACTGTGCCACCCAGGCCCCCAGGAGAGATCTTTATGTAATTTGAACAAATACACAGTTAAAACCAAAACGACATAATTAAACCTTACTGGCATGTCTAAAATTTAGTGTAGGCTTGTTTTGGTACCAGTACGCGTCACTGTGTCAAATGCCTGGAGGCCCCATTAGCTAGTCCCCTGCAGAGAACATCAGGGCATAAAGCTCATGCCCTATACTGATGTTTTACTACCTGTATTCTCGCACTTCCTAAAGTCTTCCAATCACAGGCACAGACTGTATTTGATACAAATGTGTGCAATAAGGCTCCCTTTCCACAAGCAAGAAATATCTTACTTTCAACCTAATTGTTTTAAAAAATGGTCCAATTTGAACTACGTATCTCCTTTCTATTTGACAGATAGAAAATTCATCTTTGTCCATAAGCAGCAGTAAAAAACGCCTAATGGTTGCGTCTAGTTCTTTTTTTTTTTTTTAAAGATTTTATTTATTTATTTATGTGACAGAGAGAGAGAGCGATCACAAGCAGGCTGAGAGGCAGGTAGAGGGAGAAGGGGAAGCAGGCTCCCCAGTAAGCAGGGAGCCCAATGTGGGGCTCGATCCCAGGACACTGAGATCATGACCTGAGCCAAAGGCAGAGGCTTTAACCCACGGAGCCACCCACACACCCTGCCTCTAGTTCTTGATCATCAGAATGCACTCGTCTCTCCAAGAAGCCTACAGACTCATTTCACACGGTTCCCTTAGTCCCTTCTGCTCTGCTGCATCTCTGACTCCTATACCTTTACCAAAGCTGGGAACCATGATACTTTTCTACGTAGATTTCTTGATACTCTCCTGGGAATTTTCTACAGATCAGATTAAGGAGCCCCACCACTTGGCTAGCCATAGAACTATACTCTGCTTTCTTCAGTTTCCAGATTTTGTTTTTTGCCTGAAAGAAATCCTCCCTTTCTCTTCATGTTTCTTTCTAGTCTCTTTCCTCTGGGGAACCTAGACTGATTGCTTCAGTGGATTTTGGTTTTAGGAAACAAATGCCAAATAAGGAGAGTGTCATGCAGACAACTTCTGTTTTTTCTTCCTGCCAAAAATGCCTCCATTAAGAAAAGGCAGCTCAGAGCCTGTTACCCGCAGGGCAGAAGAAAGGAGAGGAAAAATTGCAAGGAGAAAGATAAATTGATGTTTCTAACATTTTGCAAGAACAAAAAAGTTGGATTTCCAAACTGTTTTGGTGGCATTTGCTAAAATCTCTCGTAGCCAATCCAATGAACAAAATCAAATGAATCCGCCATGCCTCACAGAGCATTACACTGGTTCTGCATATTGGGCAAGACCAGTAGAACCAGTTAGAATGAAAGTTAGAATCTACCAGATAACAACTCTAAGGTTAGCCTGTGAGAATTCAGATGAATATGTGAATCTGTGTGTGTGTGTGTAAAGGAGGGAGACAGACAGAAACCTAAACTCTTTGTGCATGAAACAATATGCCTTAGTTTACATTAATTATTTTCTCACGTACTGTAGTACTTTATTCTCGCTTCTGTCCTTATGAGAAAATATTTTAGTTTTAGTATCTACTTAAAAAATCAGGTTTAGGGAAGTTAAATGACTTGCCAAAAGAGATGTGATTTATGTGACAGGTGGGATTTGAAATCCAGTTTTTTTCTCTCATTTAAATCTCTTAATATCCTGGTGTTATCAACAGTATTGAATTCAGATTCTGGCTTGACAATTTTGCATGTGAGATGTATTTTTCTTTTCTATGAAATGGGGATAGCCAATTAGGGAGCCACCATACTTATTACTCGTAAGGGAAACATGCCCACATAATACAAAAAGATTGGTAAACCAACTTGATTGTCCTAATATGATCAATTCATCTGCTCTCCTTGGAGAAATGGTAAAAGTATTGCCAAACTATTTTGATGGTATATATCCTTAAAACAATTAAAATATTTTGTCTATTAGGTACAATTCCAGGCTTTAATATAATGGAATAACTACATTTAGGCGAGACAAACTGTGAAGGTCTTTCTAAAAGAAGTTATCTACGTGTTGTTGTTAATTATTTTACTGGCACACTCTTGTTATGAGCAACTTTTAATAAATAAGCAAGAACTACATATGGAGATGAAAATTAATTTACATTCCAAGATGCCTAATGCAGCAGAGTAGTGTAATTGACTTCTTTCATTTCTTTCTCCAGACCTGCTTTCTACCTCCTCCTCCCTCTTTTTTGCCCTGAGAAGCAGACCCAGGATCTTAGGGTTGGTTTTGTTGGATTGGGTTTGCTGGGTCCCCGTTAGAGAAGACAGAAAGGAGAGTGACCTCAAGGTCCTTATTTATCTTGATGCCTACCATTAAGACCAACCTAGGTTGTCGTCCCTTAAAAGACAGCGTGTCCTATAAGATTCTTCCTCTTTTAGGCATTGGGAAGCTTTCCCTCTCCCTAATCCCCTCAGCCTTGGTGGTGGTAACAGTTGTATAGCTAATAGCCACGACTCTTGCATGATCCCTTTCTTTCAGTTTTCTGTACCCATCCATACCTTTGTAATTAATTTATATGTAAATAAACCTTCTTCAAATCACCTTAATTTGAGTGTACCATCAGTTTCTTGTTAGGACCCTGACTGATACAAATTATTACATAAACTTTCAGAAATTTGCTTACATGTAAAAGCTCATATCCAAACATAGAAACTTTTTTTCCTTCACAATTAGTAGCATTCTCTGCATACTTTTTAAAAATTAATAACATATCTTGCAGATTTTTTCCACATTAGCACAATATTTACTGTATTAAAATGAAGTAGGTTTTAAATAGTGTAAAATTTGGAAGCTATCAGAAGAAACCTAAATGTTACGTATAATAGAAATTCTTATGGTCACAAAAATAGTTTAATCCACAATCTTTTTGTTTGTTTCCCACATTTTCATAATCTATTGAATGAGAATTTAATGACTGAAAATTATTCACCTTTTTGAAAACAAGTCATTTTTCCTTTTAATCCTTTGTGTCAATGATTCTTTCAAAATAAATCCCTTCAGTTAGTAAAATAGAGCATATTTACTACCTCAGTAAAAAGTGTGTATCCTTTGAAATTGAAAAATATCAAGGAGCAGTCTAGTTGTAGATAGGCTTCATTACTACTAGAATGAAGGTTGAAATGTATCAAATCAACACACTGTACACCTTAAATTTATAGAATGGTATATGCCAATTATATCTGAATAAAAAATTTTCCAATAAAAGTTTTTCAAAATATAGTTTAGATTGGAGCTTATAAAACCATGGCTCATATCACTGATAATAAGTCTTTTCTATATACTAACTTATCTTCTGGATACATTTAGGAATAATTGTAGAGGATGGGAGGGAGCAAGATCATCTTTTGACTCTGAGAATGAGTTAGCAGAGTGTGTATCTGCTTTGTTCAATTTTCAGGCATCTGCCACAATCATCTAATTCATTTAGCTACACCTCATTTAGGTTACTCAGGTTCATGGAACTTCTGAATAAACCCACCCACAGGTTTTCAGTTTCTTGACATCTTCTTCACTTCCATTGATATATTTATTATCAGAATGTTCTAATAAAATCAATGGAATGCCTTTACAACTATAAATATTCTGGAGAAGTGTTAAATAACATTAGCAAAGGAAATACAGTATCTTGAAATCTAAAAGGAATAACATAACTCTGAGCAAAAATGATATTTTCGCAGAAAATAAAACCATATGGCCAAGTGAGAACCACTTTTCCTTGTTTACATCATCTTATTATTAAATGTTCCGTATGCTATTGTCTGGGCGACTGGAACCGCATTATGTTTCAACAGATTCAATCTATTCATTTATTCAAACTGACAAAACAGAACAATTGTTTATTTCCAAAAAAAGCATACCAATTTCTCCATGGTACTTTTTTTCTCTGTGGATTCCATCAGTTTTTGGCTAGGAAGTGTGTTCTCTTTGCCCTGGAGGAGTCTGCTTTCCTTTGGTTGGCAATTAGCCTTTTCTCAGTGTTTATTTCAGCGCTAAGACTCAGGAGTCTTGTGGAACCTATCTCTAAGCTCATGTAATTCCTTTTACTATTTTAAAGCTACATTAGTCTTTTTAAGCCAAAGAAGAATGGGCCTTCTCTGTGAATTTCAGTCTTAAAATATACTGTGAAAAAGAACACTGTAATTTCCTACAAAAGTATGTTAAAACACTGATATAGTCCTCACTAAGATTGGAATTAAATATTCAATAGAAATGAGAAAAACATGTTGTCATAAATAATCTAACAATAAATAATCTAACAGTTGAAGACCTATACAATTACTAAAAAAATTCAAGTGATACTTAAGACAAAAATGAGCATTAGGTAATATACACATTAATTCTATCAGAGGTGCCAATGTATGCCAATATTCACTCATGTTGAGTAAAATATGGAGCTATACTATACCTTAAGGGCTCATGGAGTGACCTAAATTTATGATGGTGCACTGGGTATAATGATGTTGCCCCACCAAGAAATCATCACACCCTAATCTCTGAGACCTGTGAATATGTTACATATCATATTCAGATGTTATTATCGTTACTGACATTGAAATAGGGAGATTATTCTGGTTTATCCAAGTGGACCTGAAGTAATCACATGGGTTCTTAACAAGTGGAAGATGAAGGCAAAAGGGATGAGTCAGATAGACACAGCAGTAAGGGGAGACGGAAAGAAGATTTCAAGGATGACAAGAACTGGACCATCATTACTGGCTTTGAACATGGAGGAAGAGACCTCCCAGGAAGCTTGAGAAAGGCTCCCAGCAGATAGCCAACAAAAAAACAGGGACCTCTTTCCTACAACTATGCAGAGATCAATCTGCCAGCTCCATGAATTACCCTGGAAAATCATTCTCCGGAACCATCAAAAAGGAAGGCAGCCCTGCCACCACTTTGATTTAGACCTTGTAAGACAGGGACTTTGTTAAGACCTGGATAGGCAAGCCACGTCCACTGACTACAGAACTGTGAGATACCAAACCGATGTTACTTAACCCACTGACTTTGTGGTACTTTGCTAAGGCAGCAAAAGAGAAGTAATACCGTAGCTGAGCTTTGCTTGTGACAGTTTTGCTGGTTCAGAGACTTCTAAATGACCTGATCAATGTTCTTTTAAATCATTTTATTTTATTGTTCTAACTATATCTATTTTCATCAGGTAGAAGGAGGTCAAGAAGTAAGATGTATTACTACACAACTAAGGCATTTTTCCTAGTTTTGTAAAAATTGTTTGAGTCATAATACCCAGTTTCAAAGTTTGCACAAATCTATGGATAGTAACTAATTGAATGCATTAATTTGCTATGGCTACTAACAAAGTACAGAAAACTGAGTGTCTTAACTAAGAAAATGTATTGTCTCATGGTTCTGGAGGCTAGCAGGGCTATCTATGTTCTTTTCTGGATTTTCTAGGGAAGAATCTATTTCCGTGCCTTTTCCAGCTACTACAGAACATCCTCATTCCTTGCCTCATGGCCTCCATCTTCAAAAGCCAACAATACTGCATGTTAAAGGCCTTTGTGATTAAAGTGGACCCATCAAAATAATACAGAATAATCTCTATTTTATGGTCAGTTGATTAGTAAACTTAACATCTTAATTTCCTGTGTGCCATGTAACCTAGCATTCCCATGTTCTGGAGATTAGGACATAGACATCTTTGTGGGGGTCTTACTATACCTACTTTAGGCACTAAGGGCTCATGGAGTAATGATCAAGAGAACTGGCTTTGAGGTACAGAAAAATGGGGTTCATATTCTGCTTCTTTTGTTATATGCTCTTGGGCATGTGTTAGTATATTCTGAGCCTCAAATTTCCCAGCTGCAAAATAGAGGCAAGAGGAGCTACATTGTAGGGAACTTTGGAAATTAAATTTATATAAAGTGTTTAGGAAAGTGTTAAAACAATAACAATAAAATACATGATTATTCTTTTAAGTGTTGAACAAGAGAGGAAGATACCGCTAGAATCCTGACTTAGAGGAAAAGAAGATAGTGACCATGATGAGGTATAAAAACAATGACTCTCCTAACTTTTTGGAATATGAATACTCAAAGAGTAAGAGAGACAGAAAAACACCCTTTCATTACCAGTCCTTCCATTTAGGAATGCCTATCAGGTGAGAGCCTCTAGGCTTAGTGATGTCTTTGGTGAGTTAAGCTGAAAAAAAGAACACTGCTAATAAAAGTAAAACTTGATTTAAAGGATATTTGGTAGTGTCTAGTAAAGTTGAAAAATGCACATACCCAATCTGTTAGTTTTCTAGGGCTACCATAACAAAGCACAAGTGCTTTGAATGGCTTAAAAAAACAGAAATTTTTGACTCACAGTTCTGAAGGGTGGAACAAGACCAAGGTGTTGTCAAGATTGGTTCTTCTGGAGGGTCATGAGGGAAAATATATATCCCATGTCTCTTCTCCAGCTTCAGGTGGTATGCTAGCATTTTCTGATGTTCCTTGGCTTGTAGAAGCATCATTCTTATCTCTGCCTTCATCTTTCATGATGCTTCCCCTGTGTACATGTGTCTGTGTCCAAATTTCCCCTTTTTATAAAAACACCAGTCAGATTAGGGTCTGCCCTAATGATGTCATCTTAATCTGATTTCTCTCCAAAGACCCTGTCTCCAAATAAGGTCACATCCTGAAGTACTTGGGGTGGGGAATTAAACATACAAATTTTGGAGGGATACAATTAAACCATTAACAATTAAACTCATTAACAGATTCCCTTTTACGAATGCAGTAGTTCCCTCTTTATCCATCGGGGATATATTCCAAGAGCCCCAGTGGATACTTAAATCTGCTGATACTACCAAACCCTATATATACTGTTTTTTTCCATATATGCATAATTATGATAAAGTATAATCTATAAATTAGGTGCAGTAAGAGGTAAAAATTACTAAAGGTTAAACTAGAACAATTATAATAATATAATAAAAGTTATGTGAGTGGGTCTTTCTCTTTCTCTCTAAATATCTTAGTGTAATGTACTCACCGTTCTTGTGATAATGCGAAATAATAAAATACCTACTTATGAGATGAGGTGAGATGAATGATGTAGGCATTAGTGACATGGCATTAACTTATAATTGATCTTCTGACAGTATGTCCGAGGGGAGATCATCTCTTTCTGGACTGTGGTTGACCATATGCAACTGAAACCATGGAAAGCAAAGCCATAGATAAGAGGGGACTATAATATATTAAAGTAAGTGTTGCATAATTATAACAGAACATAAGCATAATGATTTTCATTGCTGCATTGCTACTATGATTTTCATAGTAAACCATTGGGAGAAATGTCTGTTGTGCTCATGGATAATTTTTTTATTTTAATATTATTTTTTAAGAGAGAGAGAGTGCACGAGCACATGCACATGAGCAAGGGCTAGGAGAGAGAGGGAGAGGAAAAGAATCTTAAGCTGATTCCACACTGAATGTGGAGCCCATTGTGGGGTTCTATCTTACCACCCTGAGATCATGACCTGAGCCAAAATCAAGAGTAGAACCTCAACCGACTGAGTCACCCAGAATCCCGGTAATTATTTTTAAGTTTATGTGTACCATGAACTATTATGAAACATTCAAAATTCTCAGATTTATATGTTTTAATGTGCCTAGATTACCAAAACACAATGTAAGTGGAGTCAGTTACAGTAAGAGAGTTTAAATACAATTTTTAAAAGTATACAAAGTAGTGGCATGTATTACTTATGCAAACATAACCACATTTTAAAAATTGAAGAAACAAAAGAAGGAACAAATCCAGGAAAATCAATCTGTCCAGATGGAAGGGAGGTGAACTGATGAGAGAAAACACAAATAAACAAACCTCTGTTTTACCTATAATGCTTTATTTCTTTGTTTTAAAAGGTCTGAACCATTACAAAATTATATTGGTAACTTTAATATAATCGTTTGGTACCTATGTTGTTATATTATTTACTTACTTTTCTGAATTAACCTAAGAAAATTTTAGAGAAGGAGAAAAAATTGCGACAATAACTCCAAACTTGTAATTATTACGTTAATGTTTCTCAATTGGCATGGTACCCACGGATAAGCCACAGCAAATGAGCAGGCTCTTAATACCATCATTTCTATCTTAAAGCTACCAGATGTTTGTGAAAACACTAGGTAGGCACATTTGCATTTTATTTTGCATAAATATACATATATATTTGCTTAATCTGCATACTACTTTGGAGTTTTACATGGAGTATGTAAGGTAAAATAAAAGTTACAAGTTTTACAAACAGAATTAAAAGTTCAACTTTCAAATCCAAAATTAAAATAATTTTAGAAGAATCCCATCACAAGTGTGGCAATATATATCTCCTGATAAAACAACTGGAAGAAGACAATGAAGGGATTATCTGGGGGAAGTTAGGAAGAAGGATAATGAGCTACAGTGTTAGAACACCCATCTAACTGGGCACTAAACCTGTCAGTGTTCTCATCTATTTAATAAAAAAGCTAATAAAGATGTATACATCTTAAAGTTATGGACAGTCCCATAGAAACAGTTTATGTTAAGAACCTGGGACATGGTAACTTGAAAAAAAAAAAAGATGTTGAAGTATGTATTTTTCTGATATACCATGTGCATCATCATTTTTTGGACTGTGGCATGGAATTCCCTAACAAATACCCTGGGGACTGTCAAATAAAAGAACAGATCTGAATGTAGGTAAGAAGTTATTTGACTCAGATTATTGGAAAAGGGGGAAACTGACTCTTGTAATAGGGAGGACATTCCTAAGGAAAAGTCTCTGTTTATCTCAAAGGTTAGGCAGAAGAAATTCTTGTTTGTATAGGAAGGAGTAAAGTAGGCTAGAAAGGAATGTGTGGGAAATAGGATGAACAGATGGCATGATCTCATAGTTGATCTAGTAATGTTTTTCCCTGAGGGCAATTTTCAGGAGTGCCCATTGAAGAGCGGTTGTTCTTAATTCCAATACTTTCTTAAACTCAAGGGTCCTTGATGTCAAGGGTTTCTTAAACTCAAGGTCCAACGAACTGTGGGGAAGAAAGAAGACTGACTAAAATTTGGGCAAGTTAGAAGATATTTTGTCCAGATTGCTTAGGTCAGATAACAAGAGTTAAATCATCAAAAAAACTTAACAGTTGAAGCTGATTAACCCAGCTATGGGTGGAACTGATTATAATTTGGAAAATGTTTTTTTCTAGAAAATAATTTCATATGCATCTTGTTTAAAAGCAAAGATAAGTTAATTAACATAGATTTGGCATTGAGCAAATAGCAGTGGCTTTATTAAAGGTGTGAAAATGAAAGGAAAAATGAAAGTGATTTTTTCTTAAATGTTGGTTCCAAAATTATTGGCTCCACATTTATTATAGTGATTTTAGTGGAGACTTGCTAAAGATCCGTTGGGATTATTTAATTTCACTTCATGCCACTTAAAATTTTACCCTCTTTCTATGTCAGACATTTGTGTCTGATTGCTAGGCTTATCATTGGCATGTTTTATTTTTTAAATAATAGGATACCGTCCCTTTGGCATTATAGGGCTGGAAGGAGAAAGAAAGCTGCTTTTGGAAAATATAACCTTTCGCTTAAACATGAAGAGATTTAGTTAATAAAGGAGTAAATAGTAGAATAGTTTTAGAAGCATAACTAAGGTAAATGGAGCTAAACAAATCTGTTCGGGGATGTTCTCTTCTCTTTCTCATGCATGAACTCAAAATATTTACTTCATTGACTGTATCTTAGCTTGCATTTAAATTTTACTTTAAAACTTAAATTTTTTTAAATATGAATGGAAATAATCACTAATGTATTAGCCAAACAGGTTATTGAATTTTATAAAATATGTAAATAAACTCCATACAAATGAAATTTCCCAGTATAAACAAAATAGGATACAATCATTCATTCTCCTATTACAAAACAGCCCTATGAAGTTATAAAAAAACTAAACAAGGATATACAAATGGGAATTAGAAGTACTAGGAATATATATATACGTAGATATGTTAACATGTAAACACATATATATATGTATGTCCACACACAATCTGAAAGTTCCTTTTAGAAAAAATATCATGAAGGTATTTTATACATTTTTTTAAGACTTTATTTATTTATTTTACACAGAGAGAGAGATTACAAGTAGGCAGAGAGACAGGCAGAGAGAGAGGAGAGAGGAGGAAGCAGGCTCTCTGCTGAGCAGAGAGCCCAATGTGGGCCTCGATCCCAGGACCCTGAGATCATGACCTGAGCTGAAGGCAGAGGCTTTAACCCACTGAGCCACCCAGGCGCCCGTATTTTATACATTTTTTTTAAAATATAAACTAGATTCTAACCATCTCCTTTTCCTATTTTAGGAATCTGAAATCCAAGCTCTATATTATTCNATACATTTTTTTTTAAATATAAGCTAGATTCTAACCATCTCCTTTTCCTATTTTAGGAATCTGAAATCCAAGCTCTATATTATTCATGTCTTCTGCATCTTCATTATAGCTCAGAATAGACCTATGTGATTATGTAATTTTTAACAAGCTATTTGCCCTTAATGTATGGTTGTAAAGAACTATTAGGTCACATTTGAATCTCAAACATGGGATTGCTAATGTTTTATGCTGAAAGAAATCTGAAGCATAGTCCGCCCTTTCTGTTTGAATGACCTTTCTTTCACTAATAACCTGGATTTTTTCATTTATCAGTTTGTTTGTTTGATATAAAAGAAACAATAGCAAGAACAGAATAAAAGCAAATAAACAAAGAAAAAAAAAAAAAAAAACCTCCAGCGTCTAGATTCAGGTCACTTGCACACATCTTCCTTATCAATCTCTTTTTTAATGTTAAACCTCTATAGCTCTAGGTCTCTTTGAATAAGCAAAACAGAACTGAAAGTGAACTTAGAGGTTTTCTTCTAAGTGGGAAGTGTATGTTAGTATGATGGGAAACGAGGCCATCAAAGTCTCTTGATGACACTCTATAAATAATCTGGCTGAATTAAAAGGATCTGGAATTAATAGTAAGATGCTCAATGTGGAAGCAGCCACCTTGAGAGTCCTAGACAAATATCTCAGAGTCTCTCTACCTCGAGGAGCCAAGGCAAGCTTCAGAGACTGCCAAAAGGCCTTACAGATTTGTTTCTAAAAGATCTATACATGGGATGATTAGCTTAATGCAGGAAGTGGAAAGTGGGTCATACTCATTTTTTCATGGTAGGTCAACACCTTCTGTATGTCAGACACTAATAGGTGCTTGATATCCTAACTAGTTCAGTCTATTTAAATGCAAGAGATACCTATACCAAAAGAAACCTCCAATTTCTGTGTGATTATGTAATACTATAATAATAAAAAATATAATATAATATGAATACAGGCAGAGTACTAAGGAAGCACAAGACCAGGATCCAACCTGCCCTTAAAAATCAGGGATAATTTCCTGGATAGGATGGTGCTTTAGGGAAAGCACAGGACAACACAGATGGGTAGACTTTCAGATACTAGAATTAACTTCCTTTGTCATTTTCTTAATTATTTCTATGACTACCATTATATGATAAACACGGGATTTGTAACTTTATTATGTTTAAGTCCAGCTATTGAGGACTGACCCTAAAGTTCCAAATCCTAAAATATTGAATTCTCCTAAGAATGATTGAAAACCCAAGTGAAGCTAGTTTAAATAATAAAGGGAAGTAATTTCAGAGTATCATGCATACTTTAGAGTTATTTTTGTATTCCTTTGTTTAGCTCTGTGCTTTGACTCTATTTTGCTTTATCCTCTGATGCTGCTCTTTTTTTTTTCATATGAAACTTTCAGAATCAGGTGGCTTTTCCTGAGGCAGTGAAATAACTTGAACTACTCTAGTTCACACATTTTTAAGGCAAACCATTCAGAAGAAAAATTTATCTCACTCCAACCATGAACTACAATCCTGGACAACAAAATGGATGCTTTAAGTTGGACCAATCCCTTTTGATGGAGAAATGCACAGAGAGATTACATTAATTTTAGGCTAGTGCCATCTGTGAAATAATCATAAGGACAAATGAATGGGTTTATGCCCTTAGAATAGAAGAGTTATTAGGATTTGGCTTTACAGCAGGATCTGGAGTGAGATGCATTCCTGGGTATGTGGAGATTTGTGAGGGAGAGTGATGTCTTTCCCCTGGAAGAACCTAGTCAACTGCCCAACATCTGCATTGAAACTTCTCTTTATTCTTCTCTATTAATTTTATATTCAATACCTATCAACCTATATTTTTAAGCTTTGGTATGTGGAAACTAATATGCTGACTTGGTGTATGTGAACTAGAAGGCTTTGGAAAATCTCCAGGTGTATCATTTAGAAACATCTATGAACTTCAATTCTTAGGTGTGTTTAGTGTTCTTCATCACCCCTAAGCAATTCTCCAGTTCTCAGCAGACACTGACTGGGTGTCCTACAATCTTACTCAATTCTGACACTATCTACCTAGAGATAGCATGAGCTCCCACAAGTTAAAGGCATGGTCCAACAAGATTGCCAGTCCCCACCATTTCAGCCACCAATCACACACCCAGATTGTCACATGTGCTTCTGACCAACTGGTTATATATGAATAGGAGGTTCCTGAACTCTATTATATCTGCAAAGTCTCTTTTGCTATATTTAAAGGTTTGGGAGATTAGGACATGAGTATCTTTTGGGGATCATTATTCTGCCTACCATAAAACACACTAATCTCCCCATTATTTATTTCCAGAGTAATCCCCTTAAAATTATTCCAGTTACTGTATTAGGGTTCTCCAGAGAAACAGAATGAATGGGAAGCATGTGTCATGCTTGGTGGAGTGTCTTTGTCTTTCTGTGGAATTTGATAGTCTGACCACATGATTGAGCATGGGGACTTGGGTTGTGTGGTTGTGTGGCAGTGTGGTACCAACAAGGGGCTAGAGTCTGAGACTGCTCATGTGGTCAGTTAGCTATGTGTATTTGGTGGAGCCCCAATAAATATCTGCACATCAAAGCTCAGGTGAGCTTCCCTGATTGACAATACTCTGTCTATATAATCACACACCCTTAATGAGAAAGTAACACTGTTCATAGCTCCACAGAGAGAACAACTGAAATTTCCATAACTGGCACTTTCCTGGACTCTGCTGTATTCGTTCTACTCTTGATGGATATAAATATGTATCCTCTAGCTATAATAAACCATACCATGAGTATCACAGCTTTCACTGAGTTTTTTGAGTCATTCTAGCAAATTAACTTAGGGTGGTGTTAGGAACCCCCGACTTGTAGTTGATGTCAGAAGTAAGAGCAATTTTGTGGATTTGACTTGGCATAATTTTGAAGCTCTCCACTGATAATTTTTACATTTCCTAACCTGATATTTTACCATCTGGTTTCTGTATCTAACCCCAATCTGGTTTCTAGGCTTTCCCAGATACGTACTTTCTACTTGGGCAAAATGATTCAAAGTGATTCCAGCTCCTCCCTGATGTGCATATGATCACAGCAATGTTTCATGCTGCTCACACTTTTTTTAAAAATCCACATCTTCTTATAGTGATTTAGGGTATACCCTCTTATTTGCTAATGAGCAACAGATATGATACAAGGAGAGTCTTAACAAGCGCTTACCGATCAAGATTTCCTTCTGCTGCTCTTAAAACCCTTGTGTTGGGCGCCTGGGTGGCTCAGTGGGTTAAAGCCGCTGCCTTCGGCTCAGGTCATGATCCCAGGGTCCTGGGATCGAGGCCCACATCGGGCTCTCTGCTCAGCAGGGAGCCTGCTTCCTCCTCTCTCCTCTCTCTCTGCCTGCCTCTCTGCCTACTTGTAATCTCTCTCTCTNTACCGATCAAGATTTCTTTCTGCTGCTCTTAAAACCCTTGTGTTGCCATGTAGACAGCCTGCTGTATCATGGGAGGCATGTGGTGACCCAGTTGCCCCCATGACCCCAGCTGACAGCCTCTCAACCAGCAGACCTGTTAATGAGGCCATACCAGATTATACAGTAGGCACCTGACCTGTTAGCTAAATATAGGTGCATGGCAAGCCCAGCTGACATTATTACTCAATCACAAGAAGGGACTGGAATTCATTATTACTGACACATGAAAAAAGGACTTATAAGGGAAAAGGAGTATAAGAGGGTTAGTCCATTTTGGGGTCATGTTATCAAGCATATTATGCAAGGAATGAAAAAAGAAGTAGCTAATTTCAGACCCACTGAATGAATGGAACTTGTATTGACTGGAAGATATACGGCTCCTTGAATAAAAAGGGTACTGGATAAATTAGTTACTTATCCATTATAGTTGCTCATACTTTTAGAGTGGGATTTGTAATTCATAAGGTACAGTAAACTGAAACATTATCTCACGGTAGACATATTAAAAAACAGATTGTTTAAAGAGGTCCAGTGATATTCCAACTAGATTCACACTCTAATCTGTCATTTTATTTTCCCTTGGCTCCTCTAAATATGGGGCATACTTACAACCCTTGGAGAACAATAGTAGAGTAGTGGTTTCTTGCCACTATTTTCTTGGACTATTTCTTGGACTATTACACTAGGAATAGTAAGGTAGATATAATACATTAATGTGTAGATGGGTTTTATCTACTGTACTCTGCAAAATATTTTAATTTTGCACTTAAAATTATAATGCAAAACTTTCTAAAACTGAATATTCAAGACTATTGCATGAAGTCAAAGCCTTCCAAAATTCATATGTTGAATCCTTACACCCTAGATGACTATATTTGGAGGTAGTACCTTTAAAGAGGTTATTAAGATTAAATGAGATCGTAAGAGTGGACACCTAATCAAATAGGACTGGTATCCTAGAAGGAAGAGGAAGAGAAACTACAGATCTCTCTCTCCTTCATCCCACATACACACAGCAACAAGGTAACCAACTTTATTGGAAGAAGAGAGGTCTCACCAGACACCAACTCTGCTGCTACCTTGATCTTGGACTTCCAGGCCCTGGAACTGTGTGAAAGTTAATTTCTGTTGTTGAAGCCACAGCCTGAGCAGAGTAATAATACTCCCTGTTAGTTAAAACGGATCTTTATAATTTCTGCATCGTGGGTTCATGCTTGTTACCCATTCCATTTTACTTCATTGTTGTTAGGAACTACATGATGCTTGTCTTCCTAGAACTTTAATTAGAGCTTGCAAATCATTTTAATTAGACCTTTTAATGAAATAGCGAATAATGGAAATTTCATTATCGGCACATCTTTTAAAATGATAATTAAGGATTTAGTAATCTTTCAATAATATTTATGCTTGTTTTATGTGCTTAAAATAAACTAATGATAAGCATTATTTTTTTTTAATTCCATGTACATTCTGAACATTTGTGTTTAGACTTGGGAAACTGAACATTTGTGTTTAGACTGAGAAAACTGAAGGGCAAATTGAAATGAAGACAAATTTCTATGTGAGTTTCATTAGGTCTGCATGGGTTTGGTTTGCATGCACTTGAAAATTCATATCACTGCATAAGTGAAAGGGCAATGGCATCTCAAGGCAAACTATGGACTTGGGGTGATTATGATGTATCAATGTAGTTTATCAATTATAATAAACGTACCACTTTGGTGAGGAGTAGGCTATGCATGACTAGAGACAGGGGGGTGTGGGAAATCTGTGTACCTTCCTTTCAATTATTTTACTGTAAATATAAATCTACTCTAAAAAAGTAAATTCTGTATATATAATTACAACCTAATTTTTAATCCATAACTTCACAAAAAGAAACAGTCTCATAACAATGATAGCATGTATTGATGATGTCAAATTTTCATAAAACAAAATTGAAAGCATCATAAGTCATGGGGGAAGAAAAGAGCAATGGGTACGATAGTTATTACCATACAAATGAGTGGATAAGCTATTATTCCTAAAGCTGTTTTGTCATTTTTTTCATTCAAAAACGTGTATTAGGCACCAATGAAATGATATCTTCTGTATCAGAAATGTAAATTTCTGGGTGCCTTAGGCTCAGGTCATGATCCCAGGGTCCTGGGATCGAGCCCCCATCGGGCTCCCTGCTCAGCGGGAAGCCTGCTTCTCCCTCTCCCACTCCCCCTGCTTGTGTTCCCTCTCTCACTGTATCTCTCACTGTCAAATAAATAAATAAAATATTTTTAAAAATGTAAATTTCTGAAGTGTCTGAGCAGATCTTGGTGGAAAAAATGATGAAATGGGTTAAAAAATAATTTCCTGCTCAGAATGATTAGAAATGAATTATAAATTAATGAGGATCGTGCATAATTTGAATGAAGAACACGGAAATATCAGGAGACAAAAAGAAAAATTTATTCATGACTCAGTGTAGTAAAGAGGCCTCTACGAGGAGAAGATATCTCCAAACTGGTCAGTATGTCAGGACAACAAATGAGATATGGGAATTTATGAGTAAAGAGACTTTCTTTTCAAAGGAAAGAAACCAATAGGCAACGAAGTTATATATACTGACAGAAAAAGAATAAAATTTTCCCTGTGTTTTTGGCTGATTGGGTAATAGGAATTGTGTGGAAATCTGATATAAAACCACACAATCATTTTCAACCCAAGGTTGTGTTAAAATTCTTGATAAAAGGGAGGCTTACCCTATTGGGAGCCAATGATTCCGACGTAGAGTAAATTTTTCTCCTCTTCACTTTTGTAGCATCCTGTGTATAAATTCTTACAGTCTCTACCATATTGCATCAAAATAATCTTTTTAAATACCTATCTTCTGCATAAGGTCAAATTCACCAAACACCAATTATTAGGCTTTATCTCATTGTATCTCCAGTACTGGGCACACGATCTAACATCTAATAGGTGTTCAATTAGTGTTTACAGATGTAAATCATAAATTCATCCTGTGATTAACTAAAGGACTATTACCCCCCAGGGGACATAGTACAGACAAATGCTATCTTTATAGGATTTTGAAGACATTAGATTTAAATAATGTAAGCATCGAAATTCCAAAACAGTGGGACACCTGGGTGGCTCAATCCTTAAGCGTCTGCCTTTGATTCAGGTCATGATCCCAGGGTCCTGGGATGGAGTCCCACGTTGGGCTCCTTGCTTGGCAGGGAGTCTGTTTCTCCCTCTGTCTGCCTCTGTCTCTCTCTCTCTCTGACAAATAATAAATAAAATCTTTAAAAATAAATAAATAAATAAATTCCAAAACAGTGTTAGAGAAAAGTAGCCAATCTACTCTTTCTTTCACAATATTTAAAAAAATATTTTCTAGTCATGCTATTTTGTAACTTTATATTACTCTATTTACTAAATCATTTTTAAAATTTTTGAATTCTGAATGAACTGCTGCACTAACAATTGATTTAATTATTGACTTTTTATGTATGCTTGCCTGCAAACAAATATAAATCTCTACTTGCATTCTGGGCTTTTGGCACTTACTATCCTGTTGTTAATATGTTGAATGAATCATCAATGAGCTGAAGTACTTAAATGTCAGGATCAAGTACTTTGATGGCATTAATTAAAATTAAAAAAAAATCTCAGATCATGTAATTTGTTTTGCTTCTAATTTGCTCTGAGATGCAAACAAATTCACTTAATTTTCATAATCTAAATTATAAGTGATTGGAAAAATACATAATATGTCTATATCTAAAAATTTAGAAGACATTTGTTGGTATATAAAATTAAGTACACTATAAGTAGAGAAATGGCTTCTACTATTATGAAATGGAATATGTCATACAATGATTTAAAATGTTTTTATTGCTGTTGAAGATCGTCAAATGACATTCAAGGTAGTTGAATATATTTTTATTACGAAAATAATACTTTTATGATTCTGCTTTTGACTAAAGAGAAATTGTTGGAAAAGCCAGATATATACTGGCTGGTTTCTTATTTTTAGGAAAGGTTGCAATACATATACACTGCAGATATATGTTAAATACTTTTTAATTTGAATATTTTATTTTGCATTTTGGAATTCCTGTTTCTGTATAGAAAAATCAATCTATTTTTAAGGAAAGGGTTTGGTTTCTACTAATCAATTCTCACTATATTACTTCTGGGGGCATGGCATATAGATGGAGTACACTTGTTGGATTTGAAAAAGAAACCAGCAGATGATATACTTAGAAGAGGATGTAAATGTATATTCCTTTATCTCTCGTCCAATTAGTAAGCTTCTTAGTATACCAGAGTCCACCTACTTTCTGTTAAAAAGATAAAATAAAACAGAAAGATAAAAAGAAGGAAAAAGAAAAACTCACTACATTTTATACCAGACCTCTTCAATTTATGAAATGCCCTTTTATTCATAGAAAGGTGAAGTCTGTTTTCTCTTTTCATTTCTTTTTACTCATTAAATATTCATTTGTTTGCTTGTATAACTTTGCTTTCTTTACTCTGAACTATTCTAAATATGTATTTAAAAATTCCTAACAAATATTTAAAATATAAAAATATTCATAATAGACAGCAAACCCTCTACATTATTGTTTCAGAATATATATGTATGTGTATTAACTGAAACAAAACTACAAATATAGGAAGAAAAGCCTAGTGGAGCACCCTTCGTCATACTATTACCTTTCTCCCTTTCTCCCCAGAATTAACCATATCCTACATTGGTTATTATTCAATAGGTCAAAACTTATTAATATAAATAAATATTTGCTGAGTGACCATTATACGCCAAAGATTCCCAAAGACACTAAATAGAGAGCAGAGTACAACATTTGCAAAATTTACAAGCAACACAAATTTATGCCTCCATGCAAATATATAGTATTGTTTTCATGGCTTTGAAATATTTTAAATGATGGCAGAAATATATGTATGTATATATATACATTATATATATTATTATATTTATACACATCATATTTTCAGTAACTTACAAGATTTTTACTAAATATAAGGTTTTTGAGAAAATCCATATTAAAACATTTACCTGTTGTTAACTCATGTCATGGGCTATACTGAATTCCCATGTATACCTTTTTTTTTTTTTAAGATTTTATTTATTTATTTCACAGAGGGAGAGAGATCACAAGGNAGGTTTTTGAGAAAATCCATATTAAAACATTTACCTGTTGTTAACTCATGTCATGGGCTATACTGAATTCCCATGTATACCTTTTTTTTTTTTAAGATTTTATTATTTATTTCACAGAGGGAGAGAGATCACAAGGAGGTAGAGAGGCAGGCAGAGAGAGAGAGGGGGAAGCAGGCTCCCTGCTGAGCAGAGAGCCCCATGCGGGCCTCGATCCCAGGACCCTGAGATCATGACCTGAGCCGAAAGCAGAGGCTTTAACCCACTGAGCCACCCAGGCGCCCTTCCCATGTATACCTTACTGATAGAAGATACTCTATGCATCCACATATTCTATATCTCTGCTTTTCTGTTGATAATTTGTTTCTTTTGTTATGAAAATGATGCTTGTTGCTGTGAGCATTCTTAACATGTCTTACAAATGCATAAACTTTAGTCTTGCTAGGTTATATATCTAGGAGAGAAATTGCTGGCTCAAAGGATAGACATATCTTCTACATTAGATAATATTGATAAAATGCTGGCACCTGGGTGGCTCAGTGGGTTAAAGACTCTGCTTTCGGCTCAGGTCATGATCTCAGGGTCCTGGGATTGAGGCCCGTATCGGGCTCCCTGCTCATCGGGGAGCCTGCTTCCTCCTCTCGCTCTCTCTGTCTCCCTCTCTGCCTCCTTGTGATCTCTCTCCCTCTGTGAAATGAATAAATAAAATCTTTAAAAAAATATATTGATAAAATGCTCATCACAGTGTTTATACCAATTTACTCTCGAAATAACAGTGAGAGATTTTGCTCCAACATAACTTTGCCATCAATTATTATTGCCAGTTTTCCCCTTTTTTAATTTTGACATATAAAATAGTGTCTTAATGTGATTTTGAATATGTGTTTTCTGGATTATAAGTGAAATGAGCATTTTTGATATGTTTAATTGTTACATTATCTATGATCAGATACCCCTCTTGCCTATTTTGATAACTATTTTTTTTAATTATTTGTGTTCTTGTATCTTGCTAGCTAACATAAGACCATAAATATATTGCCTAAAATTTCATTCTTGATAGTTATATATTTTGCTTTACTTTTTTAAAAATATTTTATTTATTTATTTGACACAGAGAGAGATCATAAGTAGGCAGAGAGGCAGGCAGAGAGAGAGAGGAGGAAGCAGGCTCCCTGCTGAGCAGAGAGCCTGATGTGGGACTCAATCCCAGGACCCTGAGATCATGACCTGAGCTGAAGGCAGAGGCTTTAACCCACTGAGCCATGCAGGCACCCTATTTTGCTTTTCTTGAGTAAATAATTTATCAGCCTACCTGATAATTTAATTTTTGTGTGCAGTGAAAAAATAGGAAATTAATTTCTTTTATGCATAGATAATCCCTTGGCTAGTGCCACTTATGGAAATAGATAGGTATCACCTCCTATATTTCATTCCATATAATACATCACATTTTAATGCAAGTATGTATTGTTTACAGTTATTCTATATTATTCTATTTGTCTATTGATCTATCCCACAGTGTCTCCACAAATTCTCTAATCAGTTCAAACAGATAACCTACATATTTTCTTGCATTTTCTATATGGCAAATTCTCTGCTTGAAATCTGTGTTTGGGATTTTCTTGTCTTATTGCTTTGGCTCATCACGGTAATTCTGGACATAAGCAGAGGTATAGCCCAGCAACATAGGCTGCATTAACACATTTTGAATACAGAACCATCTTATGAGCCCAGGTTAAAACCTATGTAGACACAAGATCTTTTTTTAAGTTGAGTGTTTCATAGATGAGAATAAGAAAGTTTTTGTTTCTTCTAATACCCTTATCCAGTTTTCTATCAATGTCAGCTTAAATGATAAATTAAGTTAGATAATATCTTACTTTTTCTTTGCTGTGAAACATTTGACATGACACAAATGATCAATTTTCAACTATGAAACTACTTGATCTGGTCATTTTTTGCCATTTGGAGGCTTCAACTTTTCAGAAACTGCTATTTCTCATCTAAGTACTTTGTTCATGATATGTAAATATTAAGAATTCTGCATAGACATTCATTCGTTCAATAAATGTAATAAGAGTAAATAAGTCAATAGACAAACAGATGCTTCACACAGCAAGAGCAATGCCTGAAACATATTATCTGCTCAATATTTGTTGAAAATAAATGAATAAAATAAGAAGTCATGGGACAGTGTGACTGGAGAGATTTAAACTGGAAAATTGAGGACTGTTCATTTCAAATAGAATTCACAGTTCATCTTTTAGAAAATGAATTATAGCATTAAATAAAACGCAAATTTATGTAAATTAAAAAATGAATTTTGTGGTCAACATATTTGAAGGTTAACAATTAAGATGCCATTGTTATCACCTTGGTGAGAATTTGATCATCTAAACTAGATCCATGGTAATTTGGATGGAGAATAGAATGCACATGCTCTCTTTATATATATTCACACTTGAGAAAATGATATGTATGGACAGGAATTGGAGCAGCTGAATTTGTTTCTTGGTTGCATTTTTGGGAATGGGACAGAAAAAGTAATCCAGAGAGCATGCCGGCTTTCTAGTTAGGCTGACTAAGTGAATGATGGCTATACTACCAAAACATATAAAAAAAATATTGAAGTAAGAGCAGAATGAGGGCATGGTGAATTCTGTTTGGGGCATAGTGATTTAAAGATAGACTTCCCTGGGCACCTGGGTGGCTCAGTAGGTTAAAGCCTCTGCCTTCGGCTCAGGTCGTGATCTCAGGGTTCTGGGATCAAGGCCCGCATTGGGCTCTCTGCTCAACAAGGAGCTGCTTCCTCCTCTCTCTCTGCCTGCCTCTCAGCCCACTTGTGATCTCTCTCTCTCTCTGTCAAATAAATAAATAAAACCTTAAAAAAAATAAAATAAAATAAAGATAGACTTCCCTAATTAACCATATCTTACACATGTTATAAGTCTCAAATGAAAAAAAAATGTGAATTTTTTAAAGAAATTTATGACATTAAAACAACCTAGGTACATAAAAGATAACCTTGTTGTTTTCAGTTGAAGAGAATTATGTAAATCAGAAGTAATGAATGTTATTTTCTTTCTACCCAAGAAGAATGGAGTAGAGAGGTAAGGTATATTGGCTAATTAAATTAAGGTGGAGCCTATATATCAGGATAAAGAATTTGCGTACGTTGACCTCTGTACCCTCAAATTTTGTGAATCTGTGTTTTAGGCTTACATATTTTTAATATAATTTGTTCTGCCCCTGGAGCAAATAATAAAAAAAATTTAGAAATATAATTTGTTCCATAAATCTTGATTAATCATTTTCTCATAAAATCCAATTAAAGAGAATATCATAATAACGTTCTCTGTGGGCATTACTGACTATAGTAAAAGTACCACACTTTGATGAGAATCTATCAGCCTATGTTGAGGATAAAAAACATGAAAGATTATTATGAAATTCATCATAATATCTACTGTAAGGAAACTATTGTGAGAAATATACATTCTGATTAGCCTTCTCCTGAAAAAAAAAAGTATCTAATCTTTATAAATAATATTACACATTTATTTAACTAATTTAGAATTCCAGAATAATGCTAAATTGTTTTCAAGAATTATAAGGTAGATGGTATTAGTATATCCATTAAACATTTATGAAATCAAAGCTTATGAACAATTTTGTTGGAACCCATTGGGAATCCCATAGTTGGGATAAAGATTATCTTAAGATGAAGACACTTGAGATTCAACAGATGAAGAAAGAGGCATTTTCAGAGCTTCCCTTATATGACTAAAAGCAGCAAGTTCTAGAAATGATAGTGCCATAAATTCCCTCTCTAGGATGGGTCTATTCCCAGGAAGAAGAACCAGGATAAATCTACCATAAATCCTTTGTCTGGGGAGTTATATGGCTTTGTAAAAAGTAGAAACATCACCCATATCTGTAGAGACAAACGTTAACACAAACTTTCTTAACTCCCCTTTGTTCTCTTAAACAAACAAACAAAAAAATTGTCTCCCCCCACAACCAAAAAAAGGAGACTTTTCTCTTTCCTTCCATTTCTTTACCAAATAGGTATATATAAACCTATAAATTTAACCACTTAGCAAGCTAGCTACTTTGTTTTTTGGTCTCCATATACACATGTATAAACCTTTTTGTCCTATTAACCTATATATTGTCAGTTTAATTTACAGGCTCCAGTCAAAACACTTGAGAGGGTAGAAGAGAAGATTTTTTTTCGTCTTCTGCAATTCCAATACACAAAATGAACAACTGATGGACCTCAGGCACAAACCCTAGTTATCTGATTCTAGAGTCTGTGTCCTAGATAACCACACTCCTCTAGTTTATTATTCATTTGTGATTACTGTTTTTGTTTGTTTATTTATCTTTTTAAGTTTCAAATTTTGTTCCCCTGGGAGCAACATTACAGACCATCTCATTGATTACTAAATGTTTTGAAACGAACCTGTAAATCTGCCCCAATAAAATACAAAGCTTGGAAATCTTACTATCAAATTCCTATGAACATATATCTCAATAATTTGTTTCCTTATTAGCAAAACAAAAATAAAGGATAATATTTCACAGCAAATATATGAGATTGTTGGTTTATTCTGACAACACATATGAGTGCTGTTCATGCTATAAAGCCAGGGAACTTTCAACTAGATCGAAGGTAGAATTTTATGTGATAAAATATCAGTAGTTTTTGGAAGTTTGTTGTTGAAATAAATAGCAACTTGAGGTTTACAAGCATGGGAAACTAACAATACAGGGAAAGAGTGAATCTGGCTATCTATATTTGCCTGTGTATTTATTTTGTTAGTGGTGGAGAACAGACAGAATAGCAGGGGGGCTAGTATACTAGTCAGTTTTAACACATGCATTTCTAAGCCTCAATTCTGGTACTGTTTTGTTTATACTTGTCTATTTCCACTTGTAATTTTTGATACTTTATTATATTTTACATTTTACAAACAGTCTGAAGTATTTCCTAAAACTACAGTGAAAAGGAAAACTAATAATTAAAAATCATGCCTGTATATCTTATACATATGGGCATATCTGTATTTCCCACCTGCCCCCTTTTTTTTTTGCCTTCAAAGGGACCATTTTATCAACGAAAATCCGCACTACCTGGGAATATATATGGACCAGATAGGATCATATTACATCCAATTTTATTATTATCTTGTTATTTTATTAATCTCATACTGGGATGGGTATCATAATAGTGATGAGGGTCTCTTGGCTGCTAATTAGCAAGAGACAGGTTAAATAATGTCTAAAATAGGCTGATTTCTGGCTCTGCTGAGAATAATGAGTTTCTGAATTTTTTTTAATTTCATAGGCTACTTGTTATAACATTTCAAGAATGTTTTTTCTGGATTTGAAATTAAATCATTTACTAATATGATTATATTTTAAATGACCTTTCAGGTTCTAAACCTACTCTTTAAGCAGTACAAATCTATATTGTGATTAAATACCCAGGCAAAGGGTCTGAGAACAAAACTGTTAATTGTGCATGGATATTGGCGGTTTCTTAATTATACAACTGGTGAAACCAGAGGAACTGTTTGATGTTTTCTTTTCTCTTGTAGAGAAATTTTGAGAATCAAAACCAGTGACTGTCTTTGCAAAACAAAGAACTGATTACATGTTTAGTCAATAAATAAAGAATGGCTGGTTACACATTATGTTTTGTTCATTTATTTCCCCAGCTGCGTTTACAAGGTTTCTTTTGAAATAGCAGTCAAATGAGATAGTCTCTGGGTAGAGAATAGAGAAAATAGTGTTTTCTTGTTTTCATAATGGCCCAGCACTGCAGCACACCAGGTACAAGCAGGCTCTAATTGCAAGGAGGTGAGGGCAGAAAGAAAAGGTTTCCTACTGTGGAGGTTATGATCTACTTTAGGAAGGATCTAACATGAGAAGAGCTGCCCTGTGTGTGGGCCCTGGGTGGGGGACAGGTAGCAAAAAGAGGCAGAGGAAGGCTGCTAGGAAAATGTGCAAATCAGAGGAAAGTAAGAAGGTGATGGATGACCTTTACATTTGTTCCTTTCTCAAGGAGTATATCCATTACCACCTTACCTGCATTTCTGCTAAATTTTCCGGGGCATTCATGCAAGGAAATCAGGTATGCCAAAGCACGTGGACCTAATCCGGGAACGTGCCTAGCCTAGGACAGGACTTCAGACCAGCTCCCACACTCGTTAGTCACCGGAAAGAAGCTTCAGTCGGCCCTCCTGGCTTCACGTGGGCTTGGATATCACAGTATTGGTGCCCGGGAAGAAAGCCTCCCAAAGGAGCCCAGAATGAGCCCAGAATGAGCCCAGAATGGCTGATGTGCAGCAAAGTGAACTGTGCTGGAGGATTGTGCTGGAAAATCTACCGGTTTTCTGCTAATGGCTGAGTTAACGTTGTCTGCCTCAGTTCTCAACAGCTGTGGTCATTTGAAGGTGGATTCAGAAGAGAAAGGTCACTTTATCAAACTGACATGAGTCCCACCACCAGTCGGTGGTTCCTAGGTAGAATAATGAGGGTCAGACCCGAAGGTCCTGTCTGCCCTCGAGAAAGACCTGGGAAATGAGCTCCCTGTGTCCTGCTGCCAGGGAGCCAGTCATGGATCCTGCTTACTTCTTTCTGGTTTGGAGGCAAGTGGCAAACAAACAAACAACAGAAACAAAACAAAGCTAAACAAAACAACAACAACGACAACAAACCAATGTCCTTACAGCAACAAAATCAAACATGAATTAAGTTAAGCAGACACATACATACACATCTACCAACATGTTTCCTTTTCTGTTTACTATGACTTATCTTCAAGAAATATTTTTCAAGTTGATTCAAAACTGAGAAGAGAAAAGTGCACACACATCCCCAAAATAATGTAACATGGTCAGATATTGCACAATATTTTCAATATTCTTATCATAAGAAAGAGAGAGAAATTAACAATCTGAATCCTTTCTTTCCATTTCTTTTTTTGTTTTCTTTTTCTTGCCTCTTTCCCCTTTGGAGAGTAGACTTGTACTTTTTGTGCTATAGGTTCTATAATGAGAACCCTACATATTTGTTCAAGTGTAATAGAAAAAAATTTGATAGTGTTTCATTAGATTTTTATATTTGCATATACACACACATATATACACACACGTGTGTGTGTATATATATAACCATTAACTCTACATTGAATAAACTTAATGGTGTATTTACAAATTTAAAGGTTTGGGGATTGCACCAGATTAGTTCATATAGATGGTATATTGAAAACTGACTTTTCTGGAGCAAAAACCATTGTATCATAGAGGCTTGTGAAGCTGGAATCTGAGATTTCAAATAAATGCATTTTTCTACATTTCTGTAAGAACCAAAGATTTTCCTTATGATTCAAAGGAGAATGACAAAGGTGACTTAGGGTTTCCTTCTTTGATTTTGTAGGGAGTGCTCATTGCCTCTGCCTTAAAGATCCCCCTTTCTGTAAATCTGACAGTAGATCATTCACTTTAAATATAGGAGGCCTAACCATTTGGAGATTGAAACTCCTGCATCTGTCTGACTTGGAATCACCGTGAAATGAGTCAAAAGGCCAGACACTATCTCATTGGGAAAGAAAAATTATCATGTCTGAGTACCAGGAATAATGCTTCTAAATATGGACAGGTCTAATTCATTCAACACTTCAGTGATGGCCAAGTGACACCTGCTGGGCAGGTACTGCCTCTGCTGCTGGGATTTCAGCTCTTTGGTAAGACGAGGCAATGCAGATCTGTTGAAGATAAATGACATGCAGTTTTGGGGAATGAATGGATTTTCAGAGAGGGACCTTTCAGAAATCTTTGGGGTTATATCATTTTCTTTTTCTTAACTGTATAATTCTCTTTGTCCAATAAAAGCCACTCACCCCACCCACCACCCTGAGACATAGCTATTCTTGTTATTAATTTTTAAACTTTTGCATTTAAAATATTACTGCAAAGATCATATTTTATCTCTTTTGGCAATTGTGTTTGCATTTCTTTTTGTGGAGGGCTATTGGAAACAAATGGGGAAAAACTGATTTAAACAAAGATTATATGAATGTGTATATTAAAAAGAAGTGATTCTCAGAAATGTAAAATAAATTATATAATATCTTTTATTTGCAGCCTCCCACAAAAGGAATAGATTAAGTGCTAATGACAGATCCAACAAAAGCAAGATACAACATTGCTGTTGCCAAGCCTCTGGTGTTACCTGAATGACTACCTTTTACACCATTATCACTGTACAACCATCTCTAAAGGTATATTTCTGTACCATTTTCCATCCCAGAAAATGGATAGTCAAAAAAAAAAGAAGAAGAAGAAGAAGAAGAAGGGTTTGACAAAATCAACAACACACCTGGATCCTTTATATAGTCTAATAAAATAGGATGATGTGTTTTATATGTAGTGAATTTTGGTATCTCCCTGGTCAATCACAAAATAAATCCTCTAGCACTGTCCTAGAATCCTAAATTGAGACTTAGGCTGTGACAGTGATGAATAAAAGTATATATAGGTGAGGAAGAGACACACCAGATAAAACCAAACTTCTAAAGCCAAAGTAGTGACTTTAAGAGATATAAAAAATACAATATATATTTTCCTTTTACATTTGTAGAAATAAAAAAGCTAATCCTATATTTGTAGAAATAAAAAAGCTGATTCTAATTGATATTAATTAAATATAATTCTAATGTGTTGATGTATTTTGTTTCAAATATAAGAAGCCATCAGTGGCTAATGTTTAAAAAGGAGTTGAAATACTAGCAGAAAGGAGTTGAAATACTAACAGAAAAAAAGCTTTTAGGAAAAAACTTGTTTTGATAAAAATATAGTTCAATCATGGACTTTCACGATCTATACTCTTCAGATTTCATCACTAATGAAAACTATGTCCCATAGTTTCACTACAGGAGTATAGTCAGATAATATTTCCAATTTATTTAACATGTCCTTGTCTAGTATCTACTATCTGTCTGGCACAGTAAAAGACACTGGGTATACTGCAATAAACAGAATGTAAGTCTTACTTTAAGATTAACCGGAAATAATTTTCACTTAATATTAATAAAAATTGTCTAACATATACAAATTTTTCTATGATTCATAAAATAATTTTACAAGCATTAACAAATTGAGCCTTCCTATGACCTATGAAAAAGTGCAAATATTTACTAATATTATTTCCAATTTCATGTGAAGAAATCAAGCTCCAAAAGCTTAAAGAAATTTACAAATTCTTTTTTGGCTGGTAAGTAGTGGAGTTGGGATTTACCTATAAATTTATACTCACTGCAGCATACTTTGCAGATGCTTTCTGAAATATAAAGAAATGCTTGTTTACTTTCTAGATGTACATATTTTCACTCTCTAGTCTTCCTTTAGCAGAAAGTCCAAGTAATATCTTCCATGCTGACATGTAAGTAGTTATGCATTTAATAGAATTTTAATTAACCAATATGTGGAATTATTCCCAGAATCATGGGGTAAGGAGGGATTGCACTGTCTGGTCTTACTCGCATTCTCCAGATAAGTAAAAACATCAATAGTCCTAAATCCAAATAATTCATCCTTATATTTTTTTTAGGTTTCAGCAGAATTTCAGCTGCTTATTGTAGGATTTAGTCATTCTTGGAAATTAAAAAAAATTGGTTATTCTAGACAAAATATTTCCTAGATACAACTGAAATCCATTTTTTCCTGGCTTCAAGTTAAGAATGACTGATAAAATCCTATTAAAATGTTACCCATCTCTCTAGAGCCAGATAATTTTCTTCTCTGACCACTCCAAATGTCAATAATCTATTTTCTTTGACTATGAATATTTATAGCATTTCTTTTTGTTCTGTTTTGTTTTGTTTTCTTATTTATAGTATTTCTTAAAAGTCTATATTACATAAATAGGATAGTACAGTTTGGATCTTATTTTGCATTTATTATTACAGTTTCACTTTCTTGTTTCATTGATTGTAAACTTATTAGGGCTTTGTCTTTTGCTGTATGCATCTTTATCTAATTGCATATTACTTACAGTTATTTTATTTGGATGGTTTCTCAAATGGATTATATAGAGGCTAAAATCCAGAATTATATTTCATTTCCCATTTTTCTATTTCTCTTTAGGCTAAGGTCGGTTACAAACAATGGTTAATGAGGACATCTTAGAGGCAATGCCCCATTCTAACTAAGAGCTCAAGTGAAGCTACTCTCCATAATTCTCCTGGTTTAACATCATCCAATTTCATTTACTAGACATATGCATTTCCAAAATTCGTGTATTCTATCTCAAAATGGCACTTGAAATCATTATAACTATTTGGTAATACCATTTGTATATTACAGCAATTAGACAATAATCAAGAGATAATACATGATAGAAACACTTAAGTGCCATCACACCAGAAGTACAGAGTTTTGGAAAGGAAAAATGCAAAGTTTTGCATTAATTAGAGGAGACTTCAGATAGGCATTAAACGGATAAGCAGAGCTAGGGTGGATGTTAATAGAACCGTGGGGATAGTGAGAGATCTGCTGTACAGGAAATAGTTGTCATCCATTAATTGTCTATTTTAGTCATTACAACACCATCCAAAAATAGAAAGCTATTCTAGTACTACATGTGGAGGGCCAGTGATGTGGAAGAAAGTATGATAGAAAGTAAAAAAAAAAAATTAATTTTGTTCTTGATTTTATTTCTAATTAGACTTGGATATTTACTAAATCTCTGTAGGCTCTTCAAAATTCAGTTTCCACACCTGCAAAATGAATACGATGACTTAATGTTTATTAACTTCCCACCAGAATAGTCAATAAATTTGTTATTTTAAAAATAAATGCAATTAGGTTTTCTACTTTTCTCCTCTTTTTTTTTCATCTATCATGATATTTTAATCTCAGAGTCTTTTCCATTTCTCTTTGCATATGTCACTACATAATTTAACAGTGTTTGGTATTCACACTACTCCAATTTGACCCACTGGGGCTGAGTCAATAGGAAATAAGAGAACAAAAGGATGAGGGGCACCTGGGTGACTCAGTCACTTAAGCTTTTGCCTTAGGGTCTGGTCATGATCTTTGGGTCCCAGGATGGAGCCCCTTGTGGGGGGATAGAGTCCCTATCGGGCTCCCTGCTCAGCAGGGAGTCTGCTTCTCCTTCTCCCTTTCCCTCTGCCCCTAACATGCCCTCCTGCATTCTCTCTCTCAAATAAATAAATAAACTCTTGAAAAGAAAACAGAAGGGTGAGGTAATCAGAGTGAGGTCAGGTAATTGGAAGTGTTTTCTGTGAGGCTGGCTTGTAAGAAATTAGACAGAGATGTAGAAATGCAGCACACGCAGTCAGTGATATAACGTCATTTTATCTTTTAACTATTTTTAAAAATGATTTTATTTATTTGCTTGTTTATGTATGTATGTATATATTTACATATGTATGTATGCATTTATGATAGAGAGACAGAGACAAACAGAGCGAGAGAGATCCAAGCAGGGAAAAGGGCAGAAGGAGAGAGGGAGAGAGAATCTCAAGAAGACTCCATGCTGAGCTTAGAACCGGACAGGAGCGCTCAGTCTCAGGACTCTGAGATCATGACTTGAGCTGAAATCGAGTCAGATGCCCAACTGATTGAGCCACCCAGGTGCCCCATAACGTGTCATTTTAAACAGTTTAGATTTAATTCTCAAGAAACAGAAAACCGGGCGCCTGGGTGGTTCAGTGGGTTAAAGCCTCTGCCTTCGGCTCAGGTCATGATCTCAGCGTCAGGATCGAGGCCCGCATCGGGCTCCCTGCTCAGCGGGGAGCCTGCTTCCTCCTCTCTCTCTGCCTGCCTCTCTGCCTACTTGTGATCTGATCTCTCTCTCTGTGTCAAATAAATACATAAAATCTTAAAAAAAAAAAAAAAAGAAACAGAAAACCATTCAAGAGTGTTAAGTAGGGGAAGTGGTATGATAAGATTTGCATTTCGAAAAGCTGACTTCGGACTTCCCCTTTGGCATCTGGCACATAAAAAGCTTGAAAGTCACCACTCCATCATAACAAGTGAAAAACAGAACAGACTGAAAAATGCACAGCTCTTCTTAGATCCTTAAGAGAAGAGATGTAATAGGGCAAACTGCTGACCCTGAAATTGAGCAAAAAGACAGGCAGATACCGAGAAGCAAAGCTTACCAGCGCAGAAACACAGCAGCAAAAACTTCTATGGGTACCAATGCCAGGGTAGGAAAACGGAAGCAGTAATTGATGAATTGGTGGAGACAGTGTGGAAAAGCCTAAGAGTCCAAAACTCTAGGTGAACCTAGTCCCCACACCTCCAGAAACTCCTCCAGGTCCTTGAAGAGAATATCAGAAAGATCCTCTCCGGCTTCTGTCAAGAAGAATGGAAAAGTCACCATTTTGAAAACACCTGAGCATTTTGTTCTTCTTTACAAGTCTGGTCACAAGAAAAAGTATTTTAACTGGAGCTTAGCCTCTTAACCTGCTGGGAGTTTTTTCAGGGTCTAACCTACCTGGGGGAAGGGCAACACCCAATTCTGCCGTCTCTAGCTACCCTGTCCCACCGAAGGCAGTGGTGGTGAGAAACTGAGAGCACCTGCCGAGTTCACAGAGCAGAGACACAGACATACTAAAATACTGAGCCTGAATCACAGGGCTACGGAGCACTGCCTTCCTCCCTGTCCCATTCTACCATATTATTAGGGCCTTTTTAGAGAAGTTCCTTTTACCTAATGCATGTCTAGCTGTCAAAAAAGAAAAGAATAAGGTATACAAAATGGCAAAAAAAAATTTTTTTTTGAAGAGACAGAGCAAGCATCAAAACCAGACTCAGATATGGCATAGAATTATCAGAATTTGAAGAGTATCGCACTTCACAGGTGATTCTGATGCACACTTACATTTGAGAACCACTGGTCTAGAGTACTGATTTGGATACTAAATCTTCTAGATGTGACTTTCCCATTCTGTTTGTTTGTTTGTTTGTTTGTTTTAATTCACAACTCTACTCATTATAGATTTCAAATAATTCTCATTTATTCTACTCCTGTAATCCTTACCTCTACAGAGTTATCCTAAGTCCTTTAAGAGGTCTATCATGTGTATGTTTTATGTTCCTTCATGGCCTAGCATAATGATGTTAAAGATGTCGTAAGTCTTTAATGAAGAAAAAGTTAATAACTTGATGCAGCCACTACCTCAAGCTGGTTATGCAGACAACTTCTCTGCAGACAGTGACCTGGATAGAGCACTACTTTCTACAGGATACTGAGTATCAATGTGATGACCTCTAAGTTTCAATGAACCAGAGATGACTCCCTTTTATTCAGAGATGTTTTGTCCCATTTAAGATGATCTTAATCAGAAACTCTCCTGTCCTGTCTCTCGCTGTTGTACAGCAAATGTACAGAAGAGAGGGGAGAAAATAAATCTAATATCCTGGCACGTTGCTGTTTAGTATCGGCTCCGGGGAAATGTTTGATGGAAGATGAGCTGTGACTGTTTGATAAGCACTAAAGGTCCTGATTAAACGGTATGTACATTTCATTTGTCAGGCTTGACTGAATGTAGTGTAAGGTATCATAGGAAAAAAATGATCTTTCAAGCCAATCCTACCTTATTCTCAAGAACCCCAATGAGTATGTACTTGGATCTTGGCCAGCATTTATTCTTCTCCCAAATTCACTTTTGGCACGAAAACCCTGAGCCATCTAAGAACCAAAGAAAGCTGCTTTGTGTAGAAAGCACATATGGGTCATCTGTAACTGTGCATACCTTCTAAACAACAACAACAAAAAAACCCTTGTTCAGATCACACTTTCTTCTTATTAATCAAACATGAAAACAGACTCTAAACTTGATAATCCAGCCTCTGTGGAAGCTAAATACATATAATTAAAAAAAAAATAAATTTTAAGTATCCTTCATGACCGGCATGAAGTCCAACTTGGGATTTGAACTCATTATCCTTTTTTCTAAAGATTTTATTTATTTATTTGAGTTAGAGTGAGAGAGAGCGAGAGAGAGAGAGCGCACAAGCAGGGGAGCAGTACGCAGAGGGAGAAGCAGACTTCTTGCTGAGCAGGGAGCCCAATGCAAGGCTCCTTCCCAGGACTCCGGGATCATGACGTGAGCAGAAGGCAGACAAAATGACTGAGCCACCCAGGCGCCTCTTGCATTCATAATCCTGAGACAAGACCTACGCTAAGATAAAGAGTCATTCACTTAACTCACTGAGCCACCGAGGCACCCCTAAATATGCGTAATTTGTTAAGACTTTACTATGTTTGTTCCACTGTTCTCAGCAATTTTCATGTATTTAATCTATACAGTGTTCTAGTAAGAGATGTCCAGTTATTGACTGATGGAAAAATGAGGCTCAGGGACCTTGATTAATTTTCAACAGGTCACACAACTAGTAAAGACCAATAAATAAATATATAAACACATTTATTGTGGCAGAAAACCTGATTTTTAAAAATATTTTATTTATTTGACAGAGGGAGACACAGAGAGAGAGGGAACACAAGCAGGGGGAGCGGAAGAGGCAGAAGCAGGCTCCCCACTGAGCAGAGAGCCCAATGCAGGGCTTGATCCCACGACCCCAGGATCACTACCTGAGCCAAAGGCAGACCCTTAACAACTGAGCTACCCAAGCACCCGAAAACCTGATTTCTTAACTATATCCCAGACCTTAGGTAAACATTTATTTCTTCAGAACTTTTAGCAGATACAGCCTCAGTTACCTTCATGCAATTTTTAAACTTAAAATTATGTTTTTGTAGAAGTCTTGGGTTTTTTTTTTTTTTTTTGCCTTCTAAGTAGCAATTTTATTTAGTGTTCCCTTACCAATCAAGTCTCTTATGAATTTCCTATTTACTTCTTTGGCCAGGGGACAGAGGGATGTTTGCTAACCTGCTTGTACAACCCATGAGTTGACCTTTCAGTTTCCTTTCTGGTCTTGCTTGTTGGAGATTGTCCACTTCCCACCTGCTTATGTTTGTACTCTCTGAACCACTGTTTGCATTTAATTTTAAAATGTCTCCTTCTATTATTTCCTCTGATTTTCAAGTCTTTTTTTTATGCCACTTTCTTTTATAACTTTCATACTTTCTAATTCATCTAAAACTTTTTTTTCATATATATTCTAGAGCATGAGAGAGGATGCCAACCGGGAATGTACTCAATGAAGAAGAAAAAGGAGAAAAATTAAAGTGGACAGAAATGTCAAAAAGATTGAAATACAAAAAATACTGGGTTGATTTCTGAAAAATTTCTCATACAGAAGTAAAAGAAATAGAGTAAAAGTGAGAAAAATATCATAGCGAAGAGTTTGGGACAGCAATTGCCTGGGTAAAGGTGCTATAGATTCACCACTGAATCCTAGAAACATAACCTGTGGATCTGTCTCCACATAAATAGGAGTGAAAAATCTGAACTGACTTTGTGTTTAAATGAGGAAACAAAACAAGTATGTGTACACACAGGCATCAGGTTTTTTTTATTTTGTTTTTTTATTTTTTATTATCCTGTAAATGGGAATTTGACTTAAAGAGTTCTTTACCTAATACTCCAGGTATTGGGTGGACTCTTAATCAGAGAAGATGCAATATGAGAAACAGGTGTTCTCATTCACTGAGGTTGTCAGAGATGATAGGGCTCATTTCTGTTTCGGACTGAGCTAACCCAGAACAAAATTACATGATCAATTTCCGGACTTCGCTTTTCAGTTTTGTACCTTTCTTTTCTTTGCTTCTATTTATGGAAATTCCAGTACTTTATGTTTAATGTTTTCTCCTTTAACAAAATTCTTTTGGGCCTAACTTTATCAAAAATATTAAAATGTCATTAAAATCTATATTAAGAAATGTTTATTGTTTTATAGATATAATGATCTATATAGATATATAGATATAGGTATATAGATGTAATGATCTACTATCCTTTTGCAATTTGGGATATGTAATATTTTAGGGCCTGCTATAAAATGAGAAGGAACAGACTCTGCTAAGTATTGTATATTTGTCATGTTATTTAATTAAAACAACAGTCCCATACAGTAGCTATTGTTATGAAGGTCCTAAAACTTTGGAATACGTGACAAGTTATAGAGAGTGAACACTTGAAAATTTAGATTCCAATTCACATTCAGGTCACTCTAGCTTTAAAGCCAGAACTTTTTATTAGAGGTAGATTCCGGTTATGTAAAATCTGGGGCATATACAATTTGGGGGAAACTAATTTAAAAAAAAATTAAATTGACAAATGCATGCTTAATTATGAAAGTGAGAAATTATTTAGAATATGAACAAAACACAAAAATTTCACACTCTAAAAAGCTCTGCAAATATAGCAAACATAACAAAATCCAGAAAAAAAACATTTTTTAATTAGATAACCACCTCATACCCCTCGAAATACTTTTTCTTATATTTTTTGGATTCATAGTCATAAAATAAAGATTTTTGTATTGTTATTTTCTATAGAGATAATAGTAAGATAACTCAGTCCACTACCAAGGTTGATCATATATATTTTTTATTAAGATTTTTTTCAAAAATATTTGAGCTTCACAGCTTGCTACTATACTACTGTGCTAGGGCTGTCATAACAAAATACCACAGACTGGGTGACTTGATCAACTGAAATTTATTTCTCACAGTTCTGAAAGCTGAAAGCCCAAGATCATTGTGCTTCCACATGGCATTTTCTCTGTATGCACACATTTCTAGTGTCTCTTCCTCTTCCTATAAAGCAACCAGTTCTATTGGTAAGTTCACCCATATGAACTCATTTAATCTTAACTACCTTCTTATAGGCCCTACCTCCAGCTCTGGTCACAATGACGGTAAGGCTTCAACCTATAAATTTTTTGTGGGGGACACAATTCAATCTATATAATTGATATTGTCATGCAAGTATTTCAGGTTGTTATCAATTTTGAAAAATTTTTGTCAAGTTTCTCGCATACATGAAAATTACACAAAGGTATTTCTTTCATAGTACTGCTAGAAATGTGTGCTCTATGAAAACAAATTTTATTAAATTGTACATCCATAATTTTTATCAAAAACTAAAAAATAATAATTGATGTTATATTTATAGTTACATATTTCATGTTATCAAGTAGACCACAGATAGAAGATATGTATAGTATATTAAATAACAAACCAGGAAATTAAAAAAGAAATACTTTATTTAGGACAGTCATAAGTGCTCTAAAGTTTACTCACAGGAAAACTACAATCTAATTTTAATTACACACTGGTCCACATTTTTTTTTTGGTCCACATTTTTTATACCTTATTTATGAAACATTGTCTATCTTATTTCATCTCATTCTCTTCTCACCCATGGCTTGAAATTCTTTAATTACACTCTATTTTTTTTATTTCCTCAAACACATAAATCTCATATCCACTCCTAAACTTTTTCACTGGTTAGTTTTCTTTTCTTTTTTTTAAAGATTTTATTTATTTAATTGACACACACACAGAGAGAGAGAGAGAGAGAGAGAGAGAGAGAGAGAGAGAGAGAGAGATTATAAGTAGGCAGAGAGGCAGGCAGAGAAAGAGGAGAGAGGAGGAAGCAGGCTCCCTGCTGAGCAGAGAGCCCGATGTGGGGCTTGACCCCAGGATCCTGAGATCATGACCTGAGCAGAAGGCAGAGGCTTTAACCCACTGAGCCACCCAGGTGCCCCCCAACTCCATGTTTTCTACAAGAAACAAACATATATAAAGACACAGATAGGGGCACCTGGGTGGTTCAATGGGTTAAAGCCTCTGCCTTCTGCTCAGGTCATGATCTCAGGGTCCTGGGGTCAAGCCCCACATCAGGCTCTCTGCTCAGCGGAGAGCCTGCTTCCTCCTCTCTCTCTGCCTGCCTCTCAGCCTCAAGCCTACTTGTGATCTCTCTCTCTCTCTCTGTCAAATAAATAAATAAAATCTTAAAAAAAATGTAAAAAAAAATCAGCAACCACATAGAAAATTTGAACAACACTACTAATGAACCTCACTTAATTAACATTTATAAAAGACTTCATTCACCAACAAAAAACACATATTTTTAGTTGCACATGAGACATAGCAGCAAAAAATATACAGCAACCACAATGAAAGTCAAATTGGATTTTAAATGATTTAATAACACAAAATATAATCTTGATCACATCACAAATTTGAAATCAGTAACAAGCAGATCACTGGGAAATTCCCAAATATTTAAAAATTCAATAACACAACTCTGAATTGTACATCAAAGGACAAATTAAAGATCAAATTAGAAAAAAATTGAACTGAAGAGAAAATAAAAACACAACATGTCAAATTGTATGATATCAGCTAAATCAGTACTAACAGAAAATTGTATGACTCTTAACATCTGTGTTAGAAAATAATCATTAGAAAAGAATCAATAATCCCAGTCTATTTTCAAGATTCATTTATATTATAGCACATATTAGTACTTCATTTCTTTTCATGACTAAATAATATTCTACTGAATTGTTATACTGCATTTTGTTTATAATTATCAGTTTATAAACATTTGAATTACTTCCCCCTTTGGGCTATTATAAATTTGCTGTTATAAACATTTATGTACAAGTTTTGTTGTTTGAATTCCCAATTTTCAATTCTAGTTAGTATATATGCAGTAGTGGAATTGCTGAGTCCCATGGTAATCTATGTTTGCCTTTTTGAGAAAAAACTACTCTGCTTTCCACAGAGGATGTGCCATTTTATATTTCCACAAACAATGTACAAAAGTTACAATTTCTGTACATTCTTGTAAATTTTTATTGAAACTGGGATATTTTGATTAACATGGCAACTATGGAAATTATAGTCTCACTCCTCTTCATACTTCGCTATTTCTGCTCTTCATGGATTGTTGTGTAGTGAATTTTCTAGCTAATTTTTGTGATGTCTATATTCTTTGCATATGTGACCACTAAAAGTCCCCTGTTCCATTGCATTGATGGTCAACTAGTGATTTGACACAGATTTCTTTAAACATTTGGAGCAACAAACAAACAAAAAACCAAACAAATGACAACAACATCCCCCCCCCCAAATAAACAAAAAAACAACTCCTTTCTGTCTTTGTAGATTGCCTCTGGGCTGGGACACCACCTCTCTGCTTAGTCAGGCAGTTTATAATTCTGTCATATCTTTTACTTTCCACAGATTCCCCCAAATATCTCTGCCCTCATCCTCTTTTTCCCAGAAATTTTAATCTATTTCTTTCCCTGTTATTCCTTGTTCTGGGTAGCTATGGATAATACATCTGCTTAAAAGCTTTTGACCATGAAGCTACTCAGCTCAGCTTCTTTTTGTTTTGTGGAGTTCCCTACTCTACCATTTTCAGAGATGTCACTGTTGGTATTTGTCATTTTTCACTGAGCACAATCCCCTTTACTAATGTTATTGCGTACATTGATATACACAATTCCTTTTAATTGCTGAGCCATGTTCTCTGGTATGGAGATATAGTTCACTTACCCAATCAACCATTAAATGAACTTTGTGTTCTTTTTTCCAGATTAGGCTATTTGAAATAAGGATACTGTGAAAATCTGTCTATGAAATTTAAATAAATATAATTTTTCTTTACTTTGGAATAAATAGTCAAGATTGTGATTTCTGGATGGTATGATAGTTGAAGGTTTAATTTTAAGAAAATACCAAACTGTTTTTCAAACTTGTTGTATTATTTTACATTCCCTCCAACAATAAATTAATGATCAAATTTCTTTGCATCTTCACCAATATTTGATGTTGACAAGGTTTTTCTTTTAGTCATTCTAATAGATGTGTAGTGATATCTCATTGTGGTTTAATTCACATTTCCCTAATGGGTAATGAAATTGAACATATTTTCATGTATTTATTTCCCATATCAACATTCTGTTCAGAGAAATTTCAATTGTATTTTTCTATTGTTTTATATATATATATAAAACATATATATAGGATATATATATGTATCCTATATACCAGTCCTTTGTTCTTTGTTGGAAATGTGGTTTACAAGTACATTTTCCTAGTCTTTAATTTGATTTTCATTCTCTTACTAGGATCTTTTGTAGAGCAAAGTAATTTAATTTCAGTGAAGTCCAATTTATCAAGTTTTTCTTTTATAGATCATGCAATGGATGAAAAGTTTAAGACTTTACTGCTCAGCCCTAGATTCTGAAGTTTTTCTCCTAGGTAATTGCTGTAAAATGTAATAGCTTTACATTTCAAATCATGATCTAATTTGAGATTATTTTTGTATAGTATACAAAGTTAGAGATTTTATTTGTTTTGCTTTGTTTTGTTTTGCCAACAGATTCCGATTTCTACATCACCATTTTTTAAGACTATTCTTTCTCCCTTAAATTGCTTTTGTAACTTTGTAAAAATCAGTAGAGCATGTCTGTGTAGATCTATTTTGGGGTTCTTTATTCTTCTCCATTGATCCATGTATATAGATCTCTATGTGAATACTACACTGCATTGATTACTGTAGCTATGTAGTAGGACTTAATACCTTATGGAGTGGTTCCTCCCATTTTATTCTTCCTTCTCAACATTGTGTTAGCTATTCTAGGGCCTGTGCCATTCCATATAAGTTTTAGAATAAGGTTGTCTATGTCTTTATGAGCATTCGCTGGTATTTTGATGGGACTTGCATATAGACCAAGTAGGAATGAACTGACATCTTTACTATATTGAATTACATATGTTGTGATTTGTCTAATTTTTCACTGGTTTCCACAATTAGAAAATGTTTTCACATAGGTAGAAGTTTGGTTTTTTTTATACTAACTTAATCTTCAGCAAACATTATGCAAATTTATGCATAAGGAAATTATCTCAGGAATACAATTTTGGCAGTTTGGTAGGGGCAGATGTTCTCTTTTTAGAATTTGACTTATTTAAAAGATAATGGGGCAAAAAGATCTTTTATGTCTAACACAAGAATCATGTAATTCTTTAGCTCATGGATCAAAAATATCCTCCACTTATACTTCACATACCACTTTGTCCTCTAACAATGCTGTCAAAGTTTCTTTCAATAATTAAAATTGACCTGCTCCCTCGCTCCTCCATCTTGCTTTATTTAATTGTATTTAACACAATTCTGGGGCGCCTGGGTGGCTCAGTGGGTTAAAGCCTCTGCCTTCGGCTCAGGTCATGATCTCAGGGTCCTGGGATCAAGGCCCACATCGGGCTCTCTGCTCAGCAGGGAGCCTGCTTCCCCCTCTCCCTCTGCTTACCTCTCTGCCTACTTGTGATCTCTCTCTCTCTGTCATATAAATAAATGAAATCTTAAAAAACAAAACAAAACAAAACAAAACAAAACAAAACAATTCTGGCTATACCCATAGCTCCATTGAAATTTGTTTTATACTTGTTAGCACCATCATTTGTCTACATGTAGCTAAAGTACAAACAGTTTTAAATACATGAAACTGCTTAATATTTTTCTGCCAAAAAATGACTTCTTTTTCTTTTAAAATGTAGTTTATTTTCCTGAATAGGTGAAAGGGAAATAACGGGCATACCCTGAGTTGGGTACTTGACCTGAATTGATCAAGTCAGATGGAAGGAAGCAACTTAAATGTTTGGGGAGGTTGTTCTCTCTTTCTCTCTATGTGACTCTGACTCTCTCTCTCTCTCTCTCTCTCTCTCTCTCACTCTTATACCAAACAAGAGACTTAGTGGTCTCAGTTGATTGAGAAAGCCTTCTTATGACGATAAAGGACAAACATGCCATAATAAAAAGGAACCTAGGAATACGATGTGATTAATGATTAATCTCTAATGATTAAGAATTCTTAAAAAAAAGAATGCTTATAAATCATTGAGGAAAAGAAAAATATTTCAAGAGGGAAAAGATAAGGAACACAAATGCAATACATATAGGGAGAAGCATAAATAACCAGTAAACTGTTGAAATTTGTCTCAAGAAAATTTAAAATTAAAAACATATTTTCTCCATCAATTTTAAATTTTTTGTCATTTAATACTAATACTTTTTTAAAGAAAAAATGGATGTAAGTGTGAATATGTGCATATTAAATGACAGAGTCTGAATTGATTTTCATGATTAAATTTGTGGATATTTGAAGGCTTTTCTTTTTCTTTCTTTTACATTTACAAACTTTCTAAATATTTACCAAGTCCAAATAATATTTTTGTACAAATAGATGAAATGAGAGTTGTTTCTGAAATATAAATAAATGTAACAGTAACAAAATATTAAATCTGTGCATTATAATTATGCTATTTTGAGCCTTTTTTCTCACAACTTGCACTAGCTATATCAAGAATTTCTACTTCTCCTTCTCCCTCTGCCCCACCTCCACCCCCACTTGTGCTTTCTTTCTGCCTCACTCTCTCTCAAATAAAATCTTTTTTAAAAAATAATTTCTAACATTATTATCAATAACTTATGCATGTTACACTCAATAATTGACTTTTTATTTACAGAAATTTTTAATGAAAAAGAAACGTTTCCCTTCACACAAGAGCTGTTTGCACAGTGAGTGCCGTGACTAGTTTATAAACTGTATCTGTTTCTTTTTATATACCTATATCATCCATGTCTATGTATTTGTATGTATATCTATATCTACATGCAAAGCATTAGATATATAGTTCAGATTATTGTTGGAGAAATAATTTGTTTGAAAATTTACCATACCCAAGCATGTCATGAATAATAGGTGAGACTCAAATATAATAAAGTGCGTGAGAACCTAGAATAAGTATATGACCTTGATATACATGTGCAAATGTATGTATTAATTTATCTTTTATTTGTGTAGCATCAATTTATAAAATCAGGCATGTTATCACAATCCAATTTATAGTTAATAAAGATTCAATTTTTTTTTAAGATTTTATTTTTTTATTTGACAGAGAGACAGAGCACAGACAGGGTGAGCACCGGCAGGAGAGGGAGAAGCAGGCTCCCCACTGAGCAGAGAGCCCAAAATGGGGCTTGATCCCAGGACCCTGGGATTATGACCTGAGCTAAAGGTAGAGGCTTAACTGACTGAGACACCCAGGCACCTGTAAAGATTTAATCTTGATCTTATTTTGATTTGTTTGATGTTTGTTATGTGTACTCTTTGAGTAATCTCCTCAAAAAATATAGATGGTTGTTTTATTTCTGGTTACTACTAAATCCTAAATCTTCTTTATTCATTTACTTATTTATACCTTTGGGGATGACATATTAAGTAGGTAAGAGGATGTTGGAACAGTTTGCTATGCACTCTATATTTTGTAAACACCTTATGGTACGATGATAACTTGTTAAAATCACAATCGGAGAGAATGAGTTTAAATACCCTGCTTTAGATTTGGCATTTAAAGAAAACTAAATATATCTGAAGAAGTGGGGCCTTTTGATAATATTTTCAAACAACCAATGGTCTTGAAGCATATTTTATAGATTTTATAGATTTATAGATTTTATAGACCACATTATACCAACATAAGCTTATGAAAGTACCTGAAGTTAACACTTAAAAAATTACCTGGACAGATGCCTGAGCAGCTCAGTCAGTTGAGCAGGCAACTCTTGGATTCAGCTCGGATCATGATCTCAGGATCCTGGGATTAAGCCCTGTGTGTGGCTCTGTGCTCAGCAAGGAGTCCGTTTTAGATTATTTCCCTCTCCTTCTGCCCCTCCCCAACTTGCTTGTGTGTGCATGTGCTCTGTCTCTCAATTAAATAAATAAATCTTTTTTAAAAATTACCTTAGAAAAAAGTAATTGGAATCTAAAATCACATATTGTTTTAAATTTAACAAAGGAGACTATTATGTCAAAAGTATAAAATAGAACTGACACTTCATTTGGAGGAAAATTAAGAGTCTTGAATGATTTCATTTTTAAAAAAAGAAACTACAGATAATAACTTCAATAATAATTTAAATAAATTGAATAATAATTTAAAAATCTAAGTAAAGTGGGAATAGAATGTACTAATTAAATGTGTGAAATCAGTATAACAGAGAGTTACAAACATTAAATATTGAAACTGTTACAGGTTTTGGGAACAGTCTGTGAATGTCTTCTCACCAATCCTACTTAAAACAAGACAGAAAGAAAATAAAATAAACAATAAAAAAAATAAAATAGAAGAATTGAAAAAAAAGTCACAGAATTGCATAACTAGAAAATTCAAGATATTTAATGACAAATTATTATCTATTAAGAGATAGGTAGGTAGGTAAATATATACAAATGAATAGCTTTTTTATTATAGCACTTTGCTTGTTTATAAATGAAATGGGGAAAATATCCTATCTATTATAAATAAACAACTATAAGCATGTAGAAGTAAATTTTAAAACAAAAGTTAGTTACTTGCATGAATTGCACTAATTTTGCTGAAGAACACAAAACAATCTGGGAGAAATCTATAATCCTTTAGAGCGGACAAAATTTCAAAATACTTCAGCTTTCATGAATCAGTCTATGCATTCAATGTATTTCCAATAAGAATTTGTTCATAAAACTGGATAAGATGATTTAAGAATGCATATGGTAAAGGACAGTCACTTGAGAATTGCCAAGTTGTTTTGTTTTGTTTTTAGAGAGAGAGCACGCAAGCTGGCTGGGGAAGGCCAAAGGGAGAGAGAGAATCTTTTTTTTTTTTTTTAAGATTTTATTTATTCACTTGAGAGAGGGAGAGGGAGGGAGAGAGATAGCAAAGCGGTGGTGTGGGAGAGACACACTGAGCAGGTACCCTGATGCGGGGCTCAAACCCAGGACCCTGGGATCATGACCTGAACCGAAGGCAGACACTTAACTGACTGAGCCACTCAGGTGCCCGAGAGGGAGAAGCTTAAGCAGGCTCCACATTCAGCGTGGAGCCTAATATGGAATTTGATCTCATGGCCCTGAGTTCATGACCTGATTGGAAATCAAGAGTTGGATGCTTAACTGACTGAGCCACTCAGGCATCCCCGGATTGTCAAGTATGTTTTAAAGAGAAGACAAGTGAAAAACAATTTGAGTAGCACATATAAAATTATGCCAGGATCAGTTGATAGAACCTGTATTAAATTAGTGTAAAGGAATGAGGTATAGAAACGGATATTTATAACCAACTACATATACAAACTAAACATGTCTATAGTTTCTGTTGGACAAATTACTCATATAAAATAGAATATCTCTAGTATTATCAAACAAAGAAAAAAACAGAAAATACTGATTGACAGGGAGACCAAGGAAAATCACCCATTACCTGTAGTGACAACTAATTTAGAGACAAAGATTTCTAAGCAAGTTATTTTTTAATAACCTTCTGAGACCAGCCGTGTTAACTCTGTTGCCAAAGCAAAGACAGAGAAGCAGGTTGGGAAAGTGTAAAAAAGAAGAGAAAGAGGGCGCCTGGGTGGCTCAGTGGGTTAAAGCCGCTGCTTTCGGCTCAGGTCATGATCCCAGGGTCCTGGGATCGAGGCCCGCATCGGGCTCTCTGCTCGGCAGGGAGCCTGCTTCCTCCTCTCTCCTCTCTCTCTGCCTGCCTCTCTGCCTTCTTGTAATCTCTCTCTCTGTGTCAAATGAATAAAAAAAAAAAAAAAAAAAAAAGAGAAAGATATTGGTCAAGGTGGTAAATACTGAGAATAATTCTGACACTTTTGGGTCAGTCCCATGGCCCTTGGATAAATGAAAGAAAGAGGCTTGAAAAGTAAATGTACCAGTGAGGGTGGTGTTGGAAAGACCTCAGCTCAAGAATAAAGAGAAGCACTGTTATTGGAAATATTCCCTACAGAACTGGTGGTGAAAGGAAAAAAAAAAGAAAGAAAGAAAGAAAGAAAGAGAGAAAGAAAGAAAGAAAGATCAACAGAAATAAGATAGCATCCCTCAATCAGAGGGAAGAATGTATTAGTTTCTAAAAATCATCCCTCAGTAAAAAGAATCAGAGCTCCTTGCAGAAATGCCTATTTCCTAAGCCAGGAAATGAAAAGTACTAGCTAATGGGAAATCTTACATCAAAAAACAAGGAAGAACTCCAAAACTAACAGGAAGATTGACCAAAAAACACAGGTCAAGCCTAAAAGGCCTCGGATGGGCTGAATCTGGTACATTTAAAGAAAAACAACATTAGTAGTTATTATCATTTTTAAATTGATAATAAAAGCTTAAATAAGTAGAAATAACTGAATTCATAGCATCTTCACCAGGAGTACATTTCATTTCAAGAAACCACTTTATTTGCTCACCTGTCAGAAGAAATTCCTCATGGGTTCAAGCTTTATCATGAGATTGTGGCAATGTAAATACAATAATAATGAAAAAGTTTGAAGTGTTGTGCAAATTACCAGTATGTGACACACAAATGAAGTGAGTGAATGCTGTTGGATAAATGGTGCTGGTAGACTTGTTCAACATAGGGTTGCCACAAGACTTCATTTTGTAAAAAACGCAATATCTACAAAATACAGTAGAATGAAGTGCCATAATATGAGCCATGATTGTAATGAAGAGTAATCTTGGTAATAAAAAAAAAATGAATGAGTCCTGTGTGTGTGTGTGTGTGTGTGTAAGAGAAAAAGATAGAGAAAGAGAGAGATGTATGCTCAACCCAATGATTAAAATGTTTCCAAAAAGATAAAAATTTGAATAGTGCCAGAAGATACTCCATAGCTTGTCTGAGAATTGCAGAGGGGAAAAAAAGTAGGCTTTTCCTTTCCTGGTGGTCATTTTCTTTAAAAAGCAATGAAATTTAACATCTGTAACAGCTGGATGCTGATTTAGGGAAAAAAGTCACAAACATAAATTTTGAGGATAAAAGGGAGAAAATTTAACATAGATTGATAGTAGATAATATCAGGAAATAATTGTTGATTCTCTTTATTTTTAAGGCTTTATTTGTTTGTTTGTTTGTTTGTTTTAAAGAGAGAGAGAGAGTGAAAGCACAAGGAGGAGCAGAGGAGTAGGGACAAGCAGATGCCCCACTGAGCATGGGGCTTGATCCCAGAACCTTGATATCATGACCTGAGCTGAAATCAAGAGTCAGATACTTAACAGACTGACCACCCAGAAGGCCCAGGAGATAACCATTGATTTGGGGTGTGAAATGGAACAACTGATTGGATGAACTACTAAAAATGTCCTTATTTTTATAAAATGCATGTATTCTGGGTAAAAAGTCAAGATTCCTGTAACTTACTTTCAAAGATTTCAGCAATACAACATAGATGGATAGAGAAAATATAGTAAAATATTAAGAGTTGTTGAATGTATCTTCCTTATATGAATGATCGTTATATCATTATTTTTTACTTTAGGGTATACAGATTTTTTTCATAGTAAGTGGTAGAAAAATTAACATATACATAGAAAATTAAGAAAAATATTGATATATTCTTGAATTATAAAAGAATATTAAGAAAATCAAGGTAAAATGGTCATATATTATTGTAGAAGTAAAATTATTTCTATAAACAAAATTAAATATGAACATAATAAACCAGGGATTAAATTCACAAACACACAAAAAAAATTTGAAAATTCATTAAAACACACATTTCAATGAAAGGAAACATATTTTACAAATTGGAAGCACACACACAAAAAGAAGAGTCAAAAATCATAATAGAAAGCTGGTCAACATTTTTGGTTTTTAGAACAATTAAAACAGTAAAAATATGAGTTAAAAAAACTTAGCAACTGGGTCACCTGTGTATCTCAGTGGGTTAAAGCCTCTGCCTTCGGCTCAGGTTATGATCTTGGGGTCCTGAGATTGAGCCCCGCATCAGGCTCTCTGCTCAGCGGGGAGCCTGCTTCCTCCTCTCTCTCTCTGCCTGCCTCTCTGCCTACTTGTAATCTCTCTCTCTCTGTCAAATAAATAAAATCTTAAAAAAATTAAAAAAAAACTTAGCAACTATTTTAAGATTGATAAAATTTGCTGCTTTTAAACTTATGAGGGTAAAGCACATTTATACATTGTTGGTAGAAATGTATATTGGAACAAAGTTTTGGAAAAAGATTATGTCAGAATCTATTAAAGGTAGATTTTGCTACTGAATGCACCAATGAACAAACAAAAACACTGTCAGATTAAGGTATTATACAAGGATAGTCACTGAAGCAAATTATCTAATTGGAAACAACTTGAATGTCAAGAAATATGGAATTGTTAAATAAATTATGCTACATCTGTGGTTAGAAAGAAAATGAAGCAGCTAAAATAAATTTGTTTGTCATTCACATATTGACCTAGAATTAGGTCTATAACACATGATTCGGTAGTGGATAATTCCAGTTTTATAAAATATAAAAAGAAAAAAATAGGAAAAATAAACCATATGTGTATGTTTACATCTGGCTTTATCTGTATCATCTATAGGAACAGCTATCTTTGTCTAAGGTTAAAAAAGATTATAGTTTGAAAGGAGAAACCCAAATGGCTAACACTGCTAAGCATACCTCAAGGTAGCAGGAGATAGAAGGGGGAAAGCTAAGACAATTGAAACTTAATTACAAATATCTATTCTTTAAATTGTTGCAAACACGTATTCTTTCTCTGATTAAAAAATAATAACCAGTTTAAAAAATGCTTCAACAAAAGCAACAAAAGAAATAGCTACTGAATGAATTATATCTATTCAGGCACAAATTATTATTTTCTCATGTGCAGAAGTTTGACTGCAGGCGTATCGCAAAGAGAAAGGATGTATGAATCTTTTCATGTAAAATTAATGATGTAGTATAATGTGTGGTCCTTTTACTTTAAAGAAAGGTATCACAATGTGATACTTTATTACTATGCCATTTTAATTGCTGCAGCTCTGTGTGCTTTATTGTGAATATTTTTAGTTTTGAATTTTTGACCCTAGGCAATTTCATTATGAAGTAGGGTTCCTTTTCATAGATTAGAAAATGTTACAAATCAAAAGGATAAATTATAAACACAATAGAATATAACTCAAACTCTTAAACTTCCTCATATTTTTCTCTTTATTCTAGTGGAACAAAGTGAAGGCTCACTAAGTTAGTGTAAAGTGAATAAATGAAAGAAAGTGCTGCAATTTTTCTTAGAAAGAAGTTTAGGATAAACTGTCACTTCAATTAGTAAATTAGAGAAATCAGGAAGCAAATTATGTCTTTAAGGCTAAAACATAAAATGTTATCCAGGGCCTAGAAAAACATAATGTTATAATATCTTATAAAACTAAATAGTAATTATGATTTATAGGATTAGTAGACCTCATATCCTCCAGTACAAACGTTAGAATAGTATTGTAAGAATAATAATTTTATGGAAACCTCATCTCAGGCTTTCTTATTCCCTTATTTATTATTCTTGTCCTTCTAGACCCTGCAAAGATGAGAATCTGTTCTATAAAGCTACTCCTGTCCACCAAGTTAGTAAACTCTGCTTGGGTTTTGTTTTCCTCTCAGGTGTCCTAAGACGCAAGATTCTTATCTCCCTTTTGAAGTCACCATCTGACTTGGCATCTCACCCATCAGACTGTGAAATCTTGAAACTAGTAATCATATCATTAATCTTTGTAACTTCAGGAATGAGCAAAGTACATAACTTATATCAGGTGTTGGATAATGTTGGCTGCATTCAGTGAATTGATAGACATGACATTGGACACATTAAAGGCAGTTAGGAAATTGAGTGGGGTATCTTAAACTAAATGTGATGATTTATATTTTCCTTGGGAAAGACAAACCTACTCTCAAACAGTCTATGGCAATGACCCTAGAATGTAAACTTCCCCATGTTGTAAAAGGATTATCTCATGTCTATTCTTCTCTCATCAATTATCTTTTGATCTTTTTACCCCTTAATTTGTAGTTCATGAAATAAATGATGCATTCCCACTGGAATTTTGTCATATTTATACTATCAAATCTGTCTACAGATCAATCTGCTTTCTCTTCTTTACATTGGATGAAATGTCCTCATTTCTATCAAAGACCATCTGTTTAATTTACTTAGAATCTCATACATACTTGTCTTTTCAGAGGTTTCATTGATATGATTATAATCTACTACAGGTTATTAATTTCTCCCCCTTTATGGAATCATGATGCTTGTGTTAGCCTCCTATTGCTACTGTACAAATTTTTACAAGTCTAATGTCTTAAACAGTAGAAATTTATTATCTAACAATTCTGGAGATCAAAAGTCCAAAATCAATTTTACTTGACTACAATCAAATAAAACCAAAATAAAATCTGGAGTTTGCAGGAAAGAATATGTTTTTCTGCCTTTTTTCTGTTTCTAGAGATTGCCCACAATCCTTGGCTCATGGTCACATGACTCCAGTCTTTTTTCATTGTCACATTTTCTTCTAGGACTCTGACTGTGTCTGCTCAGGTTGCTATAACAAATACTATAGATTGGGTGGCTTAGAAACAACAGACTTTTTTTCTTATAGTTTTGGAGGTTGAAAAGTCTAAGAAAAAGATGCCAGCCTCCTGGTTGATAAGTAGCTGTCTTTTCCCTGTGTCCTTTCACAATAGAAGGTGTGAGGTATCTCTCTTGGGCCTCTTTTATATAGTCACTAATTTTATTTATTAGAATACCATACTGATGACTTCATCACCTCTCAAAGACCCTACCTCCAAATAACATCATATTTGGCCTTAGGGTTTAATATATCAATCTAGGGAGAACTTAAACACATAATTTGACACTGCCCTGCCCTCCCCCTATTCAAATCCTTCTTGTGTATGAAATTCATTCATTCCATCCCAATAGCTCCAAAAGTCTTAGGTCTTTACTGCCTAGACTATAATGTAGAAGTCCAAAATCTCATATAAATACATTTTAATCAGATATGGGAGAGACTTCAGGTATGACCCATCCTGATACAAACTCCTCTAGCTGTGAACCATGAACCCAAACTGTTATGTGCTTCCCAAATATAATGATGGGACAGGCTGAGGATAGGCATTCCCATTGCAAGAGGGAGAAACTGGAAAGAAGAAAGGAGGGAAAAGTCCCAGTAAGTCAAAAGCCTAATAGAGCAAATCTTACTAAACCTTAAGGTTTAAGAATAAACATTTTATTTGTCTTTTTAAAGATTTATTTATTTATTTATTTATTTATTTATTTATTTATTTATTTGAAAGAGAGAGAGATCACAAGTAGGCAGAGAGGCAGGCAGAGAGATAGGAGGAAGCAGGCTCCCTGCTGAGCAGAGAGCCCGATGTGGGCCTCGATCCCAGGACCCTGAGATCATGACCTGAGTCGAAGGCAGAGGCTTTAACCCACTGAGCCACCCAGGCGCCCATAAGAATAAACATTTTAGGCTTGATATGTTGTCCTGTGGGCACACTGGGACTACAGTCCTGTTTCTGCGTTGGAATTATATGCCTTAGCTTTCCCAGGAAAGAGTTCTGTCTCCATTGCTCTCCCCAGCTGGGGTCATGCAAGTGACTCTGCCCCCATGGCTCTGTAGTGAATCCATTTTTAAAATCTTGATATAGGCAGCCATGCACCCACACACCTGCCCCCACCCTTGCACTGTGTGCGCCATCAAAGTGTTGCAGGTGCGCTAATGATTGCTGCTTGTGCCATCTAGAGAGGATGACCTCTGTAGGCAGCGCTGCATGGGAACCTACTGGAGTCACACCTAGGACAGTTTCGTGATGCTGCACCTATGTGCAGGTAGAGGTCCTTGATGTGAGATGGTGTCAGGCAACGCACTCCAGGTGGTGTGCTCCTGGGTGGCCCCTCTGAAACCACTCTACCCCAAGACAACTCTTCCATTGTCTTAGAGAATTGCTCTTAGATTCTGTTGAGAGTGCTTATCAGTGCTAATTTTCTCATTATATGGTCTTTTGTCCAAATCCTTTGTGTTCTTTCCCCCAAAAGACTTTCTCATCCTTCACAATATGGAAAGGCTGAGAATGTTCTAAATCTTTAAGATTTGTTTCCATTTTTATTAATAATTCATCTTTAAGTCATTTCTTTCTTCTTACATGTTAGTATAAATAGTCCAGAAAAGCTAAGCTGTATCTAAAACACTTTGTTTAGAAATAGCTTCAGCTAAATATCCAATATCATTGCTCAACAGTTCTACTTTCTGCAACACATGTGGACATAAACACAATTCAGCCAAGTTCTTGGCCACTTCATAACAAAGATGACCTTTTCTCCAATAACTTTTCTTTTTTTTTTTTTAAAGATTTATTTATTTGACAGAGAGAGAGAGAGAGAGAGAGAGAGAGAGAGAGAAAGATCATAAGTAGGCAGAGAGGCAGGCGGGGGGCGGGGAGTAGGCTCCCTGCTGAGCAGAGAGCCCGATGTAGGACTCGATCCCAGGACCCTGAGATCATGACCTGAGCTGAAGGCAGAGGCTTAACCCACTGAGCCACCCAGGTGCCCACCTTTTCTCCAATTTCTAATAACATATTTCCCATTTCCATCTGAAACCTCATCTGTGGCCTTCACAGTCCATACTGCTACCAGCATTCTGTTCAGGATTACCTATGTATTCTCTGAAAGGTGGAAGCCTTCAGAGCTCTTCCTTATTCCTTCTGCACCCTCAACCTTCCTTTCACAGCAAGGTAGGCTTCTGCCCTAAACTCTTCCAGCACAGCCCATTACTCAGTTCCAAAACCAGTTCCACATTTTAAGGTGTTTGTTTTGCAAGAGTTCACTTCTCAGTGATAATTTTTGTCATAGTTGGTTCAGGTTGCTATAGCAAAAATATCATAGACTAAGTGGTGGCATATATATATATATATGATACATATTATGATATATAATGATATTAGGTATCTAGTTGGGACATACTTATTATATATTTATATATTTAAAGTAGCTACACATATATATAAATATATATATATAATACATATTTTTATATATATTTAGAGAGGGAGAGAGAGCATGTGTGATTGGGGGGTGCGTGCAGAGGGAGAGGAAGAGTGGGAATCTTAAGCAGGCTCCATGATTAATGTAGAGCCTAAAGCAGGGTTCAATTTCAGGACCCTGAGGTCATGACCTGAGCCAAAAGCAAGAGTTGGATAGTTAACAGACAGAGCCACCCCGGTTACCTCTAGGTGGTGGATTTTAAAAAATAGAAATTTATTTCTTATAGTTTTGTAATCTGGAAAGTACAAGATAAAGGTGCTGGCAGATTTAGTATTTGATGAGAGTCTGCTTCTAGTTCATAGAAGCTGTCTTCTTGCTTTGACCTCATGTGACGGAAGGGGTAACTAAGCCATCTGGAGACTCTTTTATAAGGGCACCAATCCCATGTATGAGGGTTCCACCCTTATAACCTAATCATCTTCTAAAGGACCCACCTCCTAATACCACCACAATGGGCTTTAGAATTTAATATATGAATTTGTGGGGCAGGTCACAAACATCCAGGGTATAACACTGACATTCATATTTCCCTCTTATAAAGACCCTTGCAAGTACATAAGACCCACTGAGATAATCCAGATTAATCTCCTAAAATTCTTAATTTAATCCATCTACAAAATCTTTATGTCATTTAAGTAACATATTTATAGGGGATTAGGGTGTTGTATTAGTAAGGGTTCTCCAGAGAAACAGAATTAATAGGATATATATTGTGTGGGGATATGTGTGTGTGTGCGTGTGTGTGTGTGTGTGTGTGTGTGTGTGTGTGTGTGTGCGCAGAAGAAATTGGCTCACATGGTTCTGGAGTCTGAGAAGTGCCAAAGCCTACCGTTGGCCGGCTGGAGACTGAGGATAGCCAATGGTATAGTTCCAGCTGCTGTCTGAAGGTTGGAGAGCTAAGGCAGCAGATGATGCCAGATCCAGTCTGAGTCCAAATTTAAAGGCAGGAGATGACCCATGTCCCAGCTCAATGGCAAGAAGAGAGAAGGAATTCTCCCGTATTCGACACTGTGTTCTATGCAGGCCCTCAGCAGATTGGGTGAGGCTGTTCCCTACTGCGGACTGCGATTCACTTTATTCAGGTCTGCTGATTCAAATATTAATCTTAGCAGAAACGCCCTCAGGAACACACCCAGAATAACACTTAACTAAATATCTTGACAACCCAGTCAGGTTGACACATAAAATCAACCATCACAGATGTGTACATGTTTGGGGCCCATTTTTCAGGCTGCTGCAATTCCTGTAAGCATAAAACAGGCTCTAGCATAATTATCTGAAACCAAGACATATCTTGTTTTGTTGTGCTTTCTTTTATTGTGCTTCACAGATATCGTGTGTTTTAATATGTTGAAATTTTGTGACAAACTACATTGAGCAGGTTTATCAGTGCCAATTTTTCCAGCAGGATTTGCTCACTGCATGTCTGTGTCACATTCTGGTAATTCTCACAATATTCTAAACTTTTTCTAGTTGCATTGAGAATATTCGTGATTCATGGCAAGAGGTCAAAATACCAACATTAACAGGAGAGTAGAAGAAGGTGATTTCAACCCTCATGGATGACAAGGAAAGTGGTTTCTTGAAATGGAATCTACTCCCGGTGAAGATGCTGTGAAATTGCTGAAATGACAATGGAGGATTTAGAATATGACATAAACTTATTTGGTGAAGCAGGGGCAGGGCTTGAGAGGATTGACTCCAATTCTGAAGGAAGTTCTACCCTGGGTAAAATGTTGCCAAACAGCACTGCAGGCAACAGAGAAATCATTCATAGCATCACGTTTTAAAAAAAATGTACATACGTTAATTTCATTATTTTATTTTTTAAAATATTTTACTTATTCATTTGAGAGAGAGAGAGGACTAGGGGGAGCTGCAGGAAGGGGCATAGCCAGCTCCCTGCTGGGGCTTCATCTGAGGCTCGATCTGGGGGCTGAGATCATGACCTGAGCTCATGACAGTGGCTTAATGGACTAAACCACCCAAAAGCCCCATACCTGAATTATAAAAACATTTTGTTGCTGGGGCACCTGGATAGCTCAGTTGTTTAAACATCTGACTCTTGATTCCCACTCAGGTCATGATCTCAGGTCAAGTGATCAAGCCCCGAGTAGGCTCTGTACTGGGCGTGGAGTCAGCCTAGCACTATCTCTCTCCTTCTCCTTCTGCCTCTTCCCCTTGTCCCTGCGCTATAAGTAAATAAATACATAAATAATAAATTAATGAGTTGATTTTAGAAAACAGTTTATTGCTAAAAAGTGCTAACCATCTTTTAATAAGTTATAATCTTTTTCTGGTGGAGGGTCTTGCCTCGATGTTACTGGCTGCTGTCTGAACAGGGTGGTTGCTAAAAGTTGGGGTGGCTGTGCAATTTCTTAAAATAAGACAACAGTGGAGTTCATCCATTGATTGATTCTTCCCTTCATGAATAATTTCTCTGTTGCTTGCAGTGCTGTTTGGCAACATTTTACCCAGGGTAGAACTTCCTTCAAAATTTACTGAGGTTAACTTCAAATTTATTCACTGTTGAAGAGGAATTGATTGTTTTGTAATTGCTTCCAGAATAATCCATTAAGGGTTAAGATTATCACAAAGTAAAATTTTAGTTTAATAATCTTTGGAAGGAATTAAGTCTTCTGACAGTTCAGGTTATAAAATGACCACAGTTTTTTTTTAATTAAAATTATGTTTTCATATTTTTTAAATAGATATTCAAACTATCAAGACTAATTTGTGTCTGATCTTCTGTGAGTTAAACTCACGATGAGAATTTCTTCAGTTAACAAGGCCAACAGTGAAAAGCCGAAGTTTAAATTGTTGCCTGGACATACTGACCACTATAACGGGAAAAGAAGAATGTATGCAACTGAATCTTGTCAAGTAAAGACTTTCTAAACATTCTACATTACAGAATTTCTACGAAAAAAAATTTAATTTGTGCCTAACACACTATAATTTGGAAAATATTGAATGAAGGGAATAATCCAAAGTTATCTGAAACAGCAAGAGAAAAGTAAAATATTTAAAATCCAGAGCTATATGTTACAAAGAATAATTTTGACTTAACAAAAAATATAGTTTAGTATTATAAATGTGTAAGTACAAGCAGGTAGTGTGGATTTCATTTGTATCTTCTCTAAGAAGATACACTGGTTTATGCAGTAATTCTCCAAATATGGTCTTTTGACCTCCAGGGACCCCGGAGGCCCTTAAAAAGTGTATGCAAGTTGACATCAAAACTACTTTCATCGTAGCAGTAAGATGTAATTTGCCTTTGTCACTGTGTTGACATTTGCCCTGATGACACATAAGCAATTAGTGGGTAAAGCCTTCTGTTTCCTTAGCACAAATTAAAGCAGTGGCACTAAATTGTGCTAGTCAACACTTCTTTCACTGCCATGGAAGAAACACAACCCGGCAGGCACATCACCCGCTCATATACACGTACGTGCTGACCAGTCACCCTTCAGAATTTTCTTTATGAAAAGCAGTAAAAGTTATTTTATAAAACCTCAACCCCTAAGGTATTCTGTGTGATGAAATGGTAAATACAGATAAAACATTTCTGTTGCTGACCAAAGTACATTTCTTATTCAATGGAAATTTCTATGTAATTGTACTGCAGGCTGCACTAGTCACTTTTCTCAGGAATACCATTTTTGGAAAATTCAACTGGATAAGCACAACGTGGCTATTCAACTTTGGGTATTTGGCAGACATTACCTCATAAATTAACAACACAGTGAGTCTGTGGCTTCCGGGAAAAGAACTGACAGTATTTGTTGCTGAGTAGGAAAAGCTCATGTCTTCCTATGTGTCTTCTCTATACTGACACTATGACCTCCACACTCAAAAGCATTCCTGGATGCCAGGCCTGTGTGGGATTCTCTCACACCAAGCAATTTTCTGTGACTCTAACTGGGTTTCCTTCAACTGAACCCAATTCTGACAGTACCTACCTGGGGATACCATCAGATCCCACATGATAGGGGCTTAGGCTCGTGAGACTGTCCCCACTTCAGATGTCAATCACAAGTAGTGGTTCCCCTGGTCACCCACAATGGTTGTCTGACTGGGCTACAAATCACAAGTTCCCTTGACCTCTCCTGCCTGGGTTCTATTATTTGCTAGAACAGCTCATGGAACTTGGAAACACAGAACTCAGGGAAACACCAATAAAGGACATGACAATGCAAATAAAATACATGATAATACAAATAAACATCCAGATGCAGAGGTATATAGGGAAAGATCTGGGAGGGTCCCTATGGAGTTGGGGTATGCCACCCCCATGGTACATGGAATCTCTCCAAACCCCACACTACTGGGATTTTAGGGAAGCTTCATCACATGACCAATTATTAACTCCATTTTTAGCCCCTCTTCTTTCTCTGGAGAATGAGGTTGGAATTAAAAATTCCAAGCTTCTAATGGTGGCTTGGTCTTTCTCCTGACTAGCTCCAATCCCAGAGCCCACTCAGAGTTGCCTCATTAGAACAAAAGGAACTCCTATCACCCAGGAAATTCTAAGGGATTTAGGAGCTCTGTGTCAAGCATCAGTGTCAAAGACCAAGTATTAGAACAAAAGACTCTCTTAGTGCCCTAATCACATAGGTAATTACAAGGGTTTTAGGGGCTTTGTACTGGGAACCAAGGTAAAAAACTAAATATTATAATAAAAGATTTTCCTAGCACTTCTATATACAAATGTTTCAGGAGCTGTGTGTCAGGACCTGGGGGAAGAGACAATATATATATTTCTTCATATTTCACAGTTACCAGTGGTAAAATTCAAGATTTCAAACAAGAATTCAAATTTTAGAAAACTTATATTTGTCTGTCTGAGCTTGACAGCTTCTCAGACTTAAAGATTTAATGGTGAGTTCAATGGTGATATGAATGATTTATATTGTATAATAAAATGTGCACTATTTTTTTGGAAAATCTATATAAGTCAGTGACAAATGAACGATGTTACAAATTCACATATGGGTAAAATATCCATTTTAGTTTCCAAATAATGGATTTTAATGTCACATGATATGACATTGTGTGTGTGTTCGTGTGTGTGTGTTCGTGTGTGTGTGTGGTTTCAGATTCCACATGGCAAGTAAAAAAACAAACAAACAAACAAGATAATAGGCCCAAAATGGATTCAGTTACGTTAAGTCCATGTCACCAAGCCAAGATTTAACTACTTTCAGCTCTCCCAGATATGGAATCTTAAATCAATCAGTAATCACCTGATTAGCACTGGTTAGGTGATCTGCCTGATAGACCCCAGCCTCCTTTGCAATAAGAGAAATAACTTTGCAATAACCAACCTTTTTTTTTTCGTAGTATAGCTTTCTCTTTCCTGTTCCTTTCTGCCTATGAAAGTCTGTCATTGTTTACAGCTCCATAAAGCTCCCTTCTATCTGTTATATGGGATGCTGCTAGATTCAAATCAAATTTTGTTCAAATAAACTCTAACATTTTTAACATGTCTTCATTTACCATTTTATAAAGTGGCTTTAAAAATATTGCTGGATAGTTTTGGTGGCCTGTCAAAGAAGAACATGAGGTGCCTGGGTGGCTCTGTTGGTTGAGCATCCAACTCTTGGTTTTAGCTCAGATCATGGCTTGGGGTCGTGGGCTTAAGCCCTGCAACAGCTCATGTTCAGTGTGGATTCTGCTTGGGGTTTTCTCTCTTTCCCCTCTGCCCTCCTCCCACTCATGTGCATATGCTCTCTCTTTCTCTCTCTCAAAAATAAATAAATTAATAAAAACTTAAAAAAAGAACATACACAATTATCTAAATTGCTATTAAAATATTCATCTGTTTTCAAAATCTTATGTATGTGAGGCTTCATTGTCTTTAGATACTTCAACCCAAACATATCACACCACATTGAATGCAAATGCAGATATAAGAATCCAGCTTTCTTCTATGAAGCCAGAAATTAGGAAGATATATGAAAATATAGAATAGTATCACTCTTTTTACTGCTTTTGCTTTGGAAAATATAGTTATATGTCATAAAATGTGTTTATATTATTTACATAGCATCTGATGGGTCTGTTATTAGTATTTATAAAGAATCAACAAATATATATTTTAAATTTTAAATCATTTCAAAATTTTAATTTTAAATCAGTTTTAATTCTAGTCTGGTAAAATCAGTAACTATAACACATATGAATAAAAGCTCTTTGGGGTCTTCAATAATTTCAAAGAATGTAAATAGTTCCTGAGAACAAAATGTTTGAGGAACGCTTATCTATAGTAGTAATTTTAAAATTCCTTTGAAGTCTTTTTTTTCCCAAACATAATCTACTTTGAAATTGTAACAAATAAGAGATAGTTTGGATCTGCTTTGTTGGAAGTGAGAAAATCCTAGCAGCTAAATGGCCCTCCTGCTCATATATATATATATATATATATATATATAATATCTATATGTGTAGAGTATATAGTACTATATATATACTATATATGTACTATATACATAGTACATAGTAGATATATATCTACTATGTATATAGTAACTTCAACTCAATAGATAGATATACATAATAATAGATATATATTTATCTATAATATGGTTATCTATGTAATGTATTTATCTGTATAAATACAACTTTATATAGATATAAAGTAGATAGACATTAGGTTATGTGGATATATCTCATATACCCTTGCTTGAAAACGGTTAAGTTGATTTGATGGCAATGCTGGTACCTACAAATTTTCATGGATTATATTAACTAACATGTATACTACATGCATTTCATTGCTGGATCATATTGATATGTAGAGTCACTGTGGGTAAGAAAAGAAATTATTCCACATCCATCTGCTTGTAAATAGTTTAACTGTATTGTAGATAAGAAGAATAAACCTGAATACAGACAACAAACTGATGCAGAATTTACAAAATTACTTTATCAAACACCAATATGACATACTTTCACGTAGTTAAATATTAGTAAATTAAAAGGATGAAGTTGGTCAAATGATTTTTAATCAATATGAAATTCTTTCTACTTTTACTTATCTTTTAAGTGTGGATCACATTTTTGTGAAGGAAATGAAGTAGGTATTATTTTCAAATCCTAGATTTTTAAGTTCTTAGTCGGGTTGCAAGTTTCTCACCAGAGGATTGTAAATGTATAGGATTCTGAGCATAAATGATAAAGAATACACACAGAGGCATGTAAGCAGGTGATGTGTGGTACGGTGCTAGGTGATGCTTTCTGTTGGCTCGCAGAGGATTTTGCTCCACTGATTTGATGGCAGGTTGGTCTAGGTCACATTTTAACAAGTTTCATTTCTGCTAACAGTCATGTTATCATTCTCTAGAGCTTTCTTCTCTGCACAGCATTTTCCAGAGGATGTGTATGCGAGCGAGTGTGTATGTATAAAATGCTACTCTTTCACAGTGCTGAGTATTCAATAAGCAAGGTCACTTTTAAAAGCAGTCCCTTTAGTATTGATAGAGCTGTCTCCTCTGGCTTGTTTCTCTCAAAATGTTGGTTAATGGATGGCTACAGGTGATTTTTAAAATAGGAGCATTAGTCAGGGATTAGAGCATCACAGCTTCCCTTACCTGTGTGAGAAGACGCCAGTCTGATCTGTGATTGATGGTCTTGTACAATGTTAGGAGCCTCTCTCTCGCTTTGTATGCAATGTCTTTGGCCACATGAGAAATAAAATCAATACGTGAGGCAATACAGTTGTAGCCTAGGTCTATTAGAACAACTTGTTGACCCAATTGTTTTAAATAGTCTTCATGAAACAAATGCCATAAAGCAACACTGATAGTGCAATTTTCTAGTCTTTAGAATAGCAGTTCGGTGGTAGGTAAAACTGTGGCTTAAAGTTGGAACAGCAAGAGTCTCAACTAGTTCACTCTTCAGAGGAGTCATTTAGGGAGGTTTCTTCTCCCATTTGGTTGAATTGTGACCCCCCCCCATAGTAAAGTATATATTAAAGTACCACCAGTATCTTGGAATGTGACCTTATTTGGAAATGAATTCATTTCAGATGAAATTAGTTAAAGTTAAGATGACTGGAGCAAGGTGGTCCCTAATCTAATATGCCTGGTGTCCTTATAAGCAAAGAGAGTGCCATGTAAAGTCACAGACACACATAAGAGGAAGATGAGATGGGCGCCTGTGTGGCTCAGTGGGTTAAAGCCTCTGCCTTCGGCTCAGGTCATGATCCCAGGATCCTGAGATTGAGCCCCACATTGGGTTCCCTGATCAGTGGGGAGCCTGCTTCCTCCTCCCTCTCTGCCTGCCTCTATGCCTACTTGTGATCTCTCTCTCTCTCTGTGTGTGTCAAATAAATAAACAAAATCTTAAAAAAAAAAAAAAGTGGAAGATGAGAGGGGGACACAGAGGGAAAGCTATGTGAAGACCAAGGCAAAAATTGGAGTGATAACATCTGAAAGGTTTCCCGGTAGCCCTCCCAGTAACGGCGGATTAAGCAAAGCACCAGACGAATAGGCATGAGGGGAGATTTTTAATAGAGATGCCCTCGGGCGAGGTTCCGCGACTCCGAGAGAAGGGAGTCGGGGAAGTCGCACCTGGGGAGGATGCGCACGGGTTTTTATGGGGTGTGGGCGGAACGGGGGAACATGACCATAATTGGTAGGAGATTGGATGGAGTTCAGCCCTCGGTTTCCCGACGAAGCTCTGGCCTTGGAGGTCTTTTGAGAGTGGAAGCTGATTAGAGGGGGGCGGGGCGGTGAGACAGTAGGGCAGCCGCCATCTTGTGACCTCCTCAGTTCCCCGGACCCCGTCGGCCCAACAACATCTACAAGCCAAGGGACACCAAGGATTGCCAACTGTCACTGAGCTGCAGAAGTGGGCATGCAACAGCTTCTCCCTCAGAAACTTCAGAAGGAATCAACCCTGCTGACATCTTGATTTCTCACTTCTAGCAGCCATAGTTCTGAGGGAATACATTTCTGTGGTTTTAAGTCACCCAGTTTGTGGTATTTTATTATGACAGTCTTGGGAAATATGAATACCTGGGGATGCTAAGATGACTGTTATGGAAAAAAGAAATGGGACATGTAACATATTAAAGTCATATTCAGTAAGTTATTTATTTTTTTAAGATTTTATTTATTTATTTGACAGAGAGAGACACAGCAAGAGAGGGAACACAAACTGAGGGAGTGGGAGAGGTAGAAGCAGGCTTCCCACTGAGCAGGGAGCCCAATGAGGTGCTTGATTCCAGGACCCTGGGATCATGACCTGAGCCAAAGGCAGACGCTTAATGACCGAGCCACCCAGGTGCCCCTTAAGTAAGTTATGATATCGGTAGAATCTTTTCACATACCAAAGCAGAGAGTCATATGGAGACTCTTTCAAAGAGGTCAGAGTAGAATCTGGATTAAGATTCCCAAGTATTAACCATTTTCTACTTTTATTTACACATATTAGCATAAAATTTACATAAGAAATGTAATGCAAACAGGCCACAGAAAACCTTCATTGTCCTTAGATACTTCAGCCCAAACATATCACTCCATATTGAATGCAGATGCAGACATAAGAATCCAACTTCCTTCTATGAAGCCAGAAATTAGGAAGATATATGAAAATGTAGAATAGTATCACTCTTTTTACCATTTTTGCTTCTGAAAATATAGTTATATGTCATAAAATTTGTTTATATTATTTACATGGCATCTAATGGGTTTATTATTATTATTTATAAAGAATCAGCAAATATATACTTTAAATTTTAAATCAGTCTCCCTAAATTGAGAGGAGAAATAAGTGATGAGAAAAACAGCCTAATGAACTTGAAATGGATGGGCTTTTACAATATGAACCACAATAATTGTGACACCAACATTCCTTTATTCAAAAGTGATAGATAATGAGAAATGTATTCAGTTTTTCATAGGAATCAGTGATCTCCCATATGCATTCTCCAAAAAGTCATCAGCCAACACTGTGGCCAGGCTGGGGAGAGCCCCTTCTCCTAGCAGAGATTTTGCCTTCATTCATTAAACTGGCTGTTTTCTCATTGGTGCTTGCATGAGAGGGCACATCTTTGAAGGAATGGGGAAAACTGTGAAAGCATTCAGAAACCAGAAGTCTATTTCTACTGGAAATTTCCTGAGAAGCTGCAAAAGTAGAACATGATATTTAACCTGATGAACATCTTTGATCTTGTCATTAGTATGGTGCTTGACTTATAGAAGTTGTTTAAATGAATAAAAAAAATTTAGTTTTTTTATTTAATTAATATTTTTTAAATTAAATAAGGCTGTATGCTTTTTTATGGCTTTGTGATTTAATTTTCCTAATGTTATTCTGAAGAGATGGCTTTTATTATAAATATTTATTTATTTATTTAAAAAGAATTATTTATTTATTTATTTCACAGAGGGAGAGAGATCACAAGGAGGCAGAGAGGCAGGCAGAGAGAGAGGGGGAAGCAGGCTCCCCGCTGAGCAGAGAGCCCGATATGGGCCTCGATCCCAGGACCCTGAGATCATGACCTGAGCCGAAAGCAGAGGCTTTAACCCACTGAGCCACCGAGGCGCCCGATGAATAATTATTTAAATCTCTCTATTTTCTGTAGCAGGGTTGGCTTTTTGTTTAATTTTATTTTCAGCACTTTGATGAAGAAAATTTCATAATTCTCTGAGCATACAGTGTGGAGATGATTTTTTAACACATATATATCTTATAGAAAATATGGGCATTCCATTTTAAAGGACCTCGTATTCTAAATATTAGAAAATATGTTGTTATGAAACGTTTAACTGTAGTTGGAGAGATACCTCATAGATCAAAAGAGTCCATTCCCTTCCTTCCCATTCTTTTAGATATGTGAGCAGGCTGAGTGACAAGAGCAGGGTATGTAAACTAGTGATTGATTACCCACCATGAAGCAGGGTGTGGAGCCAGGACACTTACTCATATGACTCCAACTCATACTTAATACAAATTTAATCAACTGAGGGTTACGGATGGCTCAGTTGGTTAAGCATCTGCCTTCAGCTCACATCATGATCCCTGGGTCCTAGGATCGAGCACCACGTCAGGCTCCCTGCTCAGCAGGGGAGTCTGCTTCTCCCCTGTTCATGTTCTCTCCTAATAAATAAATAAAATCTTAAAAAATTTTAATTATCTACCATTTATAAATATGTAAATTGAAATTCAGTGACGTTAAGTGACGTGTCAAGTGCATGCAGAAAACAATGGCAAATTAAACCCAAATTTCCTGTTTCTCTATGCAATGATCATTACAAAACATAAAAATTGAAAAGTAAAATAAAGTGTCCAACAAAACAACCTTTTCTTTTTTTAATTTTCTTCCATATAGATGCCCTCTTGCTGATATTTAAATAATTGTAAACATCGCAATTATTTTTGGTTCGGTTTTCTGCTTTTCCTTTTACCGATGTACTATCATTTATCTACCTGTATGCCTAAAATGAGATATTCATTCTACCTGCAATGTTCTTTTATTTAAATAAATGTTTCAAACAGGTAGTAGTATGTTTCTACATAACATTTCTTGATAGTTATGATTATCATGACAAAAACATAATCCTGGTTCATACCATTTCCAAAATGATACCACCAATTTACAAAAGTATAAGCTCTAAACTCATTTTCCTAAAGAAATGCTGGTATTGAGTTAATATACATATATTTTTTAAGTTCTAAGAACAATATTATATTTCTTAACTCTGTTTTTGATTATTTATAGAATTCTTTATAACTTGCATTTTGTTAATTTTTTCCCTATGTATTTTGGTTTTTGTTTTTTTAATCTACTGGGCACTTAAAGTTTTCCTGACAATATATATGTGCCATTTGTGGTGTAATTATTTTATATTACCTATCACATTAATGTAATTCTTAAAATTACCTTATAAGACAGGGGTTAATTTCTATAGAGTTAGATCTCAAATTGAGATGCGACATCCTAACCAACACTTGAGTGCAACTCTGTGTGATTATCAACTCTTTTTGTATTTTCTACTCTAAAGCCTTCTTCCTTGTCTATCTATGTAAATCAAGTATCTAGGTTGGCCTTGAAGGTCCCAGAGATCCCTCAGAAATTTATACAGACAGTTATCTATGTCCCAAACAGGCATTTAGGGCTATTAATAAACCTAGGATCTCTGAAACATAAACATCAGTAGAAATTTTGGACTGTAATTTTGCCATAATATCAACCCTGTGTCCTTTCATTAGGAAAAATTTTTGAAGTTAATGTTAAGTTATTGTCTGAGGGGAAAACAATGCACTGTGTTCCTGATATATGAACTAACAGCAGTATATGCACCACATATTTGTAACTGACAGTGCCTATGGCTCCATTAGGTCTGATTCATCAGTCATGTCATCTTCTGAAAGTACTAGAAATAGCAGCAAAGCTGGAGTGCCTTTTGAGTGTCCTTTCACATTTCCATAAGGTTATTGTACATCCATTAATACAGATGACAAAAGAAATGTCATCTGGGTTGAATGAATGGATGCCAAGATGCTAAAAGCCCCATTGTCTCAGGTGAAGGGGCAAATGTGCAGCCTTGGGAGATGGAAATTTCCAATTCTCTATCTTATGTAGTCACACATGATGCACATTGTCCTTTCAGATTTGTGAGAAAGAGGATCATCAACCAGCAAACAACATGACATATATAGCCGGATCTTGAAGTTAGCCCACATTAGTCTTTATCTGTTTTTAACTGATGGTCTCTGTTTTGTACTAAATGTCAGTGACCTAAAAATGTGAAGCCACTGTAGGCTCCGAGGGCCACAATAGGCCCCAAATAGGGTCATGTTTATAAGAAGGTAGGAAAGATGTCAGAATTCTGTATGTGGTAGTAATGCAGAGTTGATAGCATGAAAATACTATGCTGGTTAGGAGACATCTAATTGCTTGGTCAAATCAACTTTTATAGGACAAGAATAAAAATGGAAATGGGAAAATATGGGATATTTAATGTCAAAGAACCTAATAACCTAGTAAATAATCTCTAAAGCAGTTATAAATAGAAATACATGAAATGAATAGAGGTGTTGAAGGAGATATACAATGAATATTTATAGTTTTTATTTCTTGTTAAATATGAAACAAAAGCCCTCTGAGCTAAGGAAAGAGTTTGGAAAACCAAGGGCCTCTACTACTAAGTCAATTTTTTTCTAAGCTAGTTCATGACTCACCTTTGGAGCTATTTGAAAATTCAAAATTCAGGACCCTCCTTAGAACTAATGAATATGAGTTATTAAGGATGAAGTCTAGAAAATTGGATTTGAAGCAAGTTCATAGTTGATTCTTATTGAGATCCACTGAGATTGACCAAACACTGGATGGGTGATCTCAAGCTCTTCTAGCTCAGTCATTTCCTTCTGCTCCCACCTTCTTCCTCTGCCCCAGAACTCACCTTTTCCTGCATTCCACAGTATTTCTAACAGGAGAAGTTGATGTATTCTTCTGCAGGTCTGTACTTAAATATGAGAAGTTCCAGAGATTTGCAAACAAAGTGATCATGAGAAATGTACAGAAATATAAAGCAGTCAACATATCTTAAAAAATATAAGATTGTGGGGTGCCTGGGTGGCTCAGTCATTGAGCCTCTGCCTTAGGCTCAGGTCATGATCCCAGGGTCCTGGGATAGATTCCAGCATCTGACTCACTGCTCAGCGGGGAGCCTGGTTCTCCGTCTCCCACTTCCCCTGCTGGTTTTCCCTCTCTTGTTGTGTCTCTATCAAATAAATAAATAAAATCTTTAAAAAATATAATAAAATATTGTCTTTGTAAAGGTTGCAAATGGCTTATATCTTCACAGAATGATCATAGAGCATTGAAAATTAAGAGATAGGATATCGGCAAGTAGCTTTAGTGGAGAATGAGTTAAATGCAACCTCTGAATAAAATGGAGGTAAATTTTCCCCTGGTAATTCTGGAGTCAAAGAGGGTTAATAGATATGAGGTAAAATAGACCAGTCTCTGAGATTTGAATTTCATTAAGTTGGGATCCAGAAACAAGATTTGCAAATAATCTGTAAATAAAAGTCTCTTCCTGATGGGTAGGGTTTACGCTAAGCCCTTTGAACAAAATCTAACATTAGTGTCATCACAAAAAGTTCTCTCAGTGTTGCTCTTCTAAAACCTCCAACTTCTGTTTTCAAACTAGCTTTAGAAAAGAATTTCATACTCAGTTTCCCATCTACATTTTGAAAACAAAATGTAAAACAATATTTTATGGAAATATAAAATACTGCTTTTAGCTTCAGTTGAGACTGTTGGGACCAGGCCTTACCTTTTAGCTATCTTTTTGTTAACATCCACACTAAAAAAAAATAAAACAACAACTAAAATTCAAAGCCAACATGTTTTATTTATATGAATTCTAAAAATGATAGCTAACATTAATCAATTATATGCTAATAATAATGGCATTTATTTTCAGTCACCATCCCAAGTAATTACTATGCACTGCCATTTAATTTAATGTAATAAAGTATATAATAAGATTGTTTTTCACTATTTGGCCACTTAAAAATATCCTTCTCGTTCCTTAGTTGTTATATCTTTGGTCTCCAAGTAATATGTATATAGCGAATATGCAAAGCCACAATAGATAGTGACTGTAGTAAGGGAACTAATCAACAAGGAAGGATTATGTTTACTGTGACCGTGGATTTGATGTGTCTTTCCTCTCGTGCAATTGCTGGGTATGAAGGACGCACTCACAAGTTCATGACATAGACCCTTCAGAATTGGTAGGGATGCATCTTGGCTATCTACTCTGATTCCTTTACATATCTGTGCATTTACAACAAATGGTTATTGTAAGTGTCTTTTAATCATCTTCAGTAATGGACAACTTTTCTTAAACATTCATAATTAACATCTCTGATACAACTAGATTATGACAATGTGTCAACACTTCCCCAAAGGATCATCACATGGAGACCCCAAATGTCATTTTCACCCTCTCACCGTCCATTGAGTGGGAAGGCAAATAGAAAGCAGGACAGAATCAACTGGAGGAGTGGTTAAAAATTCAGACTCTGGAACAACTGCCAGGTTTTGAATCTTGGCTTTGTCATTTAGTAGCTGCATGACATTGTAAAAATCACTTAATGTGTCTCTATTTTCACATGCATGACAGAGGTATGAGATAATTAATTTTATGTATCAATTTGACGAGGCTTTGTTGCTTGGTTTGGACAAACACTAGTCTAGGTGTAGCTGTAAAGGTATATGCTTCATTATCTTTATATCCATGTATGAACGTATATGCTTTCACTATCTTTATTCATCCTATAAGAAGAAAAAGAAAAACACCAGAGGTTTTTTTTTAAAGATTTTATTTATTTTATTTTAGAGAGAGAAAGAGAGAGAGAAAGAGAGAGAGCACATGAACAGGGGGAGGGGAAGAGGGAGATGAAGAAAGAGAATCCCAAAGGACTCCATACTGACCACAGAGCCCAATATGGGACTTGATCTCACGACCCTGAGATCTTGACCTGAGCAGAAATCAGGAGAAGGCCCCTTAACTGACTAAGCCATCCATGGGCCCCAAGGCTTTCAAATTATACAGACATAAGATGAAATCTTAGTCACTCATATAATACAGTGTCTTTGGAAAAATACATTTCTAAACCTCTATTTTTTCATTTGTAAAATGGTTATCATGATCTATCTCACATGATGAGACCATTGCAAGGTGATTGGTCCACACTAGGCACTTAAAATTGATAGTATTATGTTATTTTTTATTTATAAATAACCAGGTTATTCTAAATTGTCTTGTATTAACAGAGGGGAATTAAACTAACTGCACAAATTTCACATTCAGAATCCTTTCTTTTCGCTAATTCACAATTTTTAGGTAAGTTTTCCAAGGACTGTTAAATGATATGTACATGTCAGATATTTTTATTAATGATACTAGGTGACAGTAGAATTAGAAACCACAGCTTTACAGTACAGAAACAAAGCATTATTTTTTAAAAAAATCAATTTAGTCTTTGGCTCAAATGACCTGCTCAGTATTTTACCAGTCACTCATCGGGCATACATTTTAAAATAGACTTGTGCTACAAATGTCTTTCAAATATGCTAGCTATATAAAGAAGGAGTACTCCACCTTTTCATTCAAAAATCAATGCACTTTAGCATGGTTTCATTAATTGAACATCTTTAGTATTAATGTGAACTGATTTTATGGAGATGTACATCCAAGCATTTTAACAGAGAAGAAAATATCCCATAAGACTTATTGCCTCATTTAGCATTTACATTTGCATAGCACTTTGCATCTATTAAGATCATGGCAATCATTTTTATTAGTTAACAGTGACTAAGGTCAATATTATTTCTTCCATTTTCCAGAGAAAATATTTAAGAGTAGAGAAATTAAGTGATGTCGGCCATGTAAGAAAAAAAAAAAAAGTTGTGATCTGCAAGTTCCACTGTCAGGTTTAAAGATAGTGACAGAGTGTTACACTCAAATTGCTAACCAAATATTTGCCTCGTTTTCACAAGAAAATGGGGGGGGGGGAATGTCCAAAGATTACAGGTGTAACTTTTCCTTTTATAGACATATCTTTTTTGAAAAGAAATAAATTTTATAAAAAACTACAACCAAAACTATGGAATATTCTATAGTTACATCTTTCTTAGATCTTTTATCTTTTACCATACAGATCATGCCTAAGATGTTCTAGATTCAGTAAGAAATTAAGAAATGAAAAGAGAAATAAGGGAATAAAATCATTAAACTGTCAACTAAAATGTGATGTAGTTAAATGCACATTCTAAGTTTTTAAAATAATTTTAATTGCTTAACTTCATTGTAAATTCAAGCAAAATATACTTTCTAAATGAGTATCTGAAATTTGCTTTTGATAGGGAGTGAGAAAATGATTAGCCCAATTGGTTTTGGTAGAGGAGCAAAACCAAATACAGAATTTCAAATAAAAACCATATTTCCTGATATCTATCTATCTATCTATCTATCTATCTATCATCTATCTACTATCTATCTATCATCTGTCTGTCTATCTCTTTCTTTCTATCATCTATAAGCTGATTTAGTATAATGGAAGACAGCTATAGATCTTAGAACTAACAGGTATTACAAATATTATCAAAAATCAGAAGCAGAATTTCTAAAACTATTTAATACTCTATGATGGCAGTATAGATTTCTCCTATTTATGTAAAAATTATTTAAAGTCACTCATACACTTGAGTACTGACTATGGTGTCAGAAAAATATGTAGGTAACGCTAAGTAAAATTATTGTGGAAAATGAGTTAATGTAGGTAAAACCGTGTTAGAAACAGCTTTATTACAATCATGTTATTTTTTTCACAAGTTATTTTTTATGTATTCATTATTTGTCTCGCAAGTGTAAGGCCAACACTTTGGACAATAGGAATACTGATGAAAATCTATTTTTGGGAATGGCGTATATAGAAAAAACAAAAAACTGTTTAGGACAAATTATCACCATAATTTTCATTTTAGTCATGTAATTTCCCTTTTCCTTTGTCTCTAGATTTGCTCTTCCAAGATGTAGAAACTAGTAGTTCTTCTTCTCACTTTTGCATCTCCCAGAAAAACTTTGACGCAGGGTGGGAAAAAGCAATAAGGAAACTGAATATTCCTTTCTGCTCTCATAGAATAACCAACTGACCTTGGGCAAATCAATTAATGCACTGGAATTTCCATTCCCCCATCTACAATATAGAACTAATGACACCTTTCATGTTGCCTCAAAGAGGGTTATTATATAATCAGTAGAAAATTAGAAATGGAATAATATCCAAACCCCATATCCAACATCAAAATATATATATATATATATATATATATATATATATATGACATACTCATCTTGATGACACAGAGTCCATGGGCTTTGGCCTATGAATTCTAATTTTTATTTTTTAAAAGAAATTTTAATTTTAATGTTTCTCAGTATTTTGTTTTTCCTTCAGGAAGAAGTAAATACCTTTTTTGTTGTGTTTATTTAAATTCCAGTTTGTTAACATAGAGTGTAATATTAGTTTCAGGTATACAAAATAATAATTCAACAATTCCATACATCACTGGTGCTCATCACAAGAGTACTCTTTAATCCCCATTGCTTATTTAGCCCATCCCCCACTACCTACCACACAGTGTGTTCTCTATAGTTAAGAGTCTGCTTCTTGGTTTGTCTCTCTCTCTCTTCCCCCATCCTCATTTGTTTTGTTTCTTAAGTGCCACGTATGAGTGAAATTATATGGTGTTTGATTTTCTCTGACTGACTTTTAACTTAACATTATACTCTCTAGCTCCATCTACATCATTGCAATCATTGCAAATGGCAAGATTCCATTCTTTTTTATGGCTGAGTAATATTCCATCATATATATATATATATATATATATATACACACACACACACACACACACACACACAACATCTTTTTTTATCCATTCACTATTTGGAGATGGACATTTGGGCTGTTTCCACAATATGGCTGTTATAGATAGTGCTGCTATACACATCAGGGTGCGTGTAACTTTTTGAATTAGTATTTTTGTATTTTCTGGGTAAATACCTAATGGTGCAATTACTGGATTGTAGTATACTTCTATTTTTAAACTTTTTAAGTAAATAACTTCTAAGAAAAGCAAAATATTTGTATTCCCACTAAAATTTCTTTTCTTTATATTGTCAAAGCCATCACAGACTTATATAATCCCCACTGCTAAAGACTAATTTGTTGACTTGGTGTCAAATCTGCTGATGTTTAGAAATAAAGCTGGGAAGGAAAATAAGAATGAAAAAATAAAAATTGAACATGCATATATTTTATACTATTTTTTTTCTTTTACAGAAAGAATGTACTGAATGATGTTAATTAGGAAAATGGTATAGATTTTTGCATATCTTTGGAGAGGAAATTGCAAAGGAGCAAGACTAAAGCATCAAGAAAATGTTGCATTGATCACATGAGAGATAATAGTAGCTTAATCTAGGCCATCATCATGGAACCTGAAGAGACGAAAATAATAATTAAAAGACAGGGAAGAGGTAGATTGGACTGTACTTAATGATTGGTTGCCTGTGGCAATTAAGGATGAGGAAAGAGTCAAGAATAATGTTCAAGCTTCAGGTGAGGGTCACGGGTAGTGCTTTTCATGGAGTAAGGGTCAGAGGAAGATCAGGTTTAAAGGAGGTAGAGTTAATACATTCAGTTTGGGACTTGCATAAGTTTGGGTGCCGATAGAATAAAGAGTGGAGTTGCCTAGTATAGGTGTCTATATCTGAATATATATATATACATTATGTATATATATATATATTATGTATGTACATATATATGTATATATAAACACATTTGAGATTAAGAGAGAGATATGGATTGGATCGATAGAATTGGGGATTATAATTATATGGAGAATATCTTCAGTTTCAATAGTAAAGAAAATTATTCAACAAATTTTCCTTGATTGTCAATTATGTATGAGCCTTGATCAAGGTTTTGTCTACACCATAATAAAAAATGAGCTATAGGGCGCCTGGGTGGCTCAGTGGGTTAAAGCCTCTGCCTTCGGCTCAGGTCATGATCTCAGGGTCCTGGGATCGAGGCCCGCATGGGGCTCTCCGCTCAGCGGAAAGCCTGCTTCCCCCTCTTTCTCTCTGCCTGCCTCTCTGCCTACTTGTGATCTCTATCTCTATATGTCAAATAAATAAAATCTTTAAAAAAAAAATGAGCTATAAATATGGCTTTTACTCTCGTGATTATACAACTTCAGCCAGGATGAGAATGTATAGTAAGAGAATAATACTCATAGCAGAGATATTAAAGGCCAAAATTTCAACATGATCGGGAAAAACCAACTGAAAGTTGTCTGGCACATCATTCTTTTTACATTGTATATTTTTCACTTCCTATCTGAATTTAAAGGAATTAAGTAATTATTTTTTTTAGATTGAACTTTCAGAGATCCTGTTAATTCGCTGTGTTTTTAAAATTATTCATTCAGAGATGCCTGGGTGGCTCAGTCAGTTAAGCATCTGCCTTCGGCTCAGGTCATGATCCCACAGATCTCAGATCCAGCCCCACATCAGGCTCCTTGTTCAGCAAGGAGCCTGCCTCTCCCCTTGCTTGTGCTCTCTCTCTTGCTGACAAATAAATAAATAAAATCTTTTAAAAAAATTACTCATTCATCCATTCTCTTTTGTTTTATTTTGTTTTCCAACAAACATTATCGAGTGTCTCTGAGTTTCATTTCAGGCATTGTTCTAGGTGCTGGAGATACAAAGAGTAATAAAACACATTGTCTAAAGTTGATATATACAGTTCTTCCTCTGTTGAAATTACATAATCCATTACACTTTTTTTTCTATCATCATAGAGATTTTGGAAGCAGAAAATTAATCATATGTGGGCTATGTTTGAATGATGGGAGTAATGACAATAGAGGAGAGTATTTCTGAAGGACAGGGAGGCCTGAGATAACCATTACTGCTATTCAACCCTATTTTGCACTCTTCTCCTACTGGGTATGCTCATGGAAGGTTTGCTGTCTCTCATTCCAGTTGAAGTGAGACACAACCATGTGATTTGACGTGGCCAACCAAATGTGGTCTTTAAGTGTTAATCCACAGTTTGACATGCCCTCTCTGTCAACAGTGTCCCAGATATTGAAGATCCCATCACCTTGGCTCTCAAAGGAAGAACATATGAAGACCCCCCTGCTTACTCAGGATGCATATGTACCATGAGAAAAACAAATCTTTGTTGCTTTAAGCTATTAAGACTGTGGAGTTTGGGGGCTCTTGCGTGGCTCATTCAGTTGAGCATCTGACTTGGGCTCATGTCCTGACCTCAGGATCCTGGGAAATAGCCCTGTGTTGTGTTCCTTGCTTAGGGGGGAGTCTGCTTGTCCCTCTCCCTCTGCCGCTCTCCCCTCTCTCTCTCTCTCTCTCTCTCTCTCTCTTTCTCTCTCAAAAGAATAAATAAAATCTTAAAAAAAAGATCATGGAGGTAGTTTGTTGAAGTAGCATATGCCAGTCTATCCTGATAGATAGAGGAACCAAAGTACAAATCTAAACAAATTTCCACTCCTAGAATTCCCAGAACTAAAATTCTGTAGTTTTGACTAATTGTTCTGCTTATGTTATGGGTAATGGGGAGGCAGAAATAAGACAAAGAGGGGCATGAGGATGAAAATCTTTCACTTCTTGTACACTTTAAAATTGATGATTGACTCCAGAGATGTGCTCTGCGCCCCCCCCCACCAGCCAGCCTATATTGAGCTAACAATATTCCAATTTGCCTGTGACTTAATAGGAACTTGAGGAACACTAAATTGAAATGTCTCTAGAATGATTTGATTGGTGTCCAGAGAGGGAACTTCACTAAAGAGCTAGTTTCAGTTTTTTGCTGATTAATCATTTGAAGCATTATAAAAGAAAAAGATAGTTGATAGAAAGATTTTCCCCCCCTATATTCACTGTTTCATTCAAGGGGCACAATATGTCTTGACAAACAAGACATCATACTCATTTTTGTTTCACACATTTGAAGGCACAAATGCAAAATGTTTGATATTCCTGCTGTGATAGTTTGACAGTTCCATGTTTGTTTGACTCTGGTATAAGCTACCAGTCAAGAGTCTCTTGAGAACTGGGGAACATTAGGAAATGAAGTGTTTATTTCCTTAGCTTTTTTTTTTTTTTTTTTTAAAGATTTTATTTATTTATTTGACACAGAGAGAGGGATTACAAGTAGGCAGAGAGGCAGGCAGAGAGAGAGGAGGAAGCAGGCTCCCTGCTGAGCAGAGAGCCCGATGTGGGCCTCGATCCCAGGACGCTGAGATCATGACCTGAGCCGAAAGCAGAGGCTTTAACCCACTGAGCCACCCAGGCGCCCTCCTTAGCTTTTTGATATGTATTACGGTTTCCTGTTTCAACCTGCAGGCCAATTCACCTCAATGTGCTTGGCAGTTTAAATATCACCTCTGCACATATAATAAGAAAGCAATATCCTTAATAGTGAGTGATGGCAGAGAGAATTTAAAAGGAGCAGTTAGTACAGAAACATTAAAGCTATACTCATTAACCTTAAACCAGGGCAATGTAGAGCAACTCACTGATGTTTCGTCTTTTTATTCTGGCATGTGGCTGACAGCAAATCTTTGGTAGTTGAAATCAGAATAGCAGGAGAGAGAATAAGAAGCCTGGATGATCCATTAGAATAGTTGATGAGAAGTTCAAAGTCCTATTTTAAAAAATGTTAGGATCTTCAAGACCAGTGATTTTCAACTGTAGATGAGTTTGCTTCCAGGGGACCGTTGGAGATATTTTGGGTTACCGTGACTGGAGGGATGATATAGGTCTATTGGTATCTAGTGTGGAGCCCAAAATAACAATATTGTCAATTGAGGAATCCTATTTTAGACCAGCTTCCTCATTTTACAGACATGATATCTAAGGCTTGTTCATCTATACCAAAATATTTACTAAATGTCTATGACTGTCCAGGCCCTATCTTGAGTAAAAGGGCCACAAAAATGAAACAAAACAGTAAAAATTTTACCTTTAGGGGATTTGGGAATATAAGAAGAAGAAAGAGATATTATGACCCCCCAAAAAAACACTTTCAACAGAAACACCAAAAGAAAAATACCTGGAATTTTTGAAGCCTGAAATTTCCCTATGCTCATGTTCATGTCTCTCTTATTTCATAAGGCCTGACATCTAATAGTCTAATACAGTGAGTGAAAGAACAAACAAAATAAACCTATTATCATGCATGAAAATAATAAAATCCAAAGTTCCATTATTCAACTTTTTTATAGAACAATAATGGATTCCAAGCACATCTCTAAATGTTGGGCACATTGGAGTTAATAAAAGAGGCAAAAATCCTTCCTACCATGGAACTTATGCTTCAGGGAGGAGAAACATAAAAGCCAAATAACTTGGTAAAATTTCAACATTTAGGGTACTTATTTATTTTTTTAAAGATTTTATTTATTTATTTGACACAGAGAGAGAGATCACAAGTAGGCTGAGAGGCAGACAGAGAGAGAGAGAGGAGGAAGCAGGCTCCCTGCTGAGCAGACAGCCCGATGCGGGCCTCGATCCCAGGACGCTGAGATCATGACCTGAGCCGAAAGCAGAGGCTTTAACCCACTGAGCCACCCAGGCACCCTAGGGTACTTATTTTTAAAAAAGATTTTATTTATTCATTTGAGAGAGAGAGTGAGTGTGAGAGAGTATGAGCTAGGGGAAGGGGGAGCAGGAGAGGGAGAAGCAGATTCCCTACTGATCAGGGAGTCCAACGTGGGGCCACTCCCAGGCCTGGGATCATGACCTGAGCCAAAGGCAGACCCTTAACTGACTGAGCCACCCAGTGTCCCACATTTAGGGCACTTAGCAAAAAGAATAATGTTGAAGAGGAAAATAAGTTATTTGCTAAAGGATTGATTTATAGTAAATATTTCCAACAAAATATTGCCTGGGCTGTCCATGAAAATTGTCAAGACAATTTTTATCCATAACAGAATATTTAAGCTGAAGAGAGAAAAAAAACAAACGTACAAAAAAGATGATGGTAGGGAGTTCTGGGGTGGAAGCAGAATTAAAATCTTAAACACTGTGGTCGAGGAGTAACTTACTGAGAAGGTGACATGTGAGCAAAAGCCAGGAGAGGCAGAGGCAGTGACCCATGTAGATACTGGGATAGAGGGTGGGAGGTAAATTCCATGAAGAAGGAATCATCAGTGCTATTCAAGCTAAGTAATGTGCCTGCAGTGGAATAAACAACAGAAATGGAATAGGACTTGGTTTCTGAGACAGAGTGGGGCTGGAGGTTGGGAGGTAGAGTTGGAATATCACAGCTTATTGGGAGAACTTTGGTTTTCACTCACACTAAAATGGGGAGCCATTGGCAGTCTTCAGTAGCCAAGTGAAAGATCTTACTCATTCTATAACAGAATATTCTGACTAACTGTGTTGAGACAGTAAGACAGGGGGATGGAGAAGAATGAATGGAGGGCCAGAGGGGAAAATGTGAGAGCAGTTGGAAGGATACCTCCATAATCCCATTGGCTGATGATGGTGACTTGGATCAGAGGAAGATCAGAAGCAGAGGGGATCCTGAGAATTGTTCTCTTTCTGAATATATTTTGATAATGCTGAAAGTAAAACTTAGAGAATTTGCAAGATGGTGGAGTATAAAGTATGAAAGAAGAAGAGAGTCATGGATGGCTCTAAGGGTTTGGTCCGGAACACTTGGAGGATAAGAGTTTCCATTTACTGAGACAGTGAAGGTTACTGGAGGAGCAGGTGGAGCTGGGTGTGGGAGAATAATACCAGGAGTTCAGGTTAAAAAAATCATCAATGTTAGGCGCCTGGGTGGCTCAGTGGGTTAAAGCCTCTGCTTTCGGCTCAGGTCATGATCTCAGGGTCCTGGGATCGAGGCCCGCATCGGGCTGTCTGCTCAGCAGGGAGCCTGCTTCCTCCTATCTCTCTGCCTGCCTCTCTGCCTACTTGTGATCTGTCTCTCTGTGTCAAATAAATAAAATCTTTAAAAAAAATCATCAATGTTACTTTATTTACCTAAAAGATGGCAATATGACTGGAAAGTGACTTGAAAAAATATTAAGTATATAAACAGCCAGGCTTCTCACAGTAGGCGAGCTTATATGCTCATACTTCTCCCTTCATCTTTTACTTGTTTGACCCCAACAATCTCTTTTGCATTTTTTTCAGACTAGATTAATTCTCACCTATGTTTCAGACTGTGCATTTTTTGCACCTCTGAAGATTGAGTCCCTGAAGGCTTCATACAATATAATCACATGACCACTTCATGGTTCATCACATTGCAAGGTTATAAATACTGATTAAGCCATGACCAAAATGCTTCAGGGATCTGAGAATGCATATTCTTTAATTGTGGCACTAGAGTTCCCCAATTTGGGGGTAAAATAATCTGACACCTGGAATATTGTATTTTTGTAAAGATACAAAGTATTTAAAAATCTTTTTCTTTAATATCTGAAAACATCTCTAAAGCAAAATAATTTCATGAATTAAGAAATGTCTATCAATTAAAAGGAGCACATTACACTGCAGATAAGAATGATATAAATTGAATACCAACAACTATATGGTTATGAACTACTTTGAAAAGAGTTTACCAAAAAAGCTGTTTGTTATGTTTCACTCCCACTGTGTCTGAGATCATATATGTGTCTGTTTTTTGTCTTGGATTTGTTTTTTGCTTTTCTTTTGACAGGACTGCATGGATGCTCAAAGAACACTGTAGTTTAAGAAAAAAAAATCCTTAAATCATTTGAGTTTTTCTTTATCCACAGGAAATATATAAAATTAGTATCTGTCTTGTAACTTGTATTTTGTTTATTGGTCTTCATGTTTTAAATGATGGTTAGGGCTAATGGATTTATGCACAATTTATACAACTTCCACTCTTAGTGTCTATAGTCTCTTTCTTATCATGCTAAAAGCTATGTTTCCTTACTTTGTAGTGTCTTGTGTTTAAGTGTATGATTGCACTTCTGAGTTCATCATCTCAGAATGAATGTGGATGGAAAAGAGAGAGGAATTAGCTTTGCATACAGAACTCAAAAACTTTAAAGGATATAAAATGTCCTCTGCAGACTAGAATTAAAGTATACTGTCTTGGATGCTTTGTTGAATTATTGATTCACTCTCTTTTATTTCTCCATCTCATGTTTCACAGGCATAAGCTGATCTGTGTATTAGAACCTTTAATGACAGAACTTCATGAAGAAATATGGAGAGAGCAGATGAGATTTACTAGAGGTTTACCATGTGAGAATATGTTTCAAAAGCAGCTCAGGGATGCACATTACATACCGCAGTAGAGTTTTAAAAGCATCTTACAAACCACAGAATTATGCCTTGACATTTCAAGTCAATATGAGTTTTTTTTCTGAGTACCTGGCCCTGCTAAGATCTTATAGAGAGAGCCTGGCTTGTATCCATCGGTAGTGAAGACAAACTTGGGGAAATTTTCAAGAAGATTTTGCAATGTACAAACCTATTTTAACCTTATCTTAATAAATCTTTGGTTTATCTTATTTTTTTTGTCTACTCTCATTTTGAGAGAAGTATACATAGGTTCTGTTCTTCAGGGCAATTCATTTATTTTTAGGAAAAATTTTCAGTAACACATTGGACTATAAACCTACCTCTTTGGCACCTCTGATGGATACACCTCCATATTTAGAGTTGTGTCTGCTATACCTCAGATGTAGTAAAGAATTATCAGGGAGGTGGAAAGAGAGAAAGAATGAGAGAGAGATTCAGAGAGACTTAAAGACAGAGAGTACATTGGGAAATGTCTGTGGAAGAAATAGACCATGGGTTATAAAGAGGCAGTGAGTTTGTATATAATCTTTACACATACTTGAGTGCCCATTATGGTTTGCCAAAAAATTAGAGGCTGAGACTTTTCCTGACAAACCAAATCCTTACTGGCATTATTTCATGCTGTGCTCAGTGCTCTGGGGAATCCAACAGTGTGATAGTAACACCGTAAATGACAGTGAGTGGGAATCGGCCTCTTCGCTAGGTATATTGGTTTCTATACTTGAGCATCTAGGAGTACCAGAAGACTCCTGCTTTACTAGATTTGGCATTCATGGTACAGGGGTCTAAGGATTAAATTCAATTCTCATTCTAAAACTGAGATGAGTAGTATAGAGTCCTTCACTGTTAAGAGTAAGAAAATAAATCCAAGATAATGCAATAAATTTCACAATATCTTACAAAATCAAACCGAAGGGCAAAAAAATCTGCAAGAGCAGCAAAAGATCATGTGTCAACACAGCACTATTTGTTATGGGCTTTCCTGAGACTGTGAATGTCAATTAACATCTAGTCATCACTAGCAAGTACTGATGATATAGTGTTGGAATACATAGAATTGAAGAGAAATGAGTATTGGCTGAGGAAGAGAGATAGTTCATGTACAAACTCTAAAAATAGATATTTTTGACCACTAGATTGTTATACTTGCTGATAATGTACTACAGAAAAATACCTCTATTCCTTATATATTGAAATTTGACATTGGTTGGATGAAACGATTAGCATATGGGATGGGTGATAGATATATTTAACATTCTTACCTCATTAGGTTAAATTTGCACTAATGATGTCTTAAAACCATTTGGTAACTGGAATTTACCCCTCTTCTGGCATATCTTGTTACACAAATTCTACAGTAAACCTCTTCTTTCAAATTGAAACAGTCTCCATCTAGTTCGTGTTGCAAATCCATCCATATCTTCAGCAATGGGTCCAGTCTCCTTAAAGTAGAGGAAATTCATTTACCTTCTAATTCACCAATTGGTTGTCCACCTGGCATCTGGCACACAGTGGTTGCATACTGCATATCCAAAATGTAAGAATGCACATATGTTTAATAATGTATTGATGTTCATAACATTCATATTTGTTGTGTGATGAAACTGGTCTGTAACCCAGTGTTGACATCACCAAACTCCTTCCTGTATTTACTCCAAGTACCTTACAAAATAACAATGCCACTTACTTAAATCTTCAACTCCTGACTTCAATTCATGATATATTTAACCTAGCCAAATTAAAAATTTCAACACTCACATCAAAACTGAATATGGCTTTAAGCATCTATGACAGCTTAAATCAGACTATGCTTCAAGTCTTTTTAAATGTCCATTTTACTATTAATTTATTAGTATTATTAAAGAAAGATAATGATCTACATTTTATTTGATGAAACAAATATTTTTAATTTAGAGATAACATAATCAGAAATTAAAGCCACTCTGAGCTCACAGATGCAAAATGCCTTTTTTAGAAGCCCCATTCACAATTCCAGGCTAGAGAACAAGATTGTCACAGATCTGGCCTCTGGTGAATTGTTGGCTATGTGCAGAGGATTTACTGCAATTACCCATGCTGTGATTTAGATTAAGCCACTTGCAGCTTCAATTCACAAGCACTTATGAACATTCTCACTCAGATTTACTTAAAAGAGTCCCTTAAACTTCAGACTGTTGTGTTGGATAATCACAGCAGTCCATTTACTTTAAATGCTAGATAAAGTAAATGTTAATATAAACTTTACCAAACTACACACATGCAAAATAAAATTATTTTGGTGCTGGAAGTTTAGCAAACACCCGTTTTTACCTAAATCAAGTGAAGTTGATTTTGGTAAGAATAATAATATATACTAAAACAGGTGGGGTCTAAATGTTTATATTATTGCTCATCTCATGGGAAAATAATTTAGTCCCAATTCCTGTAAGAAGGAATTCCGTCATTTGAGCTCTCAGAATGAACAAACGAATGAATGAATGAATGAATGAATGAATACATATTTATACAGTTCTGAGGACTAATCAGAGGTTTTCTCTCTTCAATTCTGAAGTCAGATGCCATGTCTTTCTTTTTTTAAGTATTATTTATTTTAGAGAGAGACAGAGTAGGGGGGGGAGAGGCAGAAGGAGAGCCTCTTAAACAGATTCTGTGCTGAGCACAGAGCCCAGCTAGGGGTTCAATCCCAGGACCCTGTGATCATGACCTTAGCCAAAACCAGGAGTCATGCGCAACCAACTACACAACCCAGGCGCCCCCGATGCTACGTCCTTTTCTGACATTTCTGTCCTCTTCTCTTTCAGCCATCCCAGGTAGCTAATTCCGCCCCACACAAATGCTTTGCCTCTAAACCTGCTGTCTTCTCTCTCTACCTCTCTCTACCTGTGCATTCTATCAACAGCATCTATGTTGCCATTGTAACCAGCTGTGTACAGAAGCCTTCCCTAGGACAAAGTCTCTAACATTTGTTATTAAAGTGAAGACAATACTAAACTGTGGTCCTGGGGTGCACCCTCTAGGGTAAACCCCAACATTTTCATCTATGATCCCGAGGTCTCACAAATATATGGTACAGATCATTTAGTTTTTAGGCGATGGAATGAGTGAATAGGGACTGGGTTGGATGAAAAGACGGGAGTAGATGTTATATCTTGTTCTTGCCTCGCTTATGTACCTAGGTGTCTGTGTGCAGCCTGTGACTTCTTTGCCTAATACAGTGTGAATGTCCAAGCTTAGCAACAGCATGGGTACCTGTATCTCCCCTATGGGTAGGTGAAATTAAGATAGGAATGGAGGAAAGAGCAGATGATTGTAACCAGCATTGCAATCCATGAAGCTTTTGTAAGTCAGAAGAAAGAGTTTTGACTCTTTTTAGTATGACTGAAAATCACAAAATTGTTTTAAAATAATTAATTTAATGTATTTTATAGTTTTAAAGATCTGGTGGTAGCTATGTGAACCTGAGATTGCATAGAATTGAGAAGGAATGTAAAAAGTCCAGTTAAAAGCTCTTCATGAGAGGATGGCATAGGATTGCTCTCATATAAGAAGACACAGAAAAATGAATGAAATGGGGCATGGTTTGAGGTATGCCAACAGGAATCACATGGATATGCATGAATTAAGAAACGTAATGACTCAAAGTTTGCCTGCTTTCAGGGCTCTTCCTTAAGGTAAAAAGGATCACTAGAATTTAAAGTAGGTCTTCCCATTCTGTTTATACCCCCATAAGAATAAATGCTTGTCAAAATTTCTGTGTTTATGATACCTGATGATTTTAAAGAAAGTGATGTTTGATTCTAAGGCACCAAGTCACAAACAACTTTCAATTTTTTTCAAAGTACATCATATAATTTTTTATATTGCTAAAATGTTTCCTTTTGCAATTGATCTTTTAAACAATATAGAAACAAATGTAAGGATTTTGTCTTTTTGAAAGTTATCTGTACCTAAACTTGTATTTTTATTATTATTTATTTTTCTCTCCTTCTGCTCTTTCTCAAACTTTCCTTTCTGTGTTTTCTTACTTGAACTTCTAGTCTGAAGGCACGTTAACCTTTTAGCCCATTCTCTTCTCATCTCATTTCTGTCCTCCTCTTCCACCTGCCACAAAGCTTGCTTTTTGTCCTTGACATCTTGTTTTCACATTCTTACTAGATTGGGAAATACTTCTCTCAATTAAATACTCTACTAACATAATAGGTTTTGCGTTAAGTCCAATTTAAGAGAACTGGGACAAGGAAGTCCACCTAATTATCTCTATTCTAGAGAAAATGGGAGTTTGCAAGTTTTCAGAGAAGAGTTCACTTCCTAATTTTCGGATGTGGCCAGCCAGTTTCTAGCCTGATAAGATACAGAGGAGTAATTTCACTTGGAGAAAGGATAGTAAGCTGAACACTGCAATATTCACACCCATCTTTCTTGCACTGCCTTTCCTTCTCTGTTTCTACCCTTCTGCATGGACTAAACTTAAAAAACAAACGCTAACATCGAATAACAGTGATCGTTTATTACATTTATGCCATTCTTTTCCTCCAGTTACTTTAGTGGACTCTTTTGCCTATTTTATAGGTATGCATTTATCCCTCTTATTCCTCTGTTTAACCATGATTTTAGGAAAAAGAAAATTAGTTAAGAGAGTCAATGGAGAAAGTATTGCTTTAAACATATATACACACACACCCCATATTCAGCATGGTATAAAACCTATCTATTTCTTTTTAAAAAATATTTTATTTATTTATTGGAGAGAGAAAGTGAACAAGAGAGAAACCACAAGTGAGTGGAGGGGTAGAGGGAGAAGGAGAAGCAGAGGAAAGTCTGATACATGGCTCCACTCCAGGGCTCTGGGATCATGACTGAGCTGAAGGCAGAGGCTTAACTGACAGTCACCCAGGCATCCCCAAACTCATCTATTTTTAATATAAAAAATCTGGCTAAAATATATTTATTCATTCAAAAACATTTTATTGAGTTCCTACTATGAGAGTCGCTGTACTGGGCTCTACTGATTAAAAACTAAATAAGATGGACATATTCCTGTTTGTAATTGGCTCTTAGAATAAAGTTAAAAGAAAAGAAAAGAAAGACAAGACAAGAAAAGAAAGAAAAGAAAAGGAAAAGAAAGAAAAGAAAAGAAAAGAAAGAAAAGAAAAGAAAAGAAAAGAAAAGAAAAGAAAAGAAAAGAAAAGAAAAGAAAAGAAAAAGTCACCACCCCATCATGCTGCTCGCAGCTTGGGAGGTGTAAAGACATATCCAGGCCTTTGAATCTCTCCCTTTGTGAGTTTCTAAATATACCTACAAGTCCAGAAGACTGAAAGTGCAGATTTCCTCACAGCACTGTCGAAGAGGACAGAAAAGTCTTAATTTAATATCCAAGGAGGTACTAGATACTCATTATCCTTTGAAACTTGGCTCACTGAGCACTTTTTACAATGAAATTCTTTCACTTATCTTGCCATCTGAACCAGATAAAATTTCCCTGCATACTTAATGCCTTTAGATGGGCACTACCAAAAGGGAATAATAACGTAAATAACCACTAGTGAAATTTCTCCATTTCCCTATAAAATATTGTCATAAAGAGTTATGTTCTATATTATTTGAAAAATAGATTATTTCCCTTCCTGCATATAACTCGGCTTTGGAAGATGACATGGTTAATATATTTCCATTTGGATTTTTCCTAACATTGAGGACGATAATGATCTGTTATTTTCAGAACAGTAACAGCCAAAAGGAGGTAAAACACATTTTCTAGCGTTCTACTGTTTGATTGCTTTTTTAAAAGAAGGTTTTCCATTAACTTTAATTAAATATTTAATAGAGATTGCAGCCAGAAAACATAATTTCCCATTGAAATTAAATTACTTTCCCCAAAGAAAACAGTGTGGGTGTCTAACAGGGTGGGTCGGATCCTCCAAAGGATTCTGTCTCCTTCTTTTACAGAGTAATTACTGACCTGTTATTAACACTCCAGGAAACATTTTTTTTTTTTTTTGTGATTTACATTTCTGGATCACTCTCTCCTTTGTGTGCGACTACACTAAATACAGGATTTATCCTTTGTTCAGCAATTGCAGGAACAGATACTTCAGCTACTAGTTCTTTGTCTCATTTGGAGCATTAAAAAATGAAAGGCTAGTTCCTGCACAGATCAAGACTGTCCCCTCAGTGGCAGAGTCTTTTATATACATTGAAGAGATGGAATTTGAGAGCCTTTCTGTGCCCAGAGGGTGGAACAGGGGAGATGTAGATTCTTACCTTCTGACCTGGGTTCTCTCTACAGGTCTTTCAAGTCTTTCTCATCTAGCACTGCTCTCATAGTCTCCAGCTTCTGTCAATTCATTAAATGCTGATTTAGGTTTTTATGGCAACATTTGTCTCAGATGAGAGTTACCGTAAAGCCCATCATTAAACCTTATAATTTTTAGTGTTGTATATAATTTATGGTTCCATTTTAAAATCAAATCTACCATGATAAATTGTTTTAAGACTTTGAAGATACATCATGTAGTTAGCTTTTTCTTGCAGCTTCATTTATAAAGATGGATATGACTTTATGCTTGAAGAATATATTTTATTTAGAGCACAACAATGCATTGATGGATTTGTCATAAATTATCTCCAAAGAAGAGTATCTCAGAGGAATAATAACATATACAAATGACCTGTGTCCATACAGAATGGCACGATGATCATTTTGAAATATGATAGACATTCAGGAAAAATAATCAAACACAGTAGTTTTCAACTTATCTTGAACAGTATCCGTTGCTATATGAAAAGTCTTCCAAACTTTGGGTCTTACTAACCTTTCATACCTTGGCTGAAATTCTGAAACAGAGTCCTTCGGAGACATATTATAGAACATTTCTTCTAAGGTATTAATCATTGCACCTCTAGGCAATCATAACATTCGTGTGATTATTTGCCTATCCTTTATTATTATCCCCATACCTAAATCCATCCTTTAAAATATTGTTAAAATCACCTTTGTAAGGTAAAAGTATGATTGTGACCCCCCATTACTTGTTAAAATATTCTAGTAGCTTTCCATTGCTTATAGGATAAGGTTCAGCATTTTTTTAAAGATTTATTCATTTATTTGAGAGAGAGAAAGAGAGTGCATGCACAGGAGTGGTTGGGGGAAAGACTGAGAGGGAGAAGCAGGCACCCTGCTGGGCAGAGAGCCCCTGAGAGGGACCTCGATTCGGGGACTCTGAGATCATCACCTGAGCCAAAGGCAGATGCTTAACCGACAGAACCACCCAGGTATCATTAGGATAAAAGTCAACATTTTTAACAAAACAAGTAAGAATTTTTTTAATAGGTATCATTGTTCTCTTCCAAAAATCCATGTTGTTATAGATTATACTTAACAGTCCAACAATATTATTTTGTTTCTTACTTCATTGTTTTACATATCTCACTTTTCCCATAAATACTCATTGCGCACCAGCTCTCTGGAAACTAGTGTGCTCTGTACTGGGTGAGTGAAGCTGGACCTGTTCCCTGACTTTATGGTTCTCACAGTCTTCTGGGGAGACAGCTATTAAACAAAAAAGCAAATAAATATAAAATTACACTGCAACAAGTGGCCTAAAAGAGAAGAACATGATGATATTCGCCAGTAGTAGAGGAATTTAATCAAATCACAGAAATTAAAGAAAGCTTTCCCAAGGAAGAATTTCAGAGTAAAGATCTGGAAGATATTGATGCTTTCTTCACAGGGAGAAATGAAGGACATAATAGAGAGAACACTTCTTTCCAGGTTGTCATTGATTTCCGTGAGCTTTTTCCTCTGCCTGAAGCTATTTGTCCTTCACACACTTTTCCACGTTCACCTGTTTCAGAATTGACATCTCCTAGAAAATTTCCCTTATTCCTTTCATCTCAGACCAGTTCACTCTCTTTGAGTCCCTCCCCAAATAACACATTATCCACATTACCTCATTTCTGCTCGGAGGGGAGGGGAGAAGAAGTAGAACTCAGATTGTTGTCCAAATAGATACTTTTGTTTCTATTAAAAATCTACCTACTTACTAAGGCCAAGTTAAAAAAAAAATCTAGCTTTCTTTATAAAGTCATTCTTGATTTTCTAAACCAGATATGTTTTCTTCTACTTGAAATACCAAGTATTTAGACTTATTTTATTGGTTTACTTCCTTCTACTCTATGTTTTTTTTGTTTTGTTTTTGTTTTTGTTTTTGCATCCACTCATTTCTAAGTGATTTCAAAAGCCTTGAAGGTAGGCTACAAGTTTACTCATCACTGAATTCAGCATTTTATATATATTTTTATTGAATTCATAAGATAAAATAAAATTCTATTTCAGCTTGCTTTATGTCAAAGTCTCTGTACTCCTTTATTGATCTCTCTAACTTTCTCCTGTTTGAAATGAAACTGTAAATACAAAGCATAAGAGTTGCAGGACGAATTCTCAGCCTTGTTTCCTAGACAGAGTTTTTCAGTGTTGGCACTACTGATATCATTATGGGCCAGGTAATTTTTTTGGTGTGGGGCTAGGTGCCGAGTTATGCATTGTCGGATGTTAAGAAGCATCTCTATATTTACCCACCATGTACCAGTGGTTGCTCTCCCCCACATTCCTGGTTGTGACAAACAAAAATGTTTCTAGTCTCTCTCTCTTTTTTTTAAAGATTATATTTATTCATTTGAGTGAGAGAGACACAAGCAGGAGGAGAGGAAGGGGGAGAGAACAGACTCCCGGCAAAGCTGGGAGCTGGACACGGAGTTCGATCCCAGGACCTGGAGATCATAGCCTGAGCTGAAGTCAGACAATCATCTGAGCCACCCAAGTGCCCCTGTTTCTAGTCTTCTTTGCTTAATGTATTTAGATGAAAATCGCTGCTTTTAACTATGAAAGATAGAAACTGGGAACTCTAAGAATTTTCATGAGATTTTAATGTTCATAGAATCCCTGCAAGTCTGACACAAAATAGATGTTCAATGTTTACTATTATGACTATTACAATTCTTTTTATTTCCCATATTGTTCCCAGTGACACCTATTATCATACTATCCTCTTAGGCCAAATCACCATATTTCTCCAGTAACTTGAGGGAATTATTTTTAAAGGTTTGAAAGTTTTTTGTTATTGGTGGTAGTAGGAGGTGAGAGAATGGAGAGTGTCAAACTAGCTACACGAAATTTTATCCTCGTGTAATGTGATTTCAATTATCTTCCAAAAAAAAGTTATGACTTTAGATTTCCCCCTATTGCCTGCCCACTCACACTGACAGTGATATTTTGAAATAGAGTTCTATTGACTTGATATTTCAGCATGTGGGAGCGATTAGAATCATTAGCAAGCTACATTAATGTTCTCTTTCCTCTAGATTATTTATTAAAAAAATATTAAATAAAGCAAAACATCCACCCAAGTACCAATTGCAATTCTTTTTTTTTTTTTAAGATTTTATTCATTTATTTGACAGAGAAAGAGAGAGAGCACAAGTAAGCAGAGAGGCAGGCAGAGGGAGAGGGAGAAGCAGGCTCTCTACTGAGCAGGGAGCCAGATGTGGGGCTCAATCCCAGGACCCTAGAATCATGACCTGAGCCGAAGGCAGACACTTAACCAACTGAGCCACCCAGGTGCCCCACCAATTGCAATTCTTAAACAATTTGTAGCATGGAACCTTGTGTAATAATGCTTAAAACAATAACTGATTCCCTCTGCCCACATTTGTGTAAAATTCCTCAAGGAACTACTGCAAGTATCTGTTTTTAATGCAAATATTTTCCCAGAAAGATGTTTGTGTTAACATTGTCTTTTTTAGTCTGGGATTTATAGAATTCTCTAATTTTATTTATTTATTTATTTATTCATTTATTTTTTTAAGAGATTTTATTTATTAATTTGACACACAGAGAGAGAGATTACAAGTAGGCAGACAGGCAGGCAGAGAGAGAGGAGGAAGCAGGCTCCCCGCTGAACAGGGAGCCCAATGCGGGCCTGGATCCCGAGACCCTGAGATCATGACCTGAGCCGAAGACAGAGGCTTTAACCCACTGAGCCACCCTGGCGCCCATAGAATTCTCTAATTTTAAACCAATTACCCAATAGTGTTCTATAATGTTTACTTAAATTGCATAATAATCACATGATTAGATACATACTATTTTTATCTATCTGAAATGTCTGTATTGTTTGTCAATTTGTTATTTAAAAACTTACATGATTTATTGTAGATTTCTAATATTTTTCTTCATAAAATCAATGCAAAATTAGTGTTATAGTTTTCCTATTCTTTTCAAACCCCACAATTAGTGTTAATGATATCTAGATTACTCTTGTTTAGATGTGAAGAATGTAAATTTTTAAAACATATGCTCCCAAATTGGTGGAAAATATAATTTAATAAACTTAGATTGATATTAGACATATGTTCTGCTAATTACTAATTATGGAATCACTTTAAATTTATGCAAATTAAAGTTTTTACTTTTATCCTAGATACTTAAAACTCTTAATCTATATGTTAATAGTTCACTTGCATTCATATATACTGTTAAACATTTTCAGTTATATATATATTTTTTCTAATTTGATTCCAGACTACTCATCAAGGTAAAACATTACTTAAGATTAAGAAAAATTCAAGCAAAGATGTACTATAGAGGAAAATAAACGAAGACAAAAAATATAGAAGTATTAAGCTGTGAAAAATATTCCAGATCATTTAGATCCTATCCACTCACTAGCAAATGTGAAACAACAAAGAGTGTACACAACTACCTGATCATCACTACTTGGGTGTTGTCTCGGTCTCTTAATTTCTAGGTCAATGATATTCATAATGCATCACTGAATCAAAAAATTTTAGAGTTGCAAAAGTTTTCTGCAAATCCTCTAATCTACATCTCTTCTTTCTCTGAGAACTTTTTAAAGGACAAAGAACTTCACCCTCTCTGAAAATGAAGAGTTTATCTTTCTGTTTGTTCAATTTGTATCTTTTAAATTCTTTGACATATCTTACATATGCTCCCAATTCCTTTATAAATTTTGTCACTGGGTTTAGTTTTGTCCTCTAGTTCAATATAGCACTCTTCTTCAAATGTTAGAAACAACCATCAGAATAGATATCCCAAGTTTCTTCAGTTGCTTTAAATATACCAATTTGAGTGATTCAGCCAGATAATTTCTTAATAGGAATATTCTAATTTGGGACTCTCATTGGCCCACACTGGGTTATATTCCTCTCTCTGGACCAAACCTAGTATTTCTGGAATAGAGTGTACTATTTGGGCCAGACCTGGTCTCGCAGGCAGAGAAGTATCAACTTCACCTAAAACATAGAAATGGAAGGTTGGGATAAGTTTATCCTCCCTCACCCCCTTGCCAACCCCAACATTAAGTTTTTGATGGTGGGGGAAAAAAAGAAGTCCAAAGGTATAGAGGGAGAGGAAATGTGCATTAGAAGTTATAATTTTATCTGAGAATATACCAAAATCACTTCTGTTTCATGTGCAGCTATTTATTCACTGATTATAGCATTGGGATCACCCATTATTTATAATTCTTGCAAATTCTCTGGAGGGTTTGTAGTATCAATCCATATTATAATTGAAGAAATAAATCTGTCAAAGTGTACTTGAGGAGTGGTTAAATTTGATCCAGGCAACTTTTAAATTAAAATTAATATCTTTTCTGTCCATCTTAATGTTTTCATAAAATAATAATAATATTTATTTAAAGTAATCTTTAGCTCTTCCTTCCAAGGAATGATTTATATCAATGTTTATGAACATTGGCTGCACATTAGAATCACCTGAGAAATTTTTGAAAATACTGAGTTCTGGTTCACATTTAGAGGTACTGATTTTAATTAGTATGTGGTAAGGCCTACACATTAAGATTTCTAAACCTGCTCACGTTATCCAAATGTGCCACAGAGCTTAAAAACCAAGCATACTTAAGCCAAGTACAAAAAGCAAAGCAAACACGGGAAATCTCACTCTATTGTGCATCTCGGATTTATGACAATTTTTTGGTCATTTGTATTAAGAGAGAGAGAAAAAAAGAGCATGCACATGTGGGGGGGCAATAAAGTCTTAACCAGTCTCTTTGCCCAGTACAGAGCCCCACAGGGGGCTCAGTCTCAGGACCCTGAGATCATAACATAAGCTGAAATCAAGAGGCTGACACTAAACTGACTGAGCTATCCAGGTGCTTCTTATGAGGTTCTATATTAACAGCAAAATGTCAAAGTTATGATATCAAAATCAGATAGAGGCTATTTTTCCTTGTATGTCCCTGTTTAGTCTTACAGAATGGCTCTTATAAAACATCATCATTATTAAAATCTATACTTGGGTTTTTTTGCATGGTTATTTACTAAGCAGAGTTGAATTGAATGGAAAAGACATGGTCACTACTATATAAAAATTTCTCTTTCTGAGCCTCAAAACAGTCCCCTTCTCCAAAAATGTGGTGATTGGGAAAAATCTGAGAAGAAACAGGAAGCAGAAACAATGGCTGCTTTTATCCTCTGTGCTTTTCTGAGCCATGTTGACCAGGCTGTCCTTCTTTCTGCATGCATCCCTAATGCACAGAGCAGGAATCTGTCTTTTCAGCATTTTCATAGACCCTGGAGTACTGTGTCATCAGTTTCCATCACACACAAACCTCGGCTCCTTTGTAGAAGTTGGGTCTGAGAAGAGAGAGATAATTATCTCCTAAAGTCTGAAATAGTGTGGCATTATATTTCCTACCTAAATTAAAAGGCTGAAGAGCTTAGACAAATACAGTGATATCAAATCTAGTTGGCAAGGAGCTTAGCAATGAAATAAGTCAGACTTGGAGATCAGTACACATTTTTTATCATGGGCAGAGTAATGTATAAAACTCCTTGAGTGAGTGCCTAAAAGCCATTTAAATCGTTGCTGCAGAACAAAAATAGTCAGGGCTAGGGTAAAAATGAGCCAGTTTTATTCTGAGAGCAGTGTCATACTTCACTAGAATAGAGTTTCAGAATATGCTCTCTAAATGTATTAAAATATATGCTACTATATGGTATATTAAATGATATTCATAGTCTCATATAAATTCTTATAATAAACTACAATAAATGTTAAAGTTTAATGTATTTCCTCTTTTCTCTGTAGATGCTATTTCCACAAAGAATTCATTCAAACCTTTTCTAAGGTGTATAAGACCCTCTTTAAATATTTAGTAGAGTGTCACTTCTTTCTGAGTCTGATAAAAGTAAGACTTTTCTTCATCCTTTAAACATAAAAGAAACAGTATCGCTGACATCATTCTCTCCCTTAGAAGAGTGTTTTCAAATTATCAAAATGAAAAATCCTTTGTTCTCTAACTGAACTTAACTCTGCTGACCCTGAAAATAATGTCAACCAGATGCAGCATTTTATTACCATAAAAAAGTTTCCATAGACTGTAATTATTTTCACTCTCCAGAGGGAGGATTGTGTGGTCTGAGGTATTAAGAAAGCCTTCAACTTTTTAAACATTACATATCCATTGAAAATACCCAAGGAAATGTAATTCAAAATTCATGTTTTGAAGTACAATGTGAAGAATGCCAAATCATTTGGAGGTTCACGATTCCCTTCATGGGATCTGTCATTATGGACTGAGATCCATATGGACTGAGATCCATAACACAGACCAGGACCCGAGCTAAGCACCAAAGCCCCAGATAGAGTCCTGAAAGCAGAGTAAGAGAATTTGCACAATATTTCATGAGACAGGGGAGATTATGAGTGTGTGTGCATGTGTGTGTGTGTGTGTGTGTGTGTGTGTGTCTGGTGTTGTTAACAAGAAGACTGACACTAATTATTTATATCTTAAAATATCATTCTATTATCTTGGTGGCTAATCTAACAGCTTGCAGAGAAACTACTATGAAAATAAGAATTCCTGGTAAAATAGTTTGGACCTCCCAAGGACACTAGATTCTCACAACAGTTTAATTTTACATTATATGATTGCTTATTTTCTTAAATTTTCATATAGAAAGTGTCTCCAAGTATTTGTGGCAATATTAATGTTCAATAACCTCAATCTATGGAGTTGTTACATGGGGAAAAAACAATGGGGTATAGTGAAATGTGTAAGAAAAATTATTTTAAATTGTTAAAACTTATTAAAATACTGTTTAAGTATTTAAAGTTAACTTCCCATATCAGGACTTATAGAGTCATGTACTTCCTTGAACACAGACTGCTCAGAGGTTGACTTTGGGAAGAGACACAAATAAGGTACACTTTACTAGGTAAAGAAGATAGTCAATGTAACTGCTCTCAAGAAGCACATTATCAAGTCTGGGGGTCATGATATGAGGGGAATGGACTCATTCCAGCTTTAAGATCTGAAAGGACAAGTGCCATTCATAGCAGTGGACCAATCCATGAGGAACTGTACATGGAGTAATTGTGAAAGTGACATCATGGAGGAGATAATCTATAGAGAAGTTATAAGTTAATTAAATCGTTCAACACATGTGTAGTCCCAAATATGTACCTGGCCATGAGCTGGTTCTTAAATATATTAAAATAGAGGACAAAAATGATGCTCCTGGAATTCATATCAAGAAAGGGAGCTCAAAATCTTATTTCCTCAAAGAATTATTAATAGCAGCTCCAATAGACATTGCATACCCTGCTAATATAAACACTCTTCCTGCTATAAAGAAACTGAAGTCCTGTTTTTTTTTTTTAGAAGTTGAATACATCCAATAGAGGGATATTTTTAGTTTCAGATGATAAATAGAACATATACTTTTCTTCCTTGAACCCACTTCATACAACAATGAAGTGATTTTTTAAAAAGGTCTAAAACTACGAGGACAGAGAAAAAGGAAGAGGTGAAAACAGCAACACTGTAAATTTATATATATTGTCAAGAAAAATTGCACCAGACAAGGTTAAAGAGGCAGGAAAGACTCTATTCAAGCTCATTGTTATAGGGGAGAGAAAGTGAACTTAAGTCCACTGAAACAAAGGGTGGGAGAGTGTTTACGTTCTGTGAGTCAGTGGACAAGAACTGGCAATGTTAGCGCAGAGGTTGGTCCATGTATTTAGTCCATCTCTATTTGCTGATCAGCACTTCCTGACTTCCCATAGAGAATGAACGATTAAGACCCTGTCTTCCACTATGATTACCTTTCAAAGAGATGGACTCGAGGTTCTTGAGAAAAACATTCCTGGATTATAAAACTGGCAGAAGGCTAGGAGAAGATTTACATTTCAAAGGAGCAGAGAAAGAATTTACAATTGCAAGTTTTCTGGAGGAAATGTTCTTAAAAAAAGAAGGTCAAGGGCCTACATGTAGTTAGGAAGAAATCTGCCTCAAGTTTAGTTAAGCTGAAGGGATAGTTAAGTCCACCTCAGTTAATATATATGTGTGTGCTTTGTTTATTTACTTATTTATTTATTTTAATACTAAACAAAGCAAAGACAGTGTAAGAAAGGAGATTATAGACTAATTTATGAGTAAAATTAGGATTAAAAATCCTAGATAGTGATTAGTAATTACCAAACCAACTCCAGCACTATATAAAAAAGGAAGGAAAGTATGACAGAATGGATCCAATATCTGTTTTGAAATGAGGTGGTTCTGTTAAGTTAGGGATGTTTAAAACAGTGGATAAACTGACATCTCTGGGATGCTGTTTTTCATCTGTAAAATAGGGATATGTTTGCTCTCCTTGAATGGCTGTTTCAAGAATTAAGTATTGCATTTTATATAGTGTCTAAGACAGTGTGTGGTAGAAAGAAAGAAAGAAAGAAAGAAAGAAAGAAAGAAAGAAAGAAAAGAAAGAGAAAGAAAGAAAAGCAACTCAGTAAATAGTTCTTAATGTTAATTAGAATATGATTTCATGAGTAAAATATGATGAAAAGTTGAAAAAAATATACTATATATATAAACTCAAATGGACGGAGATGTGAGAGAGTACAGTATATTTGGGGAAACACTGATGTAGTTATAGAATAGAGTAAGAACAAGTGTGGGGTTGACAAGACAGGTGTCTGTAAAGGTAGGACAGAACTCAAGTGACAAAGGGTAACATATTCTGTACTTTGGAAATTTTGTAATTTATCATGTGGGTGTTAGAAATTGAGAGAGGTAAGCAAGCGAATGACATGGTGAGAGTCAAGTGTTAAAAAGAACTTTCTGGCAGTAGTCTGGAAGGTAAGGGCAGCAAAATTGGAACCCTAAACAGTGCATTGGACCATGCTAAGCAATTATGAGAACCTGTTGAATGAATGAATGAATAATGAATAGTGAATGAGGTCATCATGTGGTAATAACATATTAATTTAGAAAATTGTTACAAGCCCAATAGGTGCCATATCATTGAAAGACGTTGGGAACAGCATCAGGAGTAATATAGAGACTCCTGCCCTTGAAGCATTTATATTTGTGACTCCATATCTAGAAAAGGCTCCAGTAAAACTCTGGAGGGAAGACTCCTTCCACTTGTCAAAGCTGAAGTCAAGTAGAAGGAGTAATATTATGGCAAATTTTAAAAATATATACTTTACATATTTACCCGTTTAAACCATATTCCATTTCTGGCCAATTCTCCTTTCTCTCTTTTCCTTGGAAAAATAATTGTTAGAGTGGAGGGGATGGTGAGAGGAAGGATATTGACAGCCTAATGTAACATATTTTCAGATAAAACAGTTTCCCTAGCTGTCATGAATTAAATAACTTTAAATTTTCAATATGACTTTATTTTCTTGAAATAAAGTGATCATATAAACTAAAGCAAATATAAAAGAGGTGTTCTAGTATAAGTAAGTAGTCCACACTCTTTTTCCAACATTATTTGTTATGTTTGCCATACCATGACCTTGGATCAAATGATGACCTTAGTGAAGACTATTAAAGGCTTAACTTAGATGCTTACATATTTATACATTTAAAAAGTCTCTACACATTTGTATGTGTGGTAATAGCAAGGGATATGACAATAGGTAGATGGCCTAAAGGAACAAACTATATATTTCATATCTTAGAGTATTCCTGGAATGCTCTATATATCTGAGGATTACATGAGGCAGGATTTAAAAAAAAAAAAATGTGTGTAACATCACAAGACCAGCAAACAACAACTGTCCTTCTGTTAGTAATAGTAACAGTATAATAAAAGTGCTGTATCTACCAATTATAAGATAATTAAACGGTTTTCTCAAGATCACACTGTTAATAAGTGGTAGATTTGAATTTCGCTCAAAACCAATGTGTTATTTCCTTCTAATTATTAGAACATCATTTTACTCACAAATAAAAAATGATTATTGGCTTGCTTAAAATATGTTTTTTAGAGGCACTATAAACTTAATACTGGTATTGTAAGGCAGAATTCTGTTTCATGTATATATAAGTATACCTTGAGGAAAGCTTGCATTGTTTTCATAAAATACACACACATATTTAAAATAATTTATATTATGTTGATGTTAGGTAAGTATATTGTAATTGAGATTAATACAATGACATAATTTTGTTAGCCACATTATTTTTTTTAAGATTTTATTTATTTATTTCACAGAGGGAGAGAGATCACAAGGAGGCAGAGAGGCAGGCAGAGAGAGAGAGGGGGAAGCAGGCTTCCCGCTGAGCAGGGAGCCCGATGCGGGCCTCGATCCCAGGACCCTGAGATCATGACCTGAGCCGAAAGCAGAGGCTTTAACCCACTGAGCCACCCAGGCGCCCATTGTTAGCCACATTATTGATGGCATGAAAAATTACCACGTGTAAAAGAGGACACACATATTTTTATTAGACAAGAGGACAGAACTAGAAATTATCATTGGAAGTTACAAGGAAGCAGATTTCACCTCAATCTAAGCCGCTGTCTAAATTAAGAATTTCCTGATAACTGAGCTAGTTGCCTGATTAAAAAGATAAGCAGAGAACTTTCAAGTTGAGAGTTCTAGCATTCTTTTGTGAAGGTGAGAGAAACAATTTGTGTTTAGGGGAGATTTGGATCTGTTCCCAAATGGAGCATAACGACAAAGCTGGAAAATAGGAGTGTGTTCCATGTCATACTCCGTACCTGTTAGTTCACTGCAAGTTTATTCATTTTCTTCATTGCAAAGTTGCAGGATGTGAATTAGGGCAATTAAGAAGAGGTTGTGACAAGAGTCTGAGAGCAAGCAAACTACATATTGAAAGCAGTTAGCTAGAAGGAGAAAAAAATGTGAGGAATGAGGTAAGCAGATGCAGACATCTGGATAATGTTGATTGGCAGTTTAATGGCTCTTGTCTTTCCCAAATGAGGTATCCAATGATTGTCTCTATTCTTTCTTATCATAATGGTGTATACAGTATGGAAATTTTAAGGAGGGGGAGCCTAGTAAGAAGACTGGGGAGGGCCCTAAGTACCCACCCACCACATACAAATTCTGTCTGAATAGATTCAACATAGACAGCGAGTCTATTTGTACTGTGTGTCCTAGATATTTAAATCCAAGGGTCTTGAACCATGGTCTGATCATTGTTTCTCACAGTATGAAATATATTTATAGTGTTTCGACTTGTGCTTTGTTTATGTGTGCAATGATTCCTGTGGTGAAAGTTATTTTCCCTGACAAGGTGCTTAGCTGCTCTCTTAACATCCAGCCCATCCATATCTGTGCTTGGGCATTCGATCTGAATATGTCTAAATATGAAATTCAAACTGCCCCAATCAAAATATAAAACCCAACAGCTGTTGCTCTATGTCTTACACTTCATTGTCTGGTTCCAGTAACCCCACATTTGCCCAACCCCAAATCACCCCAGCCATCTGATCTGTGTCCTTTGCCAAAGTCCAAGTGCTTCATTGGCAACCACATCCAACCTGAACTTAGGCAGGTCCTGCTGAGTGAATAGTTTCAAGATGAAAATTATAACATGGAAATGCTTTTAATCTTTCAAATATTTTTAACTATTCATAGGATAGAGGTCAAAGTCCTCATTTTGTACACAGATGCAATTTCCAAACCATCTTTCAGACTTTATGTTTTGTGGAAGCAATGCATCATGGTACACTTAATAGTTTCCTTTAAGTCAATTGATCATTTTCTTTTTTTAATTTTCTTTTTTATAATTTTTTCTTTTTTTCTCTTTTCTTTTTTATTTCTTTATTAACATATAATGTATTTGCCACAGGGGTACAGGGCTGTGATTCATCATTCTTATGTAATTCACAGCACTCACCATAGCACATATCCTCCCCAACGTTCATCACCCAACCACCCTATCCCTACCACCCTCACCCGCCAGCAACCCTCAGTTTATTTCGTGAGATTAAGAGTCTCTTATGGTTTGTCTCCCTCCTGATCCCATCTTGTTTCATTTTTTCTCTCCCTACGCCCCATGACTTCCCTGCCCTACCCCTCAAATTCCTCATATCAGAGAGGTCATATGATAATTGTCTTTACCTGATTGACTTATTTTGCTTAGCATAATACCCTCTTGTTCTATCCACATCATTGCAAATGGTAAGATTTTGTTTCTTTTGATGGCTGTATAGTATTCCATTGCATATATATACCACATCTTCTTTATCCATTCATCTGTTGATGGACATCTAGGTTCTTTCCATGGTTTGACTATTGTGGACTTTGCTGCTATAAACGTTTGGGTTCACGTGCTCCTTTGGATCACTACATTTGTATCTTTAGGGTAAATGCCCAGTAGTGTGATTCCTGGGTCATTTTCAATTCAAATACTTATTTCAGCCTCACAATATGCATTAAAAAAACTTCAGTAACTGTCTATACGTATTTTTTTCTTTAGTTGTATTAAAATAAGCACATACTTTAAAATTCTGCTCTGGACATACTTAAAATTATCTAGTATATGTATGACAGTATATGTATACCTGGAAGCATGAGAACATAAGACACTAACGTTGTGCTTTGTCTTCCTTCTCAAACTTCTCTCATTTCCTTCTCCACCTCCATCACAGCATACTGAACTATCTGCAATTCCCTCATGATTCCAGATTAATTTGTACCTGAAGTTTTTTCTTGAGTTGCACTTCCCCATGAGTTTATCTGTGTCACAGACACTGGCTCATCTTCAAAGATCCTGCATCTGGCTTCTATGCTGTATAAATTATCTCTCTTGACTTGTTTTATTCAAGTCAATACAGAAGATTTGACATCCCTTGATCTGACCACCTTTTTTAAAAGATTTTATTTATTTATTTGAGAGAGAGAGAGATAGCAAGAGAGAGCACAAGCAAGGTGGGGGAGAGGGAGAAGTAGGCTCCCCACTGAACAGAGAGCTGGATCCCAGGACCCCAGGATCATGACCTGAGATGAAGGCAGACACTTAACCAACTGAGCCACCCAGGCACTCTTGACCTGTCCACTTTTTAAACTGGCCTTCTTATGTTAATAATCATGGTATTTGTGACACATTTTTAGAGGTAACTTTTGTCAATTTTTACTAGAGGCAGAGCAAATACAATAGTTAGGGCATTTGGATCTAGAATCAGATGGTATAGTTTTAATTCCCAGTTCTGACATCTACTAGCCATAGGACACAGAGGAGTTACCTTACTTCCCTGGTGTTCAGTTTCATCATGTGGGTCAAAACTTATTTCATAGAGTATGTGTGTTAATACAGGTAATGAGCTCACCATGGTACCAAATTCACAATAAGCCAGCAGTACAGCTAATAGCAATAACAATAATTTTTTATTTCAGTACTTTATTAATATAACACTGCAATCTACCTAGAGATTGTATTTTACATAGGTCTTATTGAATAATGCACAATCTGCCTACTCATCTAGAATTTAGTAGGTGCTTATTTCATGTTTATTTAAAGAATGAAATAATGGTTCCATTCACTTAGCATTTAGGTAAAATAAAGCAACAATGGTTAGCTTTTCCTGTGTATTTTTATATTCATACCTATCTATATGTCTAAAATTTTGAAAAATAATATCTGGACTTGCAACAAAAGTATATACCCACATTTAAGTTCCTGAAGATAATTGAGAAGACTAATTGAATAGGTTCAAGCTGGATCTGTGCTTAAATTTGAAATCAAGACACTAATTTCTAAAGAGATAATACAGACACACAGAAATACAGGCACACAGAGATGATGTTTGAGTATGTGTTTTCTCGCTAGTTATAGAGATAATAGCAGATGACTGAAAAAAACTAATGAAACATCTTTACCTCAATGATTCAGATGGGTTACTTAGAAATAATGATGCATGTATCTGTAGATCAAATTTTTTTAAGATTTATTTATTTATTTATTTGAGAGAGAGAGAGAGAGAGAGAGAGAGCACAGAGGGAGAGCAAGAAGGAGAGGCAGATTCCCCACTGAGCAGAAAGCCTGATGCAGGGCCCAATCTCAGGATCCTGAGATCATGACCTGAGCCAAAGGCAGACGTTTAACTGACTGAGCCACCCAGACACCCATCTGTGGATCAGTTTTAATCTCCGTGGTTTTTGGTTTTATTTTTTTCCACTTAACGGCACAGAAAAATATGTTTGATCAAATTCAGTGGTGTGCTTTCCTTTCCTGTTTGAGGTCTATGTCACTTCTGAATCATATTCAAGTTGGTATATACTTTGTTGAAATTTTAACTCCACTGACTATTTGAGTTCAAATGGTCATAACATGCTGATAACCTGATTCTTGTTCTACAACTGGCCCTGTCACTCTGAACTAATGAAGGTAAATTATAAAACAATAAATAAATGAGGAGCAATTACCCTTGGGTGACATAAGTACTGCTTTTAATTACTGTAAAGTAAGCTTTTTAGAGCCAACAACTTGAACTCATTGTTTGGTAAATACACTGGAAAAACAAGAGCTCTCATTTTGGCTTTTTATAAATTTATGAGGTTACATTAATGGAAGCCCTTAGTCATACAAAGCCTGCTATAATGGAGTTGTGTCATTCTGGGGGTAACTATGTAATGATAGCAATAACTCAATGGGAATAAAACGTATTTATTCAAATTTCTTATCTTGCTGTGAGACAACATAAGATGCAATAGCAACTTTGATGAGTACATTTTATAAATTCTGATGCTGAAGTCTATTTGTTCAGTCTGTATAAATACAATTATATTAACAAAGTAGATATGTAATGTATTTGCTTTAATAAAAATAGAAGAGCTCTTATGGGATCATTTAGTTTTGGTGATATGGATCAAGAACTATATTCGCTTTGGTATTTTCCAACCCATTGCACCAAATTCCCCAATGCTGATGCAATATTTGTCATATTCAAAGAAAGATAACCAAATAAGCAACCCATTGAGAATGTTGCTTAACATGTTTTGAGAGAGAGAGAGAGGTGGAGGGAAGGACAGAGAGAGGGAAAGATAGAATCTTAAGCAGGCTCCATGGACCTAGCATGGACATGGTACAGGGCGTGATCTCAAAACTTCAAGACCATAACCTGAGCCAAAATCAAGAGTCAGACGTTTAACCAACTGAGCCACCTAGGCGCCCTGATTATTATCTTTTTTTAAGGTTGACTAGTATTTCAGTGTGTGTGTGTGTGTTTGTGTGTGCGTGCATGTGTGGCATTTTCTTTGTCCATTCACTTGTCAGTAAATATTTCTAAAACAATCAATTTCATAAAATCCAAGATTGAAATGGTGGTTACCAAGGCCTGGGGGAAGGGAGAAATGGAGAGTTATTGGGCGCCTGGGTGGCTCAGTGGGTTAAAGCCGCTGCCTTCGGCTCAGGTCATGATCCCAGGGTCCTGGGATCGAGGCCCACATCGGGCTCTCTGCTCAGCAGGGAGCCTGCTTCCTCCTCTCTCCTCTCTCTCTGTCTGCCTTTCTGCCTACTTGTAATCTCTCTCTCTGTGTCAAATGAATAAATAAAATCTTTAAAAAAAAAAAAAGAAATGGAGAGTTATTAAATAATAGGCATGCAGTTTTAGCTAGTATTATAGACAAACTCTAGGGATATGTTGTGCAGCATTGTAGCTACAGTCAGTGTGATGCATTGCTCATTTCGAATTTGTTGAAGAGGATAAATATCACATGTTAACTTATGTTCTTACCACAATAAAATAAAGAGAATAAGAACGTTGCTTACCAGTTGCACTTTCCTAGAGACCACAGTTTTGACTGGAGATCCATCTGACAGCTATCAGGTCTTCCAAAAGAGTGTCCTTTGAAACTCTAGTCCAGGGTTTACTCCTGGGTGGAAATATGTATATAACATTTATTTGAAAATAATTTAACCTTTTTATCCTTTGGAAATCTAGTGCCCATTAGTAAATTAATGATTTTATAAAGTTCTATATTTATCTTTTCATTTATTCCTCAGTACATATTAACAGGTGTTAACAAGCCAGTAATGGAATTTTGAATAAAACGGGAGTGGTTCTTTCCTTTACAGAACTTTTTTTTTTTTAATTGAAGGGGAAAAATGAACAAATAATATATTCAGGTGGCAATAGTGCTGTGTTAAAAGTTAAGAATTGAAAAAGGACAAAAAATACCTTGGAATACTATTTTATAAAGGTTGATTAGGAAAGAGTATAAGAAAAGGAGACAACTGAGAAGAAATCTGCAGGCTGTGAAGAAGCAAGTCACACATTTATTAGGAAATGAGCATCTCGAGCAAAGGAAGGAGAGCACAAAGGTCTTGTAACAGGAACATACTTAGAATGCTTATGAAATGAGTCAGTCAGTCAGCCAGGAGTGGTGTGAATAAGAGATGAAGTCAGAAATTTAGCAGAGATCACATATGCCACAGCAGGAATTTGGCTTCTATTGAGTGCATCTGAACATGTAAATGTCATGATTTCATTTTCATTTTTAAAGGATATTCTTGCTGATGAGTGGAGAATAGATTTTAGCAGAGCAAAGGTAGAAACCAGGAGACAAATTAAAAAAAAAAAACCTTCTGCAATAATATAATGAGAAATAATGATGGCTAGAGACTGGGCAGTGCTGACTGATGTGGTGGGATTCTGTATATATATATATATATAATTTGTAGAATTCGCCAATAAAACATCATTGATAGGTTGACCAGGATGAAAAGCACAAGAAATATTCATTGGCCTGAGAAGTGGAGAAAAAATGAATTGCCAATTGTAAAGATGAGGAAGACAATGAATGGAAAGGGCAAAAGGTGTTTATTTTGTGAAGCATCAAATGTTCTTTTTGATAAATATAAAATCAAAGCTACTTATTATATGCATGAGTGAGGATGTTGCAATGTTTTTAGATATAGGAATCTGAAGATTAGGCTTTTATTCCCTCTCCTTTTGCTTTCTTAATGATCTTTAGGCAACCATATCTCTTTTCTCTATACTACTAGCAATTCTTTTTAAAGAATGAATCCCATGGTCCTGTAAATATGAATTAATTCTATCTATCAGAGGAATAAAATACACAAATGATGGCAATGACAATAAAAGAGAAAGTCCTTTGATTCTCACACTCCATACAAATACTGCCCCATCTTCCTGAGCTGCTTTAAAGAGAAACTACTCAAGGGGTGCTTGGGTGGCTCAGTGGGTTAAGGCCTTTGCCTTCGGCTCAGGTCAGGATCTCAGGGTCCTGGGATTGAGCCCCGCATCCGGCTCTCTGCTCAGCAGAGAGCCTGCTTCCTCCTCTCTCTGCCTGCCTCTCTGCCTACCTGTGATCTCTCTCTCTCTCCATCAAATAAATAAACAAAATCTTTAAAAAAGAGAGAGAGAGAGAGAAACTGCTCAAAATACAGAGTATCCAAACATAGATCTCCTACAGAATGTTCCCAAAGTCTCTAAACATTGGGAATATAGCATACCTTTTATATTCTTTTCAAATAAGCAATTGGACTTCTGGTACTAGATTTAGAAGTAGCATGATTGAAAAGGCATCTGAAGGTTAAAACAGTGAAAAGATCACTAGAAAATGTAACTTACATTTTATTTATTTTATTTTTTAAAGATTTTATTTATTTATTTGAAAGAGAGAAAGAAATATCAAGAGAGAGCAAGAGAAAGCACAATTAGGGGGAGTGGCAGAGGGAGAGGGAGAAGCAGGCTCCCCACCAAGCAGGGAACAAGGTGGGTGAGGCTTGAAGCCAGGGGCTTGATCCCAGAACCCTGGGATCATGACTTGAGCCAAAGGCAGATGCTTAGCTGACTGAGCTACCCAGGCACTCCAATGAACCTTTAAAAAACAATTTTATCCCATGCTTTCCACCTTTCAGGGTCACTTGTAGTAGTCTAAATTCACTCATTTGTTTCCACTTATTCATCTCCATTATCTTATCATTCTTGTTCTGTTTGTGTATTTGCTCTATCTCACTACTTTTTTGTTAAAGTCATCAAAACTGGTGATGAATTTTCTGATTTTCTTTTACCTCACCTCTCAATAACTTTAGTTATGATATAGTAGCCTTTCTTCCTTGTTACTGCTTTCAATTCTTTGCTTCAGGGAAATGGCAATTTCTAGAATTTCCCATGACCTCACTGCCCACTCCTTTTTTTTTATTAACATATAATGTATTATTTGCCCCAGGGGTACAGGTCTGTGAATCATCAGTCTTACACATTTCACAGTGCTCACCATAGCACATACCCTCCCCAATGTCCATCCCCCAGCCACCCCCCTCCCCCCAGCAGCCCTCAGTTTGTTTCCTGAGATTATGAGTTTCTTATGGTTATTTTTTCCCTCCCCAGTCCCATTTTGTTTCATTTTTCCCTCCCTTCCCCCCATGAACCCCAACCTTGCCTCTCAAGTTCCTCATATCAGAGAGATCATGTGATAATTGTCTTTCTCTAACTTATTTAACTTAGCATAATTCCCTCTAGTTCCATCTACATCATTGCAAATGACAAGATTTTGGGGGTTTTGATGGCTGCATAGAATTCCATTGTATATATATATATATATTTATCACATCCTCTTTAATTGTTCATCTAGTGATGGACATCTAGGTTCTTTCCATAGTTTGGCTATTGTTGTCCACTCCTTCTTAATCTTATATATAGGTTTCTTCTTTTCTCAAGATTAGTGTATCCGAGAATCCTTGCTTGAGCATGCTTCTATTTTTACTCTGTGCTTTCAACCTATGTGATCTCATCCTTTTCTACATGTTCGATATTGTTATCTTCCAGATTGCCACTCCTGACCTACACATCTTCTATGACCTACATCTATCTTGGTGTCTGCAATTGGCCATCACAAGAAGGATAGATCCTAGCTCCCTAAAAACATTTCTTATCTTAGTATGTGCTACAAGTTTACTTATCTGTGTCAGTCCGAAACCTATAAATTATCTTGACCTCCACTTTTCCCTTCACACACTACATCTAATCCATTGGTAAATTTTTTATTTCACTGCGAAAATATATTCTGAAGATGAATATCAAAAATATTCTGAACCCAGATATCATATTCATTCTTCTTTTTATCGCTGTCTCTACAAACGCCGTCATCAGGCCTCACCAGGACTATTTCAAACTCTAACTGGTCTCACAGTTCTCATTTTTGTTCCACTATAACACAACTGGTATTGAGCAGTAAGTGTGATCATTCTCAGGTACAAATGAGCTGACCTCAAGTTCTTACAATGGTTTATAACATATTATAACATATTAACTACAAAATTGATCATTTAAATCAAGGCCTAGACAGTTCTGCAACATCTGTTCTAGGTTTGCTTGTTCTCTTTTCACTCCTCTTACTTTTTTTAAAAGATTTTATTTATTTGTCAGAGAGAGAGAGAGAGAGAGAGAGAGAGAGAGAGAGAGAGCACAAGAAGGCAGCACAACAGGCAGAGGCAGAGGGAGAAGCAGGCTCCCTGCTGAGCAGAGAGCCCAATTCCCGATTCAATCCCAGGACCCTGGGATCATGACCTGAGCTGAAGGTAGCTGCTTAACCCCCTGAGCCACCCAGGCATTCCTCTCTTTTCACTTTTTCTTGCCTTTGCTACATTTCTATTTATTTATTTATTTATTTGTTTGTTTGTTTATTTATTTATTTATTTAATTTCCTTAAACATTCCAGGTTTATTCCTGGGTTAGGTTTCTACCCTTGTTAGTCCATAAACTTTGAATGTTCTTTCCCTGATCTCATGAATGTTTTCATCTTCTCAGCACTTTGATTTTTTTGCCCTAGTATCAATTCCTCAGAAAGTTCTTTCCTAAAGATTCAGGGGTATCCTCTGAGGCTCTTTGGGGTTTTCTGGGAGTGCCCTTTTTTCTAGTATTCTGCCCCACCAGTGCTAACTTCCCTAACCTCCATAGCCTCCTATGTCTCCTTAATCCAGTGAGACCACCCGGCTCTATTTGAGTTTCCCCTCCCTGGGCCGCATCACTGCAAACACCCTCCAAGCCACAGGTGTGGGAACAATAGCATTTACCTGGCCTGCTGACCATTTACCGCATTTCAAAGAATGTAGGTGTGCATTGCCTGTGGCCACTATCTGTCATTTCTTGTTTTCTAAATTTGCCTAATTTTCTATTTGTTTAAATCTATAGGGTAAATCTGGTCCCTGTTACTTCAGAAACCTCCTAATGGTTTTTAAACACATGTGTTTTTAAGGACTTGATATGCCACTCAGTTTCTTACTAGAAGAATTATAAGGAAAATAACTTAATAGGCATGGGATTTCATGTTTTGAAATATATTAGCTGTTATATATTATTGTTATAGTTTTATATTATTATATTTATTACTATATTGTGTTATTATGTTAAACTTTCCTGTTCTTACAGCTTGATGTAAGATTAATGGAAACTTTAACACCTACTTAATAGGAAATAAACAACACCTAATTATGTGACTTATCAACTTCCTTCTTAGACAGATGGAAAGACTTGGCCTAGGCCGTGATTCCTTCAACTCTCTTTGCTTTTTTGTTTCTCACACTTTTTCTGTTGACATGGGAAATTATCAAGTGCTATGATCTTAAAATCCTGTACTGAAAGTGAAAGAAAAGTTTCTGTTTTTTTAAATGTAGAAATCTATCTGTAAAAAAAATGATTTTTCTGATTATGGAAGAAATTTAATTTTCCAAGTATGCATGTGTATGTGTGTTTATGTGTGTCATATAATTATTTTGTGTTTAAAGAGGTTAGAAAGTGATTTTATTTTTCTAATCTAACAATTTTAATTATCATCTCTCTTTTCTCATGGAATTTGATGAAAACTGGGATGCCTGTGTGGCTCTGTCGGTTAAGCGTCTGGCTTCTGTTCAGATCATGATCTCTAGGTCCTGGGATAAAGCCCCATTATTGGGCTCCCTGCTGAGCAGGGAGGCCATTATCTTCAAAATACATTTATAATAAGATTGCAAATGTGGCTTTATATTTGTTTAACTAAATATATATTATATATTAATATCCATGTATATTAATATACACATATCTTCCTAATACTAAATTTCCATGTCTGTGGGTTGGTTCGTATACGATAGGAAAGTCTGCAAGCATAGTTTATTTCCATTTAAAATATCTGTGTACATCTTGATAATAATCTAATTTATATGCTAGTTACAAAAATATACTTTTTTCTATTTTTTGAACTTTATGTGAAAACCATATTTATTTTCATCATCTTTAGCTAGGTTGACAACTTATAATCAACTGTAGATTAAACCAATTTCTTACCATAATCTTTATCAATGCACTATTATCACAGTTACCTATTCTGGAAAATAAATTAGATTCTTGGATGGCGACAGTTTGAATAGAAAATCATGTCAATGTTCCAAAGGTGGACTAAGACACATTGAAATTCGGCACATTGGAATATGGTGGTAGTGTTAGTTAGGTGGAGAGAGTGAATGGCTTCTTCTGGTGAAGCATAAATGGATTCTAATACAAGAGAGGGCTCTCCTGAAATGAAGCAAGGAAAGAAATAGCCATAAATTATTCCTAGGGTTCAAAAAGGAAGTAAATTCTCAGAATAAGCATGGAAGTAATTGTCAAAACCATGCCCAGATTCCTGCTCTCCTAGGTTCTAGGAGACCTTTAGAAGTTTGTAAATAACTATGGAAACCTAGAGCCTCTGTCATCCCACTGCTAAGTTTCAACCTCTTGTAGCTTCAAGACTGTTAACACTTCTTTGAAAATTTCCCTCAAAAAGTCTTTCATAGTGTATTCTTCCTGTGCATAAATATCCAAGCCCTAAAATCCAAGCTTGTTCCTTATAATCTCTCTAATCACATTTTAAGTTTTTCCTGTTGCTCTGATAATATTTCTTGCTGTGTACTCCATTAGATTACTCTATACCCTTAAATTATCTTTTACTCCTTAAATTAGCTCAGGGTGATTTTTTTTGGTCTGCATTTACATATTATATTACAAACAAATAAGCCTATATTTGCATAAATATATGCCCTATATGTATGTATATACATATCAATATATATAACTATGTGTATATATAACTTTATATCTTATTAAGTAGTTTTGATTAATCACAATTCACAAATCTACATTTATAACTTTCTATATGCTGAAGTATCTGTTTATTTAGAACCCATTTGGCCATACTAGGAACAGAATGATTTAGTCTATCATTATTATTTATTATTTCAAAATGGGTGGAACTTTTAAATGGTGGTATTCCAATCATAGGTGTAGAAACATGTTCTGCAGAATGTTGTCACTTTTCAGCATCATGATGATGCAGAAGAGGTGATTAAGAAGAACTATTTTCTAGTTACAAAATAATTTGTTTTCAAGAGGGTTACTACAAAAAATGCATCTTTATTTTCCAAGGTTAAAAACTTAAGATATATTTAGGATTCAAATGAATCAGAGTAATTCTGAACATCTTCTATATAGTTCAAGGAAAAGGATTTCTTTTTGTGTTTTTTTTTTAAAGATTTTATTTATTTATTTATTTGACAGAGAGAGAGATCACAAGTAGGCAGAGAGGCAGGCAGAGAGAGGAGGAAGCAGGCTCCTTGCCGAGCAGGGAGCCTGATGTGGGCCTCGATCCCAGGACGCTAAGATCATGACCTGAGCCGAAGGCAGAGGCTTTAACCCACTGAGCCACCCAGGCGCCCTCTATTATGTTTCTTGATTAATGTTTCTATATTGTCTGTGTGGTGATGGTAACTCCTGGCAGATGGCATACTCATCATCCAAGTAAGTCCATGATGCCGAGGGAATCCAGCCATTTCTCAAGGAAAACGCAAGGTAGCTGTGTCCATAAAGCTCTTACTTCTGGAAACATCACTGTAGATATGCTCTGTGCTTAGTAAGAATCAGGGACCAGGCAGACATTAGGAGAAGTACAAGGACGGAAGGCACAACCTTAGGATAATGGCAGGAAACTGTGAGGAAATTAGCACAATCTATCATTCTTGCCCTTATAATGGTGTTTGCGGAACCAGGTTAATGCTGATTCTATTCTGCTGTGACCATCCTGAGGTTGTGGTAAGTTGCCTCTGATATGGGCACAGTAATGTACTGAGTTTCAGTCATTGAGTGTCCACCTGGGGATGGGCTACCTCAACCTTGGAGGGAGGACAGAGATGACATGCATGTGGTTTTGTCATTTATTTCCCTATGTGACATTTTGATACTTTGTGTTTCAGCAAATTTACTTCTTCTTACCCTGCCCCTACCACAGCTATGAGAGAAGGTGTTTAATAATTACACCTTTCATTCCTATGCTGAAACTGTCCTGGAGCTTACGTCTAATACACCACTTCTCTCACATCCAATTCCCCTGAAGAGGCTTTGCTACAATACAAAGTAAAAATGTATGTGAATTCCATTTAATAATTCTGTATTTAAAATTTTCATTGTTATTCATAAATCAAATGTGGTCTTTAATTTTAATATACTGTGTCACCCTTTCAGGTCTTGGAATCACTTTATTATCTTCTTTAAAAAATAATTCAAAAGTTTTCCTCCATTTTCTATTCTTGGTAATTGTTTAAAATATTCAGTTTCTTAAAGGTTTAAAAGTCCTTTTGAATCTACAGGAGACCTGGAAATTTTTTGTGAGGGGCCCTTTTTGCCTAATCTCTGTTTCTTCTGATATGGAAATTAGTTGTTTTCTAACTCCACTAAGTTCAGTCTCTCTTCTTATGGTTGTGCCCATAAGATACTGTTAACATACCACTTTTATAGACTGTATTTCCTACTAAAATTACCAATTTGATTCAGATTTTCTTTTGTTTATTTCTTATGTTCAATTAGCCAATAAAAAGTACATCATTAGTTTTTGATGTAGTGTTCAGATTTTCAAATGAATTTGAATACAAATGACTTTTTTAAAAATTTCTTTTAGTTTCTTATTTGGGTATTTGTATTTTCTACTTTTTAAAAATTAAATTAGTTTAAAACATTTTATTTTATTTTATTTTATTTATTTATTTTTTTAAAGATTTTATTTATTCATTTGACAGAGAGAGAGAGATTACAAGTAGGCAGAGAGGCAGGCAGAGGGAGAGGAGAGAGGAGGAAGCAGGCTCCCTGCTGAGCAGAGAGCCCGATGTGGGCCTCGATCCCAGGACCCTGGGATCATGACCTGAGCCGAAGGCAGCGGCTTTAACCCACTGAGCCACCCAGGTGCCCAAAACATTTTATTTTTTTTAAGATTTTTCCTTATTCATTTATTTGAGAGAGAGAGAGAGAGAGAGCACACACTCAGGTCCAGGCAGTTCGGGGGGGAGGAGCAGTGGAAGAAGGAGAAGCAGGCTCCTTACTGAGCAGGGAGCCCCATGTGGGATCCCAGGCCCAAGAGATCATGAGGTGAGCTGAAGGCAGCTGCTTAACCAATTGAGACACCCAGGCTCCCCTAAAAATTAAATTGTTTGGTGGCATAATTTTTTTGATTGTTAAAAGCACAATTTATTTTTCTACTTTTTCTTTGCTAACTCAATAAATTTGGCTTTTATCTTTATCTCTTCTGTTTCAGTTATATTATGTTATTTTTTTAATCTTCTGTTTCAGTTATATTATGTTATTTTTTTAATCTTAGACAATCTGCAATTGTCTACTTCATTTGTTATTTTTCTTGATAAAGGTATTTAATTCTATGAATTTTCTCTAAGCACTGTTTTGGTTATATTTTGAAGAGTTTAATGTATTTTGATATTATTCTAAATTTATAACAATTCTTTCCATTTCAATTCACATTTCACCTTTGATCCAGTAAATTTTTAAATAAAGTTTTATGATTGTTTGGGTTTTGTTTCCTAGAGGAAGACACTTTTTGTTTTTTGATATTGTTATCAATTTTTAACATGATTATGTTCCAGCCAGATTAACATTTGTGTGTAATTACTGGTTTAGTTTTTGAGTTAAGGTTGTTTGTATTTTAATGTGTAATTAATTCATTGCATCCTTGATCTGCCAGAATAAGACAAACATGTTAAATCCTCGTATTATATATATATTTTTATTTCCCCTACTGTGTCTTATTGATTCTGAGGTTGGTAAGATCCTGGTTAGTCCCAAGAATTTCAAGAAGCAATGTGTAAATAAAGCCCAGTTTGAATAACAAATTATATGGTGAAACTACTCCCCTGGAAAGCCACACTTCAGGGTAGGAGCCAAGGAACTGAAGTTCACTGCTAAATTTGGGTAGGGATGCAATGCCTGGTTTTGAGTGATAATCCTTCTCAGTGAAATGCGGATGGTTTAAAATGTACATTAACAATTGCTTAGTAGAAAGATGTTACATATCTAATCTAGGGAATATTTATTACAAAGCAATAATCCATTTTTAGAAAATGAAAAATCATTAAATCAAATAAGAGGTATGCTTTTTTGAGGGCAAAACATAAGTAGTTTTTTTTGCAATAAAATTAATTTTTAAGTAGTTTGTTTTCTTTAGCTACTCATTTTAGATTTCTTTTAAGAGTTCACTTTCCTTTACTTTAGGGCAATAATAATAATGATAGCTAATGCTCTGCACTCTTCTCATATGCCAGAAATTTTTCTAAGTGATGCACATGTATTAATTCATTTAATCCTTAAAATCCTTTGAGGCAAAGCAATTTAAATAAATTATTATCTTTTTAATAAGTGAGATTCGGTATTAATGAACAGATATGCATAATATTTAATATATCTGAGTGGCATAAATTAATAAATCTTGAGTTATAAAAATTAGACTTTTGCATATATTTCTTTCTGAATATATTTCTTATTTCTTTATGTTTTAAGTCATTAATTTATTTTTACTCTGTAGTTTAACCCAATATGAAATGCATATACGTGATAAAACCTGTGCTTTAAATTTGTCACACATCTCATTATTTATACACTAACTTGCATCTTATGAGTGAAGTGTTGAGTTAATCACACTCTATTCATGCCACACTGATATCTTTGAACTATTATATGATGAAGGGTATGAATGTTATCATTTCTCTGGGGAGAAATATGTAAATACATACTGTTGTCTATTCTATGTAAATGCAGTATCTTTTCTTTCTTTGCAAAAATCTCTTCTGGGATGAGGTAGAAAAAATAAAAGTTGTTTGAGCAGTTAGTTGCCAAAAACCTGAGGTCCTACTAATCAGCTTGAGCAGGGACACTATATCTGAACATCTGACGCTATGGCTAAAATTGAATGAACTTGCAGTAGTTTACGGTCAATTCCTAGGTTCTAACTAGATTCTGCAGGGCACTTTCTAATTGAGAGATGGGGGTGTCTTGGCCTTGTGGTGGTGGTCATGATGATGTTTTAGTGCTCTCGGCAAAAATTCAATTCACAGTTGGTGTTTAAAAGTCTGTGAAACATACTGATAATGCCCTTCCCTGAATAAGTGACGAAAGACCTTTAGGGTAAGACCCAGGGAACAATTATCATTTTACTTGACGTGATGTTTAGGGGTTTTTCTCCCTACATACATGACCACTATGCATTGGTTTCTGGATCTGAAAACTGCCTTGATTTTTGAACACTCCACAAGAGGTCATGACTTTCATTGGGGTGACTAGTCTCTGCCTCCCAGACATCCACCCCTGATTCCTTCTTCTATCACAGCCTGAGGGGTAACAGCACTTTATGCCCATGTCTTTTGTACTTCAAGATGTTGTATCTTATTAACTGTCTTCATAAATCTACACATCAGGCCACTTTGAAGGCCATACTTGGGTTGGTGGCCATTTTAGTAATTGTGACCCCTGGATTCTCATGGTTAAGTGTTATCAACTCTTATTTTTGGATTCTATCTCCATAGTCATCAGAAGGCCAAGTTCTTCAACAGTATTTTATCTTACTCTCAGGCCTGGCTATAGAAAAACTATGACTGAATCTTTTTATGATATCCTATCAACAGTGTATTTCTCATGGGCTTGGCAAATGGTATGCTATAGCCTTCTCATGAAACATAATCATCTGATGGATGTTCTGGATGTGGACAGCTTATCTTTTCTACCATGCCCATATTGTCAAGCCCTTAAATCCCTTCCCACCTTCTTCTGTGGGAATTTAGGCATTTCAATTTTGCTCAGTATGCTCATTGCTTTTTCAAAGCTTTCAGCAACAATTATATTAGGGAGGTAGCTCCATCCTTGGAGCCATTGGCAGGGTTTTTGAAATAGTATTTTAGAAGAATGTTCTTAAATTGATAAACACCTCTTTATCCAATTTTATGATCTAGCCCTCTTGGTCACTCTCAACATCCAGTGCCAAGTGTACTTCTCCAATCTGTGGCATGAAAGAGACTCGTGGCATTTATTTTTCAATGACTATTCACTTTACTTATCCCTTTTAAAGTTCTACTTTTGCATGGTGGTTATGTGTTCATCAGATTGGAGATTTTCATTTTGTTTAGACTTAACTCTCAAAATATAGTTGAAAATCTGGATACAACTCAAAGCAAAATGACTTGACTAGATATTATGGATTGAAATGTGCACCTTATATTTATAGGCTAAAGACCTTAGCTACCAGTACATCGGGTGTGACTATATTTGGAGATAGAATCTCAAAGAGATAATTAAGTAAAAACGAGGTCATTAGGGTGGGCTCTAGTCAGAAATGACTCTTGTCTTTATAAGAAGTTGCTATTTGGATGCTGATATGTAGAGAGGGAAGACCAGGTGAGGACACCATACACACGATGAGAAGAGGCTTCGGAAGAAATCAAACTTTCCAACACCTACATCAGAGACTTCTAGCCTCCAGAACTGTGAAGAAATCAATTTATGTTGTTTAAGCCACCCAGTCCAGGGTCTTTCATTTTGATAGACTTAGAAAACTATAGACCAGGAATGAAATATCCTGACTTTGTTAGAATCTCTTTCAATGTATTGAACATGTAATTGGTTTTCTTTTGTTTTTGAGCTGGAAGATACATTTGGTCCAACACTGTCTCCTTGTTTGACTTAAGTGACAGCTTAGAGAAGTACACCAAATCATTGATTCTTTTCTTAGAACCTGAAGTGTACTTTTTTTTTTACGTTCTCTTATTGCATTGTGAAAGATGGCCTTTTGAAATACGAAGGAAGGGAGAGATAAACAGGATCATTTAAAGAAAACAATATGGAAAATATCAAATTTGTATTGATGTGAATTACTTATTAGTTAACAAATAATTTATCAGCACTGTACAACTTAAAGCAAGGGTACACACAAAGATACAGTTACACTTTACTGAACTTGGAAGATTTAAAGAGATTTGACATTAACTGGACTTTACGAATATTTAATATTGATATATAATGTGTGTCTTTCTGCATATGTGTGCATTTCAGAATCATAAGATTGTTCTGTAGAGATAATATTCTACTAGAAATCAAATTAAGGTTTAACTTAAATGTGGATCCTGAAAATATACTGGAGAGAGGTACTTTAGAGACTCCCTCTTCTCTAAAAATTTTTTAAATATTGTTTTATAGTTAGGATATATACCCCAGCTATGTCTTCGTTATGTTTTTGTTTCTTTTCTCTTTAAGATTTTGTTCCTTTATTTGACAGAGAGAGCAAGAGGGCACCAGCAGGGGGAACAGGAGAGGGAGAGGGAGAAGTAGGCTTCCCGCTGAGCAGGGAGCCTGATGTGAGGCTCAGTCCCAGGACCCTGGGATCATGACCTGACCTGAAGACAGGTGCTTAACTGACTGAGTCACCCAAGCATCCTTTCTTTATCTTTTCTAACTTCATTTGAGAGACTCATTTAGAATAAAACTCATTTTCCTTGTGAAACATGAATACAATCATTTAAGCATCTGAGCCTAGCACAAAGTGGCTTCCTGTATAGACTTGACCATGTGAGAAGTAGCTCAGTCAAAAAACAGAACTGGTTCTGTAGAAAATTAAATTTTAAAACTCTTAAATTATAAGGTTCTACTTGAAACCCCTCTCTATAGTACCTATCATGAATGGGAGGTCTCTCCTATTTGCAGTGAAAGAAGACTCTTATTGCCACAAAGTTCCCATTTTTTTGGTTGTTACTCTTTGAAGTTCCTCTTTGATACCTGCCCCCAAATTTTGTGTACACTACACAGACTGCATGACAATTTACAGTATCAAAAATATAGCTTCAAAATTTGATGAAAATCAAACTGGTTTTGATTTTCATGTATGCCTATAACAAATGAAAAAGCCTAATTTTATCTGTATGTATTTCCACTTTCAACATTTATCATAAAACTTCACTTTAAGTAGACCATTTGAGGATCAGAATCTACATTAGAAGAAGTGGTTCAGAGTTTTGTTATCTGCGTGATTTATTAGAGAACAGGGATAGAACAACCATCAGAATATGCATCCATCCATAAGCAAGACTTAAAATCAAAACACACAGAATCAGAGCAGGTCAGTTTTATTTTTAAAAGTCTCTAAGAACCAGTAACTTTTCTTAAAATAAACCCTGAAAGATGTATAGAAGTGTCATAAGTGTTTCAATGGATACAGTAAACTGTGATGTTTTGTTCTTGATTGTGATTTAAAAGGATATCTTTGTGGATGGGCATATGATTGCATTTGTAAATAATAAATTGGTTAATGAATTGCAATTGAAATTGATGGTGTTGCTTAATTTTATATAAGCTCTTATAATTTGATGAGCTACTTGGGATTCATTCACTCCTAACAAATTATGTGATACCATGTCACCATTAGATTTGGACAAAAGAGATGAACAGCTTTATTTACTTAGTTTAAAGTTTACATAAAGTGATTTCCAGATCTTGTCTTTTGGTTTTAAGAACTTATCCAGGATAAGAGGGGAAAACGAAAGATAACTGTACCATCGATGATCTTAATTAAATTTTTTCCACTGAATACCCTTTAACAAAAGAAATACAATAACAATTATAGTTGCTCACAAAGGATTATAGAAATGGTAAAAGGGCCTGTTTGAAAACTCCTGTTTTTAATCTTCCAGAGAGAAACTGTACTCTTTCATTTCCGTTGTACTAGAGTATAAGAAATCAATGACAGGTACATCTCTCTTTGGAATAACTTTTATAACCTTCTCTCAAAAAAAGTCTCTATTCTCGGCATGCCACCCACAGTTCACTGACTTTGAACTAGTCATGTCCAATCCCCAGCCCAACTAGGTTGTTTCAGCTATTGCTGGTAGAAAAATCCCCTGAGACTTCTTTGCTGAGATATTTCCAGTCGCTCTTCTCATAATAAAGAAGACTTTTAGAGGCCAGCCATGTTACTCATCAAATAGAGGTCAGGGCTTATTTTCTGTTTTAACATTTTGAAAGTCATATCTGTTTACTAGTATATATTTGAAAAAAATAAAGAATATTACCTAAAGAAATTACTTCCATTATCCCTGTTTTTTACTTCAGAATGTGTATATAATTATGTCTTGTATCCTTTTATTATTTTGCAATTGAGAGAATTTATTCTCCAGGGAATAACAGTACTTTCAGTTAGGACAGTAATTAATACCACAGTGGACTCCTTTATCCTTTATTATATTATCTGTCTTAAATAAATAGCTATAAATAAAGTACCAAAAATCTGATAAGAAGAAATTTTTCCTGCCATAAATAATATTGGTTTCTGTCCCAGATATATTACATATAATATATACAATATAAATGTATAAATTTAATATATTATAGGGAGGTAATATTATAAATACATAAGTTTATATATAAATATTTAGTCACTACATATATTTGAATAAGTATTTATTGAGCCCCCTCCTGTGTGCCAAACACAACACAGTTGCACAGCAGCAATAAGAACTCAGAAGCACCATGAATTTTATTTTATTATTATTTATTTATTTATTATTTTTTTAAAGATTTTATTTATTTATTTGACACAGAGAGAGAGATCAGATCACAAGTAGGCAGAGAGGCAGGCAGAGAGAGAGGAGGAAGCAGGCTCCCTGCTGAGCAGAGAGCCCGATGCGGGCCTCGATCCCAGGACCCTGAGATCATGACCTGAGCCGAAAGCAGAGGCTTTAACCCACTGAGCCACCCAGGCGCCCAAGCACCATGAATTTTAGAGTGTACCCATTAATGGGAAGAAAAAGAAGGAAAACATAAATATATGTTCACTATATAGTACAGTAGCAGATGAAGCATGCTAGGGAAAATTAAAACATAAGTAGTATGAGCGGTACGTAGGGGTTTTCTTCTTTCTGTTTTCCTTTTTTTTTAAGATTATTTATTTATTTATTTATTTGACAGAGAGAGACACAGCAAGAGAGGGAACACACGCAGGAGGAGTGGGATAGGCAGAGGCAGGCTTCCCGCCGAGCAGGAAGCCCGAGGAAGGGCTTGATTCCAGGACTCTGGGACCATGACCGGAGCCAAAGGCAGACACTTAACAACTGAGCCACCCAGGTGCTCCTGTCTTTCTTTTTCTTGTTTTGTTTTTATTTTTTTTTTAATTTTGAGAAATCAAGATAAAAATTGAGGAGAAGGTGACATTTAGGTACAGTGTTTCAAGCACAGAATACAAATAGCAGAAATAATCCTAGGAGAGGAATATATCTGGCATATTTGATAAAATCCAAGGAAGCCAAATGAAGACAGTGCTTGCGCTGAGTTCACAGATTTGAATGGGCTGGTTTGTGCAGACCATATTAGGCATTTGGGAAACCATTGGCTTTACCGTACATGAGATGAGGAACCATCCCACAGAACAGTGAGGTGGTGCACTGATGTGTTGAAAGGCACCCTTCCACTGCTTTATTTCAAAGAGACTCAGTGGGGAAAAGAATGAAAGTAGGGATAGGAGAATATGACAGTAAACTGGGGGAGAAGAAATAGTGCCTTAGAAAAAGCTTGGGAGTGGAGAAGATAAGGAGGTATTCCAGATATGGAATATAAGTGAAATACTTCAAAGATGAATCAAGTTTTTTTATTGTTGATGTTTCTAATGTACTGAAATGATACAGTCCAATTATGGGGCAGAAGGTATGTGACTGGAACAGGTTCCAGAGGAAACCTCCACAGTTCGGTTTTGATCACTTCAAGTGTGAGTTGTTTTAAGTAGAGTTCTGTAGAGTTTTATTGACTGAGAAGAAGTCTGGACTAGAAGTTTAAATGTGGGAGTCTTATTACATAGATGATAATTGAAATTGTGAACCAGAAGAAATGACTGGCAAGAAAAGGAAGATAAAAGATTCAAGAGGATGATCCTTAGGGCACTCCAAATTTAAGACATTGGTGAGAATTGAGATTTTAAAAAGTGAGACCAAAAATAATAAACAAACAAACAAATAAATAATAAATAAATAAATAGAGACAAAGCATATCCAGTGTCAAAGGAAAAAAGTGAGATAATATGATGATGTCCAGAAGGCAAATGAAGAAAACCCATCCTGTATCAAGAAGATGTTAGCTTTATAAATGATGATATGTCAAGTAGGATCATGACTGAAAGATGATCATGAATTAAACCATGTAGAGGTCAATAATGACCTTAAAACAAACCTCTTTCCAGTCCATCATAAACATTATTCATTTTTTTCTAAATTTTATAATTTACTACATATGTATATCAATAATTGACATGCAATATTGTTTATATGTATTCAAACTATATAAATGGGATAATGTTATAATCTAACCATTTTCTGTTTTTACTGAAAACCTGTCTTTCATGTATATGTATATGAATTGAATATATATGGCTCTAGTTCCTTCCTTTGAACTAGCAGTAGATAAAGGGAAACATGATATTCCTCAATTCATTTATTATATTTAAAATGAATATTTACATTGTTTTAATATTTCTTGCTTCTAGCAATGTTTTTACTAAACCCTTATGCATATCCTTCTGCACACAGGGTAAGTTTTATTTTTTTTTAAGAGTGAACCTACTAACTTAAGTATATGTATCTTTTCAACTTTGTTAGATATTTAATTTTTTGTCTAGTCTTTCTGTACTGGCTAAGATCATTTTTACAATACTGAGATGAAAGTTGTGAGTACTCATACATGATTTATGACTTTAATGAGATCGTGTGTAAGACTTTATCATTAAACTATTTGTTGAACATATATATTTTCTAACTTTGTTACTTGGTACAGCCTAGAATCAATTATGCTGCAGTGGGAATAAGCAAATCTAGTACATAGATTTTGTTTCTGATATCACTCTCCAATAAATGGAATCAAGGCCCTTTGAAATAATGACTAATTCTAGGACTAGGGCATTAAAATGTCCAATGGCATGAACTGCCTTTTATTTCCAGAAAGGAAGGAAGTGCTAGATCCAAAAACCCCCACTAAAATGGGGGTTGGTCAAAGGAACACAGGAGTCAACTTAAAAAGCTCCCAAAGGCCAAAGATGAAGTATTTTGAACAAAAAAAATAATGAAGCTTTGGATTTTGACCCAAAGTATACAATAAGTATCCATGAATCCCTACGATGTAAATAAAAGATTGAATAAATGAGAGAGAATAGACAAATCTCCCACACAGAAGAATTACAAGTAATTTATTACACATATTCTGCCCTTAAGTAGGAGGAACACAATGCCCCACTCCCTAAATGTAGGCTATTCTAGTGACTTCCTTCCCCAAAATAGAGTATGGGATTCAGTAAACCAACTTTACGGTGGAGAAAATTGACCAACACTTTCTCAGCCAGGTGTTCAAAGTTAGCATCACCAATGATAAGTCACGTTGGCACCATGTAATCTTGAGATGCAGTGATGCAAATAGGACTTTATGTCAGTGGTATTTGTCCCCAAGACATAAAACCTAATTTTATAAGAAAAACGTGAGCCAGGGCGCCTGGGTGGCTCAGTGGGTTGAAGCCGCTGCCTTCGGCTCAGGTCATGATCCCAGGGTCCTGGGATCGAGGCCCACATCGGGCTCTCTGCTCGGCAGGGAGCCTGCTTCCTCCTCTCTCCTCTCTCTCTGCCTGCCTCTCTGCCTACTTGTAATCTCTCTCTCTGTGTCAAATAAATAAATAAAATCTTTAAAAAAAAAAAAAAAAAAGAAAAACGTGAGCCAGAGTCCAATACCCTTCCAAACAATCAAGTTTATCAAAATCAAAAACAAAAAAATTAAAAATAGAGAGAGAGAAAGAGGGAGAGAGAGAGAAAATATCACATTCATGAAGAGCTTAACAAGACATGCTGAATAGATGAAGTGCACTATTCTGAATGGGATCTAAAATAGAAAAAGTCATAGGTAACAATTGAGAAAATTTGAATTAAGAATGGACTTTAGTTAATAACAATTGTAGTAAGGTTCTCCAGAGAAAGAGAACCAAAAGGATATAAATATTTATTAATGAAATTGGTCACATGGTAATTGAGGCTGAGAAGTCCCATAAGCTACCCTCTGCCAGCCAGAGAAACTGGAAAACCTTTGGTATAATTCAGTTAACACTAAATGCCTGAAAAACTAGGGGGAAGTGCAAGGTGGTGCTATAAATACTGGTCTGAGTCCAAAAGCTGAAGAAGCAGGTGCATGGATTTCTGAGGGCAAGGGATGCCTGTCTTAGCTCAAGCAGAGAATGAATTTGCCCTTCTTCAACCCTTTTGTTTTATTCAGTCCCTCAATGGATTGCAAGTCCACTGGCACCTGAGAGGATGATTTTCTTTATTAAGTCTACTGATTCAAATGCTAATCTCTTCCAGAGACATCCTCACACCCAGAAATAATGTTTTATTGGCTATCTGGGCATATCTGAGCTCAGTAAAGTTGACACATAAAATTAACCATCACAGCAACATAATCAAGATTGGCTCAGTAACTGTATATATGTTTGTACTTAATCGGGGAAACCAGGGATTGATCTCTGTTATCCTTATAATTTTTCTAAAAACTAGATTTTCTAAAAATCTAAAACTTTTCAAAAATAAAAATTGTATTTGAAATATTAAGATTTTTATTAGGACTTTCCAAGACATTAAACTTCTTCTTATTCCTCCTTTGCAAAGATTTTTTTTAATACGAATGTGAGATGAAAGCTAAAATACATTTTCTCATATACTGATGTAACCACTCTATTTTCACTTTCAATCTGATATGGTATGAAGTAAATTATATTAATTCTCTAATATTAAATCATCTTTATTAGTCAGGATATTATAGAATAGTCTATAGCAAAAAACAACAAAACAAAAATAAGACAAAATAAAACAAAAAATACCACAAATCTTGGGAACTTGAAAATCAAAAGTTTATATTTCTCTAGAACAACATGTCTGTGGTAATTTAGTAGACATTCTAATCCATGTCATCCTCATTGAGGAGATCCAAGTTAAACAACATCTAGCATCTAGATATCACTGGACACAGCAAAAACAGAAGGGAATAGGACTACAGATGCAGAAACACATTTTTGAAGGATTTTTTTGTTGGATCTTTTCTTCTGCTATGTCTAGTCTCCAGTGAATTTTTCACTTCAGATATTATATTATATTCTAGAAGTTCCACTTGGCTTTGTTCTCTCTAGGCTTATGTTTTTTCCTTGAGGCATTTGCTGACTTTTAGAACAGTATCTGAGAGACTGAAAAACTGAAAACCATTGGTAGACAAATAAAGCCAAAGGTAAGAGTGATATAAAGTTCACTGGAGTTCAGCAGATCCGAAGGAGAGGGAGCCCAGAAACATCCCAGGCATTCCACTGGGATTCATAATGACTATACACCACAAATAAGTGTGAAATGAAATTTAACTTGTTCTTAGAAGGACGTAAGCTCATCCTTGAATCCTGTCATCCCCTAATTAGATCAGGATTATATAGAATTGTTGGTTCCCCTAGCCTAGCTGGCTGTCAGAAGCAAAAAAAATCCTCTCTGGAAGAATATAAACTCATCCAGAACTTTAAAGCTTAACTATATATATTTTTTTATTTGTAATGTTTGGCACTCAAGTAATAACAATGAAGTATATCAAAAGACAAATCTTGCCCATTAATCAAGAGACAAAAACAGAAAATACATACAGGTTAACCAGAAATCCAGATAATGAAATTACAGACACAGACTTTAAATCAACCTGATTAATAAGTTAAGGAGTGGCAAAATATTCTGGAGAGAACTGACTAGTATAAACAGGAATCATTAAAAATTCTGTAACTGAATATTTGTCTCTCTATTCATGAATTCTTTCTTCAGTGATATTTATTCTGCCATTATCCATGAATTTTTGGTTTTCATTATTTCATTTTTTAAAAACCATACCATAAATATAATACATATATATATGAGATTATATATGTAGAGGCAAAAATTGAATAAGTGACAGAGAAGAGTGAAAGCAAAGAGCATAAACGTGATGTTAAGCAAAAAAGGTAAAGAATAAAGGAATTATTTCATTTATATAAAGTTTAAAAAATGGGAAAACCTAATCTATAATGTTAGATGTCTTCCCAATTCTTAACGTTGTCAGGAATAAGATGGTACTTGGAAAAAGGCAAAGGGTTACATGTTCGTGGGTGTTTCTAGTCCTCCACATATTGGCATGACTGGTAATTATGTGATATGCCCACCATGTGATGTCTCTTCACGCTATACAATTACTAATTGATATCTTTACTCTTTATGTTCAGTTTATATATCAGAAAAAAGCTTTACAACATAATAAAGGCCTTTACCACTCATCAAACAATGATTACTCCCTTCCCCCACCAAAAAAAAAAAAAAAGAAAGAAAGAAATTAACACCCAAGTATCACATCAGTATTTACCACATTTTATTTTGAAGATAAGTTTGATCATCTATCAATTCTGTTTTCATATTGATCATAATGTTAAGCTTTAATTTAAGAATAGTCTCAATCATCTAGGTGTCTACTTGTTATTGCCATGTGATTTTCGTCCCTGTGTATGTCAGGAGATCAGCTGAACTGGAAAGTGAGCTGAACTGTCAGGCATAAGATTAGCCATTAGCAACAAGTCAAACATGAAAGTAAGACTCAAACTTTAATCACTAACCATGATAGCATAAGCAAGAGACTCAACTCTGTTCCATTTTTCCAATGAAACAGCATGTAAATCAGTGATAAGGGAACTTTGAACAAAGGGTCCTGGCAGTTTTATGGACTCTAGCGTCACTTTCCTATGATTAGAGCTTTTTTTGTCCAGTCGAAAAAGTCTTTGTCTAGTCCAAAGTTGTTCCTTTATTTTCATACAGGACCTTTAAAATAATTGGCTTTTTACATTTTGGTCTATGATCTGTTGCACATTGCTTTTCTGGTATGATGTGGTATAGATCAGGGTTTTTTGTTTGTTGTTTGTTTATTTTTAGTATGATTATTCTGACTCTCCTTTTCCCATTTCATTGCATTGACAACTTAATTGAAAATGGATTGATCTTATATGCGCAACCTATTTCTGGGCTCCATTCAGTTCCTTTAATGTTATTTTGATTATCCTTATGTGGAGCTATATTTTCTTGGTTGCTAGAGTACATATTGTTCCTAGATGGTATAATTTTTCCAAAGTTGTTTTGAGAATTACAATGTATTGTTAACTTCTTTTATTTTAGTTAGATTTCATGTGTTCTACTCCACATGAATTTTAAAACAAAAAAAAATATATAATTCCATTTACTCCTCCAAACCTTTGTGATTTTGTTGTCATATATTTTATTTATACATGTTATAATAATTACATATGATAATTGTTGTCTTTGCTTTAGTCAGTTGCCATTTAAAGATCTTAAGAAAATAAAGATAATCTCTACATTTATTATTACATTTTTCATTTCTAATTATTCCCATTTATTCAGTATATCTGAGCATCTGAATGTCTATCTGGTAACATCCCTTCAGCTTGAAGAACTTCCTTAATCATTTCTTATAGTAATACTTAAGTAATTCTCTCAGGTCTGTTTATCTGAAATTTTTTTTTATGTCAACTTCAGGTCTCTCTATGCAGGTTAATTTCTGGAGATACAGAAATCTAGGTTGACAATATATTTTTAAAGTACACTAAAGATGTCCAGCCATTTTCATCATGTATTCACCATATCTGACAATTCTACTGGAGTTTTTAATACTGATATCTTGTATCTAGTTTTTTCTTCTTTTTCATCCTTTGCCTATTCTATTTATTTTAGGTTTTTAGAAGTTTGACTATGATATTCCTATGTGTGTTTCCCCTCTATTTATCTTCCTTTGGATAAATACAAACTGGGTATCTTTAATCTGTGGTTACTTATTTTTTCACTAACCTTGGGAAATTTGGAGGCCAGCATTTCTTCAAAAATTTCCTTCTCTTCCCTTTGTTTGAGGAATCCAACCACATGTATTCCATATTTGATCCTTCAGGTAACTGAGTTTCTGTTTTGTTTTGGGTTTTTATTTTCCCCAACATTTTATCTGTTTGGATCAGTTTGAATAATGTCTATTAACCTGAATTCAAATCCACTGATCCTTCTGCTTTTTAAATCCATCCTATTTTTCATTTCAGATATTCTGTGTGTGAATTTCTGAGAATTCTTTAGACTTCTTTGTTGTAATTTTCCTCCTTTTTTTTTTTTTTTGGCCAAATTTCTCCACTTGTTCTCTCAATTGTGCTTTTCCTGCAAATTCTGTACATATTTATAGTATCTGTTTTAAAGTCCTTTTCTGTGAATTCCATCATCCGTATCATCTATCGTTGAGGTCTGTTTCTCATAGCAAACTCTTTAATGCCTTTAGTGGAAGAATACATGTTTCTGTATTTTCATGTCCAGTAATTCTGACTGTTTGCTATATTGTATTTATTGTAAGATATTTGGATTATGTTTCTTCTTTGAAAGGATTATGTTTTGTTCTGGCATAAATGATTGATCATTATGAGCCTTTATTTTAGGCTTTGTTTGGGTAGCTCTGTTTCAACTTCTTTGCTCAGTCTTAGTCTGTCATCTTACTTTGGAGGGATGGCCTTTCTGGAGTGTCACCCACACACCTGGGATGCCCAGCAAGAGTCTCCGCTCTAGCTAGACCACATTGCAATGCTTCCCTAAACTGAGCAGCCTCTTCTGTCTTCATTCAGTTATTTGTCCTCAGCAGTTCCTCTCTGCCAGGCCTTAGAATCTCACCCTGAGCACTCAGAGCCTTGCCTTCCGCAGGAGCAGAAGGAATAATATGCTGGCACGAGACTCTCTTCTCTGTACAGTTTTCCCTTCTGCCATCTAGGCTCACAAAATTATTCCACCTCAGAAGCTCTGGACTCTCGTTTCTGATTGCTTCATTCATTGAGAATGCAGCTTTCTGCTTGGGTTACTTCTCTTTGTGCTGTGGTCTAAAAAAATCTCCTCAGCAGGAAGTCAGGGTAATGCAGAGCTCATTTATAGGAGTGTTTCTTCTTCTTTTTTCTTTCTTTCTTTCTTTCTTTTTAATCAAATAAAATAACCTTGCACTCTTTGGTTGCCTCTTGCTTGCAAATAATGGTCTCAGATATTTTGTTTCTTTTCATATTTGTTTACACAAAGGGTGCCGAAGTCTGATATGGGAACTGTGCTATAGCTAGAGATGGAAATCCTAAATATGCTTTATTTCCAACTAGTTAAAGAAAACTGGAGGTATCTGGTTTGCTATATTTATCTTAAAATAAGACTTTGAGGAAATATGGGAACTACTTTGAGGAAAGTGCATTCTACCTTGTCTTAGTCTAAAAGGAAATTTAGCTTTATTTAATCTAAATTGTTAGAACCTGGTCTAAAATATTACCATAGAGACAACATTTAAATATTTACCTTGGCTTTTTAGGATGATAAAACATTATCCTCATCACCGTCTTCTTCATCGTCATCATCATCATCATCATCGTCGTCATCATCATCACAGCTAACACTGAATATTTTTGCATGTAGTACATTTTTAAATTCATTCACCTCTCATGGAAATCTTGTGATTTGACAGTATTTTATATGGGGAGACATAGAGAGATTAAGATATTTGCTCAAAGTCACTTGTAAAGGATGCTTTGGGACCAGGAATCTAACAGAAGCAACCTCAGTGCACACTCTTTATTAGTATGCGCTCCCACTCAAACCTAGCCATGTCTCTTATTATCTCCAAAAACATGCTTTTGCGGAGTGCAGAAAAGGTGGGAAGCACAGTCTATGTTAGAATTACAGAGAGGAGAACTGCTAAGAGCCATGAAAATATCTAGGAAAGATAATCATATGACTGGAATGACTTATTTAAGACTTGTTTGTACCTGACCCCTAAATTCTACCTTAAAGAGCTATTATTTATATTTCAGAACTCAGTTTAGATGTCACTTCTACTATGAAGACTTTGCTAAATACCCACCCCCATCTTACCTCCAAACTGTATGGAATGCTCTTCTTCTGTGTGTTGGAATCTTTATCTTAGAACTAATGTAACTCTGCTATAAAGTCCCCTTTACTTATCTACTTAAGATTCAGAAACTTTAGTCTTGAAAGTTGGAACTTGTGTCATTCACTGCTTTATCTTAAGAATAGTAGCACAGTGCTTAAAACACAGCTGGGGTTCAATTTCTTATTTTAATTCTCATATGCATGCCATGTACAATTAAGAAAGTTGAAACATAGCTATCCATGATATAGTTAAGATCTGCCTTCAAAGAGGAGATGTTCTCTACCCACGTTATCACTCTGATAATGAAGCCTTAGTTTGGTTATGCTATGATTATTTCTAGCCTTTCTTCTGGAAGCACTTGCCAATACTTTCAATAAAGAAGAAAAGTCTCATATGCCTCTTGAGAAAGTCACAGAAAGACAAGCTTCTTCATGTTAACTGTAGCTTGAAGTATTCCTTTTTCTCAGGGGTGGGGCTTTTATGATCTCGATGAATTATTTTAGGAAATAAATGATAGTTTAGACATTTTACAGAACATATGAGTGTCAAATGTGAATCATTTAACAGCATAAAATTTTAATGGAGTGTCCTTAATTAGCAAGAAAATTCTTTCTTTTTTATCCAAATGTACAATCATAGTGTTAAAACAAGTGGCTAAAATTATTTTACAGGGTGACATAGGCCATGTTACACATTTGGCCAAATGTGAATGCTTTCAGGAAAGCAATCCTACAAAAATAACTAATTAACTTTTACCTAAAAATAATAAGATATTTTTTTCTTATTCTACCTTTTCTTTCTCTAGAGTGGGTGTCCCTTAGTAAACTGTTTAGGTTGCCTCGGGATATAAAATCTGTCAAGAACATTATTGAGACATGGGAGAAGGTTGGTAGAATCTTCTCCGTCAGAATAGCTGACAACTAATTATAGTCCAGAAACTGGAAACCCTTGGGGAAGAAATGAAGTCTGAGTCTGCCCAGATAAGATTGTTTGAGGCTATTTTTGAGGGTGAGAGTATTTATGAGTTATATTAATAATAGATGAACGAATGTTGTAGCACTAAAATATGAAAACATTCACATTCTTATTTGACCACTAGGAAGTTGCTTGCTTGACAACAATACATAATAAAAATAATATAAGCATTAAATAATAAATCATTTCTTTAAAAAAAGTTTTCATGGTATCTTTAATATTCATAAAGTTGTTAACAAAGGTTTTTAGAGCTTTGCAGTGTGATATTCTAAGAGGAATGAAGGAATAGAGATGCTTTGAGGTTTGTTCCTATAAAACCTGTGCTTTCTTAACACTAACCTTGTTTTCTGTGCATTTTCTACTATTAAACAATTAATATTTTAATAATAAAATAATGCTATTAACTTGCCTTTCTAAGATCGAATAATGAGATGATCACTCTTGAGATTCCTTTCTCTTTTTTGACAAGGGAGAGAAAAGGGCTTCGTGGTGTCTTCCTCACACCTGCATGAAGAGCTTTCTTCTGACCAAATCTGCACCCCTCGGGAATGCACTGGAGAAGTATCACCAGTGTGTTTTGATTTAAGAAATACCAAGTAAAGCATACTCTGAAGCCTCAGCTATACTGCGGTGCTGCAATGCCTAAAATTCCCCCAAGTATATTACAGCCCTTTTATAAACCAGTGTCCCTTTGCTACAGGCTTTAGCTGCGAAGCCATGTGTGTATATGTGGTGGAGGGCTGACAATGCTACCGTTGTGGTATGAACCAGTGTATTGATTCTCTGTTACTAGGACCTGACGTATGTGCAAGAGATGGTAGGAAACGTATACGTAGGAGAGTAAAGACACATTTTGTCTTCTCATTTGCCAACCCTGAATGTAAAACTGAAAAAACAGATGGAGACAGAGTAGATAAGTAGCTGATAGATAAATAGTGATGTTGTTGAGGTGTAAAACCCGAGGCTTCGGAGACTGGGACCTTAGCTTCTGTCTTACAGCTTCTGTATTCACCCACAGACGTGGTGTGAGCGATACAGACCATGCCCACCTGAAGACAAAGGAAGAACTGTAGGCAGCAAGAATTTTGCCAAAGTATTAGCTGTAAGAATAACTCTTGTGTTAGAATCTCCGCTCTGTCACCCTACTCTCCTGTGGTTTGTCTAAAATTCAAAAACGCTCACTCTGCTTATTGCTCCAGATTCTTCCATGGCTTTTAAAGCTACAATTATCTGCCTTCTCATGGTAGACGAAGGATTCATAATTCAGCCCCCGCCTATCTCCATTACTTTGTTTCTTTTCAATCTCTTCATCTCCCTACATTTACCTGTATATAATATGCATAAGTGTTGTGTCTTAGAAAGAATGAATGACTTTGGTTTTCTGCACGTGAAGGACATCCGAGTGTCTTCAGCTTATCTGGAATGTAAATGGGACTCAGTACAAAGCTGTGAAGTGGATGAACACATGCTTTCTCCCACCACACATGCATGTGCCATGACAGCATCTTCTCCTCACTCGCCTTTGACAAGTTCTCACTGTTGTCACTCCCTCATTGAATACTCTCTTTTAGAAAGCTATGCTTGGCTCTCGAAGGCAGACTTCCCTATTGGCTCTCACCTAACCACTCAAAGAAAGCATGTCTAGATTTGCTTTTCTAAGCAATCTAAAGTAGTTTAATTTTGTTATCAGACAGTTAAGCAATACAAAAAAGCAACAAACAGATATAAACACATTCCAAAGCTATTACCCAGTCAATGATTTTAGTAATCTCTTCTATTTGCACATTGTAAGCTCTCAAAAATATCTGCTGATTGACTAATTGACAACTTGCTTCTTATGCATAAATGGCCTCTTTAATAACTTAGTGAACAAACTACATTTTTTCATAGAGTAGTTCCTGATAATAAAACTCGAGATATTTATTAATTTCATGTTTCTGGATACAATGCATTTAAAGCAGTTAATCTATCATCAAGATTTTATTTAAAATTCTTCTTAATTTTATGCTGAATGTTATGCTGATCAAAGTTTAAATATTTAGTAGCTGCTCAATAAATTTTGGTTAATTATATAATCTCCAAACTGAAAACTTTAATGTACTTACACATATTAATATACTCAACCTTCCAGATGTCAAAGCTATATGTCTCAGAACTATAAGTCAGTCACTTATGCTAAGTCATTTATACTATCTCTTTATCCCTTCCTGACAGAATGAAACTAGCAAAAGAAATACGTTGATAAAATTTTTCAAATGCAGCTCCTGCTGGTGGTGTGGTTTTCATTGTTCTTTTTCTTCCTTCTTCCTCTCCTTCCTTCCTTTCTTTACCTCATTCTCTTCCTCCTCCTCCCAGTTGGTGCAGAACACTTGACAAGGCAATAAAGAATATGTGTGTGAGTGTGTGTGTTCATATATCCTTTATAGCACCTATGTATGAGTTTATATACATATATGAGGGATACATCTATGTAAGATACATGAAGACACAGATATATGCATATATATGTACATAATATATCCTGCAGTAAAAACAAGTTCCGAGATTTGGCAAATTATGCATGGAATGTACTGAGTGTATTTATGTTATCTGATGACCCTAAATATAAAGCACTTGCCTAAATGTCATAATATCACACCTTCACAGCAGTTCAGTGTTTGCCTGCTGGTGCACTTGAGCTATAACAGGTTTGGGGATTAGGAGCTAAGTAAACATCTTAAACAGACATCAATTTTAGAAGCCCAGCTTTTCAAAATGCCTATTTATTCTGATGTGTTAATATTAAATCATCTTGTCCCCAATTAGCAAATACTTGAGATTTAACATGTGTGTATAAGTCAATTGTTTGGAACTTAGCAATAATGTTTTTAAGGGGGAATATTCTAAGGAAAAATACTCTGGTAGTTCCTCGGGCCATATCACAGAAGACTGTTTGACACATAATATAGTTTAACTACTTGTTAAAATGCCTTTTGAATTATGCTTTAGAACTCAGGACAGTGGAAAAATTTTATTCTTTCTTCTCTGATACTGGAGATGGAATCTGAGTAGTCTCTTCTACTACAAGCTTACTATTCTGTCCTAGAAAGGATTTCGATCTCCCAGACCAGCTTCCTGCTTATAGATTTATAGGTTTTGTAAGTTTAGTATTAGTGTCTTTTGCAATTATTTGCAAGGTTGCAATTTTTTCTACAGAGGATAAATTTTCATCAGATTCTCTAGTTTAAGTGGCCGTCTAACCTATCCCTTGAGCTGTAATTTCCTTAACGTTCTCTCTGATGATTTTTCCCTGCGTTTTTTTTTTTTCAGGCATTTATTGAGGGAGTTGTATGGTTCTGAGGAGGAGGAGGAAGAAGTATAGGAGCAGAATACCTACAAACATTGCCATTCTTGAGCATGGGTTATGCACCAAGAAGTGTGCTATCTGTGCATGACAAGTATTAATTCTTACTGCATTCTTATGATTTAGATGGCATTTACATGTTCTAGAAGAGGGATAGGAGTCACAGAATGATAGCCCGAGTTTGTATAGCCATCAGTTGGTAAATGGTGGAGGTAGGATTTAAACTCAACAATTTTCTGAATTCAAGGCATTTTTTAAAATTCATAATGCTATCCTTGGACCAGAATTTCCATAGGTAAAGTAGTTGAGAACTGATACAGCTTAGCATACCACAATAACTAGTTGAAGTAGATAGAGCCAGATAATTTCATTAAAAATATCTAGCATAAAAATAGCCCTCATGTAATGAACCAATGAACCATAAATTGTCTTCTATTTGTGTAACATTTGGACTTTAGGTTTTTATACTTTTTTGTTTGTTTTGTGTGAAATATCAATATTTATAAGGATTTTATAACATGGAGAATAAAAACTCTATGTTTTTAAAATCAGTAAGTAAAAAAAAAAAGGCAGTAAAGAGATAAAGCAGATTCTCAAATATGTATCCTCTCACCTTGAATCCTTATTTTCTCCAATACATTTTTTCCAACATATTTTTAACAGCATTTCATCTTTATCTTAATAAGACATTTAAATTTATGTATTACATTCCATACTGATTATTTTTAAATGAAAATTATGCAATTTTGTAAGGTATTTCTTCCCCTAATCCAACACATTGCAAAATACTGCAAACCTTGTGAGGTCATACATGGTGTAGCAAATACTTCATAGTGTTCGTCATATTGTGGAAACCTCATGATAATAATAAAAAAATAAAATACTGAATTAATATACAATCAGTATGTTTTGAATGATAACTATGTTCCACTGGGTAGGCTCAGACTTTTCCAGAAATTTCCCTTATTTAGTCCACCAAAATGACTGACAAAAAAAACAGAGAGACGGCTTTCCTGAATGGAGATAGTGCAGCTGTCTTTCACATGTAATAACTTCACTCATACATGATTCTTTCCCTCCAACCCCCAAGTTTCAGACAATTGTGTAAAACAAATGAAATGTCACAGAAAGCAAACTGTGGAAGCACAATATTGCAAATGATAACAAACATACAGGACGATAATAAAATAAATGAGGCATTGGCATGGGGTGATTTTCTCATTGGAACAAAAAGAAAAGAGGAATGTTTACCTCATTAATCCATTATTCACTCCTGAAATGACAGTCATAAACTTCTGAGAAATGCCATGGAAATTTGAAAATGTTTTCCGGGACTTCATTCTGCTACCTAGCTTTTTGCTACCTACCAAAGCTCTTCAGTTTGGGACACTGTTTCTTGCTTGATGAACTCCTACTTATTTGTTTTGTGGTCACTTCTTCCAGAAAGTCTTTCTTGGCACTCCATACCTTGAATAGGGGCACCCCCTTTTCATTTCTGTGGGACCCAGAGTGTATATCATCGGGGTACTTTTCCCAGGCTAATGACCATTCTTGTTTATTTATCTGTGCCTACACGATTTTCTGTTTGATTCATAATACCTAGCATAATGCCTAGAACAGCATAGTTCTAGTCAAAAGTTCTGTTTGTTGTTGGAAGTTGCTGCATGTCCATGACTGACAGTGCCATCCCCAACAGGAAACTTACCCCTGGTTTGACTATACCTTACTGTTCTGATCAGAGAAACCTGCGGCCTTGCTGAGGACGCAGGGGCCCTTGCTCAGCTCTGGCCCCTTACTCTATAGTTTCTCTTATGTCTCCTGCTCTTCACACTTTTTACACTAGGATGGGTAATTTCATAGATTAGTTGTGGTTCCTTTCTTCCCCTCTAAACAGGAATGTCTCACTGCTCATGTGCGGCTAAAGGTGTGGTGTGTATGGGTGGAGATCACCTGGATCCTGAACAGTCGATGTGCCAGCTTATAAAGTTCAGTCTGTCCTATAGTCTGGTGAATCAATGGAGCCTTTTCATTAAGAGAGTGATAAGGCTAGATTTCCATTTTAGGTAGATCATTCTGCTGACTCTGCAGAAGATGCGTTTGAGAAGAATATATTAAAAAGCAATCATTTCACTGGCTCTGTAGAAGATGGGTTTGAGAAGAATATATTAAAAAGCAGGAGAATCAGAATAAGGGTAGTCCGTATTACAGACCTGTATATGAAGGACTCATATAAGAGATCATCAAACTTATTTTCTGTAAAGAGCTGAACACTACATGTTTCAGGTTTTGTGAGTCATAAGATCTCTCCCATAACTACTCAAGTCTACCTCTGTTGCTCAAAATATGGACAAAATATAAACAAATGAGCACCTCTGTATTCTAAAAAAACCTTTATTTATGGAAACTAAAATTTAAATTTCATATCATTTTCATTTTTTACATATTATTGCTTTATTTTTTTACAATTAAAAAGTAAAAAGCATTTTTATTTGCTGATCATATTTAAAAAAAAAAAAGCAATGAGCTAGATTTGGCCTTAATACCATTGTTTGCCAACAACTGGCCTATGCCATTTATTTGTTTGTAGAAGAGAGGAATTTTTTTTAAAATACTTAAAAGGCTTTGGTTCATTGGAATTTCATGAACTCCTAAAATAACACATGCCAAGTAGTAGATGCTCAAATATGTTTTGAAGGAAGGGAAATATATGAAAACTTAGTGACATCAAATTGTGGTGAGGAAAGAGACCAGAATATATCTCATATTTTCAGTTTTGGTTACTTAAGGTATTATATGGCCACTAACCTTCACGGAGAATTCTGGAAAAAAGTTCACCTGGAAGGCAGAGTTAGAAAATATCTGTCTACTTCTGCTTGACTGGTGCTTCTCTGGTTTAAAATTGATTAGAATTATCTACTTAGCCTCCGTGTATCTAGAGTTTCTGTGTAGATGCTTCTAGAATTCCCTCTGAAGGATTTTTTTTACTGTATTTCCCATAAAATATATATACTTTAGTGAGTTTTGTGAGCTCCTTTCAATTGATAACTTTCCTTTTAAATTTTTCCACTGAAGGAAAAAGGAGAAGTTTTCCAATTTTCCTCATAGAATTTCATTTTGTTGTTGTTGTTGTTGTTGTTATCTTGAAGTATAGATTTGAGTGGTTATGGCCACTAGGTGGAAAAGCAGGTAGAAAAATTAGGCCACTTATATTATTTCAGTCTCTAATTTCAGTTCATCTAAGGCTCCCCAAGGCCAATGTGAAAAATGCCATTAGAATCCCTTCCCAGATATTCCCTGCCCTTACCTCCTATTCCTATTCCTGATCTTACATCTTACATATTTTAATGATTTCTTTAAACTTATAGATGATTCTTCTCGTTCCTCACCTCCCTCTCCTTTCCCCCTTTACCTCCTTCCCCTTAATCATGGACTTTTATACCCTTAAGACTTGTGGCTCTTAATAATAAGATAATATTACTAATGTCTGGAGTGAAATTTAAATATTTTATATCTCAGTAGATACATATTCTCAGAATGAAATAATTTACCATAAAGCCTCAAAAACAAAAAGCAAACAAAAAAAGAGATGAAAGGGAACATATAAAACAGCATTGTAGGGCACCTGGGTGGTTCCGTTGGTTAAGTGACTGCCTTCGGCTCAGGTCATGATCCCGGAGTCCGGGAATAGAGTCCTGCATTGGGCTTCCAGCACCATGGGGAGTCTGCTTCTCCCTCTGAACATCTCTCTCATGCTCTCTCTCACTCTCTCTCTCAAATAAATAAGCAAATATCTTAAAAAAAAACAAAACAGCATTGTAGAAATGTATCCATCAGCTCTCATCCCTGCACATCATCTGGGAAAATAATTAAAAAGAAGTCATTTTGGTGCAACCAAATAAAGAATCCAAATTTAAGCTTGGAAGAGCCTTATTTTGTGACATGTCACATGAACTGGGTCTCACAGAATACTACGTTTGAAAAATAAGCAGACTTTTATCATACAAGAGATCTCTAGAATTCAGAACTATAAAGAAGTTGAAAAACTTCTAATTAGAAAATGGCATAGGGGAATCCTACAGTCTGATTGGGTCAATTGCTTCCTGGCCTAGTTTTATGAATTAGAATTACTTCTGCTTACTAATGGCATTACATAAAACATGAAAATATTTTTACAAGTCAAGGTTATCCAGGTTAATAAGAACAAGGTCCCCAAGCATCATTGAACACAGTGTTTATAATACTTAAGTAACTATTCATGAGTAAAAGTAGGATAAATATGGGATTATATTGCATTTACTGTTTTGTACATTAATTATTTTGAAATGGTCTCCAGCATTCTTTATGTTTTTTTAATTTTCCTAGTTACTGATTATTTTTTATCCCCACTCTGATCTGTTTTTTTACTTCATATTTCTAATTTTTTTCTCTTTTATATACATGCCAAAAAAAGGCTTTTTAAAGGATTTGTGTTAATTGATTAGAATACTTTGTTTCCCATGATTAAAATCAGAAGCAAACATAATATGATCCTGAAGATAATCCTTCCTTCTGCCAGTACATGAAACAAAGTAGAAAAAACAAAACACAGGATTGGAAGACACACAAATTTCATTTGGATCCTAACTGTCTTACTTCCTTTACTTCTAAAAACTTGATTCAAACTGGTTTAAAATATAATAATATATACTTAATTAAGTTAGAATTGAGTGGCTAATCCTTGAATTAATTAATACGTTTATTTTTTAAATACGTATTTTTGAATCCCCATTATGGAGAAGGCATTATGCTCAGTACAGTCAATGATTAAAAAAAAAAAAGATTCTAAAGCATAATATCTGCCATAAAGGAACTAAGAACAGATGAATGACATGCGTACATTTTTATGTGCACGTCAATGTATGATACATAAAAATATAAAATGGAAATGAGTGCATTAAAAGACAAATAAGTGAATATTGATCATAATATCATGCAAATATTTGAGTAGATAACCCAGAGTGGACTTTTGAGGAAAGTATTGTTTTATTTTGGCCTTCTAGGATAGATTTCATAAAGACAATGATGAGAGGAGAGAGGTAGATGAAAATTTATTTATTTTAGGATTTCAGGAAAAAGTTGATATAAATGGATGAAGTTTGAGAAAACAGACTTACATAAATTTATTTTGGAGAGGTACAAACACAGCTTATAGAGTTTAAGCTTGGAGCTAGGATCACAAAGTGAAAACTCATAGCAAATAAGACATTAGAATGGTAAGTTTACCAGATCTATTTTCTCCCTGCCTCTAGCCAAGCATAATGATGCTAATGATAATAATATCAACATAATCACAACAATAAACATCTTTTAGTGCTTATGATATGCCAGACCTTGAAAATAAACTATAAATAAACCTATAAGTACTATAATTGATCCCATTTTATTGATGAATAATTTGATGCACAAAGATACTAAGCAAGTTGCTCAAAGTAATCCAGCTTCAAGCAGGTAAAGCCAGGACTTAAACCACCACACTTCAGTCTCTTTGGTGTCTGGAAAAGGATGGTAATAGGTCAAGAAGAATGGAATATTGGTGAACAAAACTTGTCTAAATCTGAAAACTGAAGTTTAGCACTGATATCCTTGTTCTCTCTGTGCTTCTAACCTCAGCCAGAAATCCGATCACAACTCTTTCCTCTTCTACTTCTCAGAGTCCAATATTGTCTATTCTAATTCTACACTTTCATATAATTCATGAGAATTGCCTCCACTGGCTCTGTAACGATAGCCTCACATTAGTCCCTGATCATCTCTTGCTTGACTTATCACCATAGGTCTCTAGCTAGTGTCCCTCCCACTGGTTTCTCCCAGGGTTTTCAAACCATAATCAGTGATCTTCCTAAAATGCAATCAGTGTGACACTCCCCTGAAAACAGACCTGTCTCATGTGCCTCACAACCCACAGAAGAAAGTCTAAATCCCTTCCTTTGGCAAAAAAAGCTTTACCTAGCAGGTGTACTATTTGGGACAACTCTTTTTTTTTTTTTAATTTTAAATAGTATTTTTTTTAAAGATTTTTTATTTATTTATTTGACAGAGAGAGAGAGATCACAAGTAGGCAGAGAGGCAAGCAGAGAGACGGGGGGAAGCAGGTTCTTCGCTGAGCAGAGAGCCTGATGCAGGGCTCGATCCCAGGACCCTGAGATCATGACCTGAGCTGAAGGCAGAGGCTTAACCCACTGAGGCACCCAGGCGCCCCCTATTTTGGGGAACTCTAATCTCTAGTCATATGTAGAGACTAAAATATGTTTTCCAGGAATGCTTTAAATGTAGTTTGTTTGTTTGTTTTCTAATGAGAAAAAAACTTTCATGTCTACAAACTTTACAGTTTTTATGTTTTCGTCTGGATCCCCCTCATGAACTATTACTTTCATTTAAGGATTCAAACCAGGCTTGACCTCCTTTATGAGCCTGTCCTGAACCTAGTGATTAAAACCTACCTTTCTAATTGCAAACATAGAACCCTACACTTTTATCGGAGCACTTTTAATATACCAATGATTCCTTCATTTAAATCCGGGACTACTAGTAAGATCTTGGAAGTCAGAAACAATGTCTTATTGTTGTTGGTATTCACAGGGGCTTATCACCTAGTGGGGTTGGATAAATGAAGCATGAATTAATGAGGAGGGTTGTAGATGTAATTGGGAGATCCTGGCTCTAGCAATTTATTTCCTCTTTAGAGGAAAAGAAAAATATGTAATTGAAAGAAAGATAAATAAATAAAACACAAGCTTTTCCACTGTCCAATTTATGGTGTAATTTGGTCATATTCTGGGTCAAAGGAGTCACATAGGATAAAAGAGTTTACCTTGCATTTGTGCCGACGCCTTCGCTTTAATCTAACACACGAAAGGGGAAAAGTCTGAATTAAAGTAGTTGAGAACTGTCACACATGGCTGTTCTGTGCTCCCAAAAGATGTCTGGAAAGCCAGATTTGAGGGGGTGGGGTGGGAGGAGGAGAGCAAGGCAGAGATGGAGGAAAGAGGGAGCAGAGCGGGGGCGAAGCGAGAGAAATCCAGGAGGGCAGCAAAGGAAAATGCAAGATAATTAGCTGTCGTGATTAAAAGGTTTCATTTTTCAAATCACTTTTCAATCGAATTCATACCATGTGAAATGTTAAGATCTATTTCTAGGCTGAGTAATATGCTGTGGTGGAAAATTTTGATACATAGTTATCTTTGTATTTTATCCATTAAAATATTAAGACAGATTCATTTAATTATCATAACCAAGCATGACAGGGCGCTGGTTTAGCCTTGATGGATTGCCATTTCCAGTCTGACCTAAGTGTGTGGCCCTGAGCCTCGTGTCCGAGCACCTGGGGGCCGAAACCGGCCCATCTGCTCCCAGGCCACGGCGGAGCGCTGCGTGTCCTACGGCTCATTTTCTGATGTGCAGGCTCGGCGCTTCCCTTAGGGAATGGGATTCTGACAGGCACTTTATTTCAACGCCTTGAGTCTCGCATGAAATTGTCACTTTCTCTTGCCTCCTTGCTCGTTAGTTCAATACCATGACGAGACACAGAGTGAGATTTTATACGGAAGCCAAGCCAGGCAACTGTTGTTTTAGGGCACGTGTACTGCTCTCTTTATACACATTCCCAAAGACCAGCAAGTCCCAGAGGACAAGGGAAGGGGAGGAAGTCGGCCCATTTCACCGGAAGATGCAAGGCTTTTATTTGTATGACTCTATGCGTTCACACATGCTATCTTAGCTAAACCTCACAAAATAGCAAAGAATGTTATCGGATGCCCTGTTTTCTTTATCAGCAAAATAAGGCTTCAGCAAATGACTGCAACAGGCATATTAATTTCTAGGCACTCTCCTCCCTGTGCGCTATTATATCCTTTAAGTAGTTCATGAAGGTGCCAACACACAAGTGCCAAACAAAATAATAAATTTAGAGGATTAGTCCGGAAAATATGATCAGTCCTATAGGAAGAGCATTCCAATTTGTGCATTTGGGGGGAACAGAGGTTGGAGGGGGGAGTTTCGACGTCAAAACGAGTATTTTATTCAACGGTCATTCCCTCTTGGCAGTTCCCTAGTCTGCACTTTAATGATGAGGGTTTTATAGAAATGGAACTTTTCACCTTCTGGAATGAAGTGTAGAAAACATCTGGGCACCAAGCTTTGGTTGCCCCCCTCTGATAACGGTGGGCGTGGTCTGTGCACCTTCGCATTTCCATAATGATTTCTCTTTCTCTTGTACTGGACTCATTTTTGTCGTATTTTATTACTGGCTATTCATGCTGGTTCTCCTGCCTCCCATTAAACTGACCGCGAGCGGATACATGAAGGGGCAGGGCCGCAGGACAAAGAATGGGAGGAAAGACAGCCGCGCCATGTTCTGAAAGCTGCAACGCAGACAAGCCGGTCGCAGCAGCATCTCGGGGCTGGCAAGGGGGAGCCCCGAAGCAGAATGAGCACCAACAAGCAGCTCCAGAAAGGGGAGGGGAGAGGCTCCGCTTCACTCAGCAGCTGGTGGTGCAGATGGGTTTACAAACAGGATTCTTTTCAATGTGCGAGAAAATAATGTTGGATGCCTTCCAACCCTCTCGAGCACCATGATGTCTCCCTGACCCTCTGCCTCCCCCCACCGAACTGTGGCAAACACTAGATTTACTCACCAGAGACACTGAACTAGCGGTTCTTTGGTTAGGAGACACAGGCCAGTCTGAGGGTGGGCGTATCACCAGTACAATAGGGGAAGTCATGGAAATCTCTGCATTGAGTAATGAGACCTCCCTCAGCCACTCTCTCTACTGCAAGGAAACTTCTAACCAGGGGACTGGGGAATGCCTTTCTGGTGAAACGCCAAATAAAATATTTACAAAGTGTGAAGCTTGGTAGATAGGCAGAAATAAAATCAACAAGCTTACTCTCCACAGAAGTACAATTAACAAACTACAAATACACACAGAGACTACAATTAGCATTTTATTTCCTAGGTCTTTAATGGGAGTGGCTAGCCAAGAACAACTAGATATTGGACAAAGGATCAATAAAAGAGGTCACAAAATAAAAATTAAAAAATAAATAAATAAAATAATAAAACCACTAACATGTCAGAGTGACCTGGGTAAACTAAAAAAACAAAACAAAAACAAAAAATAAACAAACCAAAAAAAAAAAAAAACAGAGAAAGTATTTCAGAGGAAAGAAACATGAAAAAGAAAGAAGAAAATTTAAAAATGGAAAAGTTCTCAGAATAGTCCTCAGAGAGATTAGAGAGACCGTGAAAGAAAAAAAGGAGAACTAACAACTGAAGCAAAACAAAACAACACACAAAACCCTTTGGAGACATAGAAAGATCTTAGACACAAAAAACAGGAAGAAATTTTTTTAAAGTCAACAAAAGAATAGAAGATAAATGATAAAAGTTGATATCTCTCAAAAGTAAAAAACAACAAGATTTGGAAAACAGGAAAATAAAAATAAGAAATTTAGAGGATTAGTACAGGAAACCTAATATCTACGTAATAGGCATTTAGAAATATAAAGAAGAGAAAACAGATGTGAAGAGGGGCACCTTGGTGGCTCAGTGGGTTAAAGCCTCTGCCTTTGGTTCAGGTCATGATCTCAGGGTCCTGGGATGGAGCCCCACATCCGGCTCTCTGCTCGGCAGGGAGCCTGCTTCCTCCTCTCTCTCTGTCTGTCTCTGCCTACTTGAAATCTCTCTCTGTCTGTCAAATAAATAAATAAAAAATCTTAAAAAAAAAAGAAAACAGATGTGAAGAAATTATAAAAATCAAATTACTTTCTCATGATTGAATGTCGTGAAATTATAGATTTTCCTGATCCAAAGTACATCCAGCTAGGGCGCCTGGGTGGCTCAGTGGGTTAGAGCCTCTGCTTTCGGCTCAGGTCATGATCTCAGCATCCTGGGATCGAGGCCCGCATCGGGCTCTCTGCTCAGCAGGGAGCCTGCTTCCTCCTCTCTCTCTCTCTGCCTGCCTCTCTGCCTACTTGTAATCTCTCTCTCTCTGTGTCAAATAAATAAATAAAATCTTTAAAAAAATTAAAAAATTTAAAAAAATAAACAAAGTACATCCAGCTAAATGAATGATAAAAAGCCCATCCCAAGGTCCACCAAAATTCCTTCTTTATATTTGTGAGCTGGTAATCAGGTATTTGGAAAAATTTGATTACCAGAATGACATTGAACTTCTCAATTGCACTATAGTCTCAACACCAGTGGAGCTCTGCTTCAGTAAAAACTTCAGAGCATAAATTCTGTAGCCTGACAGACTACTGATAAAGACATTATCATCTATGTACATTCTCAATACTTTTATTTCTCAAGTACACTTTCTCAGGAAGACACAAAGAAATCAACTTCTTCCCTCTGACGAGGAATAAAATAAGAAAAAAAAGTATGATTCAGAAAAGAGAATTTCCAACACAGAGAAATTTCCAACTCTAAGCATAATGTTGACAGAAAATTTTCAAATATAATCATTTAAACAATAATATTTTGTGATGTGAATGTACAAGGTGTCAACAGGTAAGTAAAAATAATATTGAAAATTATGTAAAAATAGATAAATGTACTAAAATACTTGTGTCTTTATGTGCCAAGTACTGTGTCAAACCCTGTATGCCTAACCCTCACAACAGGCTCCGAGATGGATATTGCTGTTTACTTTGTCAACCTGTAAACTGAGATTTAGGGAAGTTGATCCACTTCCCACAGTTCTAACAATTTCCAAGTACCATATCTGATATTCAGGTCATGCTAATTCTTAATATAAGTCAAAAATTAAATGACAATTAGTCCTTTGTGTTGTTCTATGAATGGACCTAGAGCTTAAAATTTAGCTTTACTTTGACCTTGAGCATGAATCTCCTACCTTGAATAGACCAAGGTCTGGGTGAAACATTACTAACTAGCAAATTCATCCTTATAAATCAAAAAGGAGAATAAGAAACCATTAACAACAGTGACAACTTATTATTTTATAGTTTTATAAAACTAAATACAGTTATTTAAATTCACATCTAACCCAATCTCTGCTCTTTCATGTCAAAAACAAGTAACATCCATCAACAACAATAAAAAAATATGATTTTCTAGACCTCTTTTGCTACTGGAGTTTTGACCATCATGTGAAAGTATAACAATCATTACTTTGCAAGTTAATTGTTTATAAGTGCTCTTTGTAGCGTGCCTGATAACATAATTAGTTGTGTTAGGTTTCCTTTCCACAGCTAGAGTGGGAAAGCCACTGTAATGTACTGAACACCATTAAATTAGACTACTTACCTCAAAACAGAAAAAAAAATATGTTTTAAGCTCGATCACCTGCAAAATGTCCACTCTTCAAGGAGGGCCAACTATGTTATGTGGTCATCATTCTAGAAAGGTCTGAGACATCCATGATACCCAGCTATCATCTATTTTCCTTGCCTGATTCCAGTTTAGCACTGGAAGGGAATTCAGTCTGAAAATAATCAAAGCTAACTCTTAAATAGTATGAGGATGTGCTAGGAATGGTTTTGAATGTCTTGAATTCAATGTCTTACTCATTTTAACATCTCTGTATGATAGGCATATTATTCTTACTCTCTCGTTACAGATGAGGACACTAAGGACAAAAGAGAACAAGAAACTTTGTAAGGCTACCCAACTGATACGTGTCCAGAGCTAGGATTCATACCTTGGCACTCTGGTTTTAGAGTTTGTTCTCTCAATACATCTCTCTGGAAAAATGGGAGATTGTGGGGGTGCCTGGGTGTCTCCATCAGTTAAGTGTCAGTGTTCACCTAAGGTCATGATCCCAGTGTACTGGGATCGAGCCCCACATCGGGCTCCCTAATCAATGAGAAGTCTGCTTGTCCCTCTCCCTCCCTCCTGCTCCTTCTCTTCCTCCTCTTTCTCTCCCTCTCTGTCTCTTAAATAAATAAATAAATAAATAAATAAATAAATAAATAAATAAATAAACAAATAAAATATTTTTAAAAAACGGGAAATTGTGGGCATATACATTAGTATTAAGATACCACCTTTCTAACGGAGTGACCTGAATAAAATAGTTCTGCTCTCTGGTCCTCCATTGCTTCATCTGTAATATTGGGATAATAAGGATACTTAGACGACTGAAGAACAATATATGTGCGAGGAATCTGTAAACTCTTAAATCGTATAAAATGTTATTTACTTTTAAGGGAAGCAAATTCACATGACTGACATTTTTTGAGACATGGTTCAAACTAAAACACAGACTGGCAGAAGAGGCAGGAACATGTTTATAACTTCTGACCCCGGTAATTCTATGGAGCTGAACTTAAGACTCCTTTGAAATTAGGGACAATTGAACGGCAGTGTGCACGGTGGTGGGGATTGCAGAGTGTGGAAAGACATCAATAAGCTCACCTGCGAGCAACAGAAATTGAGAACTTGGAGAGTCAATGAGATTTTCAGGCTTAATAGGACAAATGTAATTAACTGAATATTAAGTCTTCTTTCCCACAGGACTGCAGTGGAAATTGGCCTTTGACAGAATAGCATAATTCAGTCAATAATCACATTGAAGTGGCGAGTAGAATTCAGAAATGAAAGCTGCAGTGAAATGCACCCAGGAATGTATGGTTCTGAATGCTGTGTTCATTCTCGTGGCTTGAGCATTGCTAAGTAGTATTTTTTCATAGTTCAGAAAATTCTTAAACTTAAGGATGTGGGTTTTGAAGGTCCTAGGTGGCTATAAATGTCATAATGAAATAGGACTCTTTCAAGGGTAGGAGAAACAAATCTTTGTTCTAGGACCACCCAGTGCCAGCTCTACTTTAAATCAAAGAAAAAAATTAAAATAACAAATACAACTTGAATAAAGAGTTAGGCCTTTTAATCACCGAAAATTCAAATTTTACTTACTCAGTTAATTAGCAGCTGGCACATCAAATGATATATGATGCCAATTCTGGTAAAAATGGAACATTTAAAAAATAACGTACGAGTAGGTAGAAAAATCTTTTCAAGTAAATAAAGATCTGTAAAATTCTGCATTTGGATCGGGGTTCAAAACATGTCAGTTTAATTAATTTCAGCAGAAAATTATGTCAACTCTTGGAGAATCATAATCATCAGTGGATATTTCTCAGACATCTGCTGCTAAAGCTTTCAATTGACAATTAAGCAAAGAAGAGAGAATAAGTGTAAAATTCAATATTTTATTGTTGGTTCAATATTTGTTGAGTTCAAGGTCCATAATAAGGAAACCCTTTTTGTATAATTTTTTTTTAACTTTGTAGTTTTGATTTCTTGTGGCTTATGTCTATGGCTGAACTTCTCCAGAACTAAAAAGATTAAAACAAATAGCTAGATAAGAAGATAATCTCTATTTCCTCAAGATCATTTGTGTGCTTCTCTTGTTAGCATTTTATCCACAATGCAATGTTACATATGCAAAAATGAAAAAAAAAAAAGGTATAGGAACAGACTGGAAAATAACTAAGTTGTGCTAAATGAGGTGTTCCCAGGAAAGCTAGCAGCCACAGATATATCTAAAACTATGAAAAAAAAAAAACAACAACAACAAAAAGCCAGCTTACAAAAATTGTGCCCCTAGTTAGTACCCATGGCACTTGCTTTTGTGGTCAAAATAGAAAGGAAACTTGAAGAAAAAATGTTAAATGTTCTTGGAATTACCAACGGCAGGTGGGTGTGCTTTCTCATTTCACTTTTAACTATCTCCTAGAAAAAAGAAATGAATTGCTTTTAAAAATCTTTCTGCAACACTTTCAGAAAGCTCAGAAAACAGTACATGCTCTTCAAGATGCAACCCAGTTTTTTTTTTTTTTTAAAGATTTTATTTATTTATTTCACAGAGGGAGAGAGATCACAAGGAGGCAGAGAGGCAGGCAGAGAGAGAGGGGGAAGCAGGCTCCCTGCTGAGCAGAGAGCCCCATGTGGGCCTCGATCCCAGGACCCTGAGATCATGACCTGAGCTGAAAGCAGAGGCTTTAACCCACTGAGCCACCCAGGCGCCCGCAACCCAGTTTTTAAATGATCTTTATTTGATTGTATGAACATATGAAATGAATGTTTTTTTCTTGATAGTTCTTTGGCTAATATTCTGTGTATCTTGATTTCTTGTACCTGACCAGTGAGGAGACGTCGACAGCAGTTTTAGTTATGTAAAAAAAGAAAAAAAAAAAAGAAACTTTTGTTCAAGTGAGAATTCCAGTCACACACACACTCTCTCTCTCTCTCTCTCTCTCTCTTTTTCTCAGCCCACGGCTGTGTGCATGGCCGTGTGTGCACGTGTGTACATGTGTGCAGTTGTGAAGAACTTTGCTATTTCATTCTTCCTTTCTCCCCTTTTCTGCCTCAATCTTCTAAGAATAGGAGAGAATTCAGAGGTCACTCAAGATAGCTGGCTTCTCCGTAATGTCCTTTTTTTGGGCTGTTGCTTCTCTTCTGGTGGGCACTAATAACTATCATTGTCCTTCACGGGTCGAACATCTAAAGAGCAGCTTGATAATGGGGAGCATTGTGAGATTTTCAGAGCCTGGCAGGGGAATAGATTCTTTAGTTATCATGGGTAAATTTGCTCTGACTTGACCTGTCCAAATATATTTCCCCTAAACTCTCCTCCATCCTCTTTGCTGGTCTCAGTGCCGGTTTTCATGGGGTAAGACACCCTCAAAATATCTGTCGCTTGCTCATCTTCTTCATTGTTCAAATTATTACTGCAAAATGCATGTGCATTTGCAAGCCACTCATGCTCTTGCTAGCATTCTTTTCTCTGCCCTGCGGTCTTTCACCAATGCCCTGCTTACCCTTCCCAAATAGGGCTGGTGGTCAAACCTGCTATTTAAATAAACATTCCTCAAGGATGGGATGCTAGTCTAAATTTTAGGCATCCTTGATCTTTATGAATGATTTTATTGGAGCCTTCTGACTCCCTTTTAACTTAGATGGGACTAGAGGCCCTTTAAATCTTCCAAATGCCATAGTAATTTTGAGACGACAAAGATAGCCTTCTATACCCTCAAACTCCAAGTCCTTTTTTAGACGAAGATGATGACTGAAAATAGATGGGCCAAATCAATCTCCAGTGTAACTGCTTTTAAGAAAATCATTATTTCTTACCTTAATGTTTGCAGTCACCTATGAAATGATGTCACTGTCTCCCATCTAATCCCCCTACAATATGACTTCCAAAGTTTAGTCAACCAATAGAGGTAGTATTGCAGAGTGTTCAAAGCCCTGGATTCAAGTCCTAGCTCCAATAGGTGCTTACTGGCTCTTACTTTGGGCAGTTCCATTAAGTGCTCTATCCTCAATCTCCTTATGTATAAACTGATAATAATAGTGTTTATTTTTTAATGTCACTAGGAATATTAATAACAGAATCTGTGTAGAGGACACATGTTAACATTTAACAAATATTAGCTACTTTGATTAAGAATCATTTTTAATGGGGCACCTCGGTGGCTCAGTCAGTTAAGCCTCTGCCTTCGGCTTGGTCATGACCCATGCCCATGACCATAAGCCTGAGCAGGGAGCCTGCTTATCCCTCTCCCTCTGCCTGCTGTTTCCCTTGCTTATGCGCTCTCTCTCTCTCTGTCAAATAAAGAAATAAAATCTTTAAAAAAAAAAAACACTGTTTTACTTAGGATCCATTCTATTCAAAGATAATATTGGAATGTCTGCCTCCTAGTCCTTTGAGATAGACAGTGTTTTCTACATTTTACAAGGATGAGATAGAAGTTGATAGAGAATAAGTAATTGCCTAAGTTACCACAAGTGGAAAGTAGAACAGTTAGAATTTTAGTTCAGGATATTTTGAATTTTAAAACAAACAAACAAACAAAAAGAAAACATAAGAAACATAAAAAAAAGTTAAGAAACTTGGTATTTTCCTTTACACAGACAGGCATTTTGTGATCAATTTTCTTCAATGGCTTTGCACATTCGTAGGTCCAAAGTCCTTTGCAAGGTACATAAATCTTCCCTGATTTGGTCTTTTCCTCATCATCTAACCAGAACAACTTCCCTGAACAGCTGTGACATTTTTAGTTCTAGCTCTCTGCAATCAGCAGGCTCTTTCTTCCCTTCCTGTCTCTACATGTGCCATTCTTTCAGCTAGAGATGCTCTCCCTTTCCTTCACCTTGATTCAGCTGGAGAACTTTTGTTCAGTTCAAGACTCTACGTCTGGACTCTTTCAGGATTGACTTCCTCTACACATCATGGTTACTTTCTATGATTTCATTATTATTGTTAATATTAATCATTTTAAATTTATTGTGTGAAACACAGTGGGGAAAAAACCCTGAACTGATAACCAGGAGACCTGGGTATTATAATTGTAAATAAACAATTTAGTGTACGATTGGTGTAAAAAATATGGATATGGTTTTCATTTTGCCTCAGTTGTTTCCTGGGTAAAATGGATTAATCACACCACACAGTATGTCTAAGATCACATCCAGCCTACATATTTTGAAAAATTTGAACAAGCTCTCATTCCCTTAAATTCATGGCCCTGAAATCAAGACCTGAGCTGAGATCAAGAGTCAGACAACTTAACTGACCAAGCCACCCAGCCGTCCCCTCTTTATTCCCTTCTACAGAAAAATAGGTGTGCAGTTGAAGAAAAAAATAAATGAAAATTAATGTTTGATCAAATTTTAAAATTTTTGTTATCATCTACCTGGTCTCTTTGTCTCATGATTTGTTTCTCAAATATCTCCTCTTTTTTTCCTCCTCCTACAAAATGTTAGTGAGAGAGATTTTATATATAAAATCAAATTTTCACATGTTATACATATATTTATATGTGTATATAACAAACATGTTCACTTTATACATACACTTACATGTTCTTTAATTACCACGGAACAATCCTTAAGCAAATTAAGTCTAGTTTTAGTGCTTTGACTGTCATATTCATCTTAAAACTTATTTGGGTTTATTAAACAGCTCACATCTTTTCTCAACTTTCAAGCTAGAGTTTAGTAGGGACAAGCCAGTGTGCAATTCTGTGATATCAAAGCAAAATGAGCTTTTGATTTCACATGATTCTAATAAGATCATATATAGCTAAGCATCTTTCACTTTCATTGAATTTAATTTGATTTTATTAGAGAAAGGTAAAATTTTCCCATAAATAATGTTTAATTTAAAACAAACAAGCTAGAGGCGCCTGGGTAGCTCAGTCAGTTAAGTGTCTGCCTTCCACTCAGGTCATGATTCCAGGATCATGGGATCGAACCCCAGTTGGGCTCCTTGCTCAATGGGGAGCCTGCTTCTCCCTCTGCCTACAGCTTCCCCTGCTTGTGTTCTCTCTCTTTCTGACAAATCAATCAACCAATTAAAAAAAAAAAAATAAAACAAACTAGCAAAACAATAAGACTTTTAAGTTTACAATTAAATTTTTAAATTTACAATTAAATTACAAAATTAATTTACAATTAAATTTTAAATAATCTGTAAGTTATAGCATTTTTCACACGTTAAGACAAAGGTTAACACAGTACAGACCAGGAAACCAAAGTTCTTTTTTAAATTTCTTTACCTTCAGCAGAAGTTCCAGGACTGTTGAAAACATTAAACTCTATTTATAGACATTTGCAAAATCTGAAGAACGTGGAGCAAAACAGTAAAAATGTGAAAGGCTTTCCCCTGGAATCCAAGGGGAATTAAAACACAATCACACACACGCATGTTGCCATGGAGGGTATGATTTTAAGGATTCGAGGTATGTAATCATGACAGAACGTAAAAAATAGAAATAGTCCCCATTACAAAAATTAGATATTCTAAACGATGTCAGGAAAAATAACTAGGAGGTTATAAACATTGGGCTTTGGAGTAAGTTTCACCTAAATTTCAAGCTTGACTGTAACATTTTTAGGGATATGATCCTGAACAAGTCATGGAACTGGGTGTGAGTTTACCCATATGCAGTGTGGGGATAACACAGAATTCCTAGGGTTATCATAAGGATCCATAAAACATGGATGTAAATTACACAGGACAGGATCTGAGGCACAAGAACTGCCTCGCAAGCACTTGTTACTATCAGGCAGATCATGGGGACATTAGTGAAACTTTGAGGATTTCTTTTACTTTTTTGACAGTACTAGCAAAACTACAGTGAAAATTCTCATTAACAAATATGTCCCTCACTAAAGAAACTGAGCAGGAATTCCATATATGAATTATGTACATGGAGTCCATATATCATATGGTGTGTGCATTCATAATATTTATGAGATAATAGTTAAAAAACTACACTATAAATCTGTAGTACCTAAAAGGAAAGCAATGTAATCCAAATTTTGAAAATAACCTGATACTACACTGGGGAAAAATCATCTCAGAACATGCTAAATACCAGGGTTTGGATGGGAGGTGGAGGATAGAGAGACTTTAATATAATTCACAAAAATAGAAATCACTATATGTTATTGATTTGTTAATAATTTAAGTATTTAGATATACATGCATCATCATTTGAAAACATGTATATAGATAGATATGTGCACATATATAACACACTGTTAAGAACAAGACAGCAGGCCCAAAATGGAGTCACTTACACTAAGCTTCACAATACCAAAATCACTGTAACTAAATTACAGTCTGGCTCTCTCAGAAATGGAATCTTAAGCCAGTCAATCAGGAATCACCTGATCAGCTCTGGTTAAATAATCTGCCTGATAAAACCCTGCGATCCCCTAAGGGAAAGTTACTGTACAATAATCAACCCCCTTTGATTATTTGATTTGATTAGTATTACTTCTTTTTTCTTGCTCCCTTCTACCTAAAAAGTCTCATTTTGTACAGTCCCTCTGAGCTTCTTTTTTCTTTTTTTTTTTAAAGATTTTATTTATTTATTTGACAGAGAGAGAGAGAGATCACAAGTAGGCAGAGAGGCAGGCAGAGAGAGCGGAGGAAGCAGGCTCCCTGCTGAGCAGAAAGCCCAGTGCAGGGCTCCATCCCAGGACCCTGAGATCATGACCTGAGCTGAAGGCAGAGGCTTTAACCCACTGAGCCACCCAGGCGCCCTCTGAGCTTCTTTTTATCTGGTAGATTGGATGCTGACCAATTGTAATCCAATTTTGCTCAAATTAACTCTTAACATTTTTAAAATTCATTTGTTCATTTAATTGTTCATTCTTTTGTTCAACAAATATTTATTGAATGTTAGCTATGTGATAGGCACATTAGTGCCTACGTTTTTGTTTGTTTGTTTGTTTGTTTGTTTGCCCCAGGGGTGCAGGTCTGTGAATCATCAGGCTTACACCTTTCACAGCACTCTCCATAACACAAACCCTCCCCAATGACCATAACCCATCCACCCTATCCCTACCCTCCCATCCCCCAAACTCTTAACATATTAATATGCATCAGTTGATCTTTTAACAATATGTATATGAATAGATATTTATAAAGTTAAAGTTCATAGCAAAACTCAAAATCAGGTTATAATGTTTTAAACAACACTAAAACACTAAATAAATTTTGTTCCTAATAATATACAATATTATATATTATATAATAATATAACATTTAATATAATTATATAATATATAACATGTTATATATAATTATATATATATATATAAAATAGAGAGTGATTGAAGAGAGACAGAGAGAAAGGGGAGAGAGATAAGCATGGAGATTAACTATCTCCTAAAGTGCTTGAATAGGAAATAAAAGTCACAATCGCAGAATATCTAAACCCTAAAAATGGTTAAATTTTTACAGAATACAAGCTTAATATTTATAGTATGCAACACATTCATTACTGAAGACATACAAAAATAAATTAAATATAATAGTCATAAAGTTAAAGAAAATTGAGGAAACAAATGGCAATAAATTAAAATTAGACATAAATAATTAAATATTTTTAAGTAGGATTATCAAAATATCCAAAATCCCTCTTTGCACAATTAAAAAAATATATATGCATTAATTAGATTAACATAATCAAATAATCAAAACAGAAAATAAGTCCTCAAACACAAACTATTGGGATTAAAATAATTATAATAACTGATTACATAATACATTATATTATACACTATCATGTTAATCAATTAGAAAACTTGAATGATGTATAACTTTTAAGGTAATGTTTGTTTCAAAACATGTTTTCCAAAATTACATATTTGGCAAAAATAAGGAGTCCATTACTAATTCTTGTATGAAATCTTTCAGCTGTCAACATATAATATGAACAATTCTATATAGAAAATAAAATAAGGACAATAGTTTTTTTGTTTTCATAACACATATCAATATCTGACAGAGTACAACAGACAGAAACAAAACAAAACAAAATTTCATTCTATTTTATCTATAAATTGTGATGTAAATCCTAAATTATACTTTAGGAAATAGAAGAATTAAAATAATATACAAAACAGTAATACATTCTGATAAATTAGGGTTCATTCAAGTTGGCTAATACAATGAATAATTCAATTCAGTATAGTCATAATCTAATGGAGTAAAAAAAAAATTCAATAAGAAAGCAAAAAGTAATTTGATAAATTCAACTTGTATTTTTTATTTAAATTGGCCACAATCTGTATAAAACAACCAAAAACAAACAAAATCATCAGTAATAATAAAAATTATGTCTACCATTTCTGATAACTCATATAGTAATTCTGAAATAACTGTTCTTTTAAAAATAGATAAGAAAAATGCATTTCCATGTTTTCTCACAATTATATTTTTGCTGTTCTTTTACAATGAAAGTGCTAAAACTAGTCATCTACACTTAATGCTGTCGACAACTCTTCTTCCATGCTTTTTAAATTCCATTTCAGTTAGGGTCTTGTTCCAACTAGTCCACAGGACACCATCCACTTTGAGTTTTTGTCGTATCTCACTGGACGCTCCTTCTGTTTAGTTTCCTACCTAGTCACCTCTTCCACACATGTGAGCAGTAGAATATTCCTGAGTTCAGTTCTTGGACCTCAACTGTGTCTATCTGCCATTACTCTTTTGGTAACTTCTTCAGTTGCATGTCATTAAATAAATCTATATGCCCACAAATCCAAAATGTTTATCTTTTTTTAAAAGATTTTATTTATTTATTTATTTGAGAAAGAGCAAGAGTGAGAGAGAAGCAGAGGGAGAGGGAGAAGCAGGCTCCCTGCTGAGCAGGGAACCTGAGACAGGGCTCAACATGACCTGAGCCAAAGGGAGACACTTAACCAGGAGCTCCCCACAAATTTTTATCTTTAGCTCAGACTTCTTCCTGATCTTCAGATGTTTATATATAACTGCCTGGTTGACATTTACTGCTCATCTCCAAATGGACATTTAGTAGACATACAAAAATATGTATGACCAAAAGTGAAATCTGAATTTTTCCCCATTCTATCCAAAGAAAGTTTTCCAATCTATGTTTATGAAACTCCATCATTCTAGCTGCACAGGCCAACAACCCTGAAGTCATCCTTGGGTCTACATTCCATCCATCATGAAAATCTGTTGATTCTTTCAAATCTCAGTATATTTAGAAGCTGACCATGGCTTATAATTTCCATTGCTAATACTTCCATCTGAGTCATAATTACTTTCCATTTGGCTTAGTGCAATAGCTTTCTTGCAGTTCTTCTTCCCACTATACTTGATCCCACTCTATACTTTAAAACAGCAGCTGGAGTTAACTGCATAAATGAAAATCAAACCGTAACTCTTCTTTCTTCAAGACTCTGTAAAGGTTCTCCGCTTCCCTCAGAGCTGACATCATACAAAGTTATCAAATACCCTACATGATACGATTGCTTTTTCCTTTCTGTTCTCATCTGTTATCATTTCAACCATATTGATCCCTCTGTTGTTCCTTGGTAACATCGGGCACATTCCAACATGCATCCCTCTCCCTGGAAATGTCTTCTTCTGGATAATTCTTTCAATCTCTTCATATCATTGCTTAATTATTATTTTTTTCCAATATGTTAATTTTCACAGTATCGTCACGATTATTTTTTTATTTCCTTGTTGTTGCAAATTCTACTTCATTGCCAGCTGTGAGAAAATGAAGCTGAGCTCTTTAAATTTTTTCTTTGTCACTGGTCTAAGTTAACCTTTGTCAGGAGAGGGCACTCCAGACACATTACAGGAGAAAGGAGTTTCCTCTTCCTGCTTCCAGTATGATCTCTGCAGGCTCCTACAGAACAAGGGACTTTTCCAGTGTTTGACTTTTCCACTGTGGCTTCTCCAGCACCAAGATTCTATAATAATTTCTCCAACACTGGGATCCTGCAGAGCGTTATAGTTGGCTCAGCAACAGCAGGGGACTTTTCCTTAGGAAATTTTGCTTGTGAACATCCTTCCCTAACACTCCAGAAGGTGCTTTCCAGCAAGTTCCACCCAGAGCACCTCAGTGATTTCTCTGCAGTTTAGTGCATCACAGTCATGCATTCTCAAACTATATCTGGACTGCCATTTTACTTTACAAGTTACACATTTATAATTTGTTAGACTACTTCACAATGGGAAAATTCTGCCTTTGTGATCAGAAAACAACATTACTAAGTATTTAAAAATATAGCTGATATATATTTCTCTAGTCATTTTCATGTACTTTAAAAATTATTTCTCTGTTTACATCAAATAGATGCAAAACTTATATTGCGCTCACAACTATTCTGATCAGTTATTCAATGCGTATCGGAGAGCACAGGAAAATTCAAGATTCACAATTTTGCCACAGGTCTGAAGTCTGATGTTTTTTATAGTGTATTATTTTGTTCACTACTTCGGTGACTGATTATTTAGCTACGTAGCCAAATATAAGTTTAGAAAAGAAGATGTCCAATATTCTACTACAAATTAAATAAGAAATTAATCAAATAAGTAGAATAAGTTTATTTTTAAGTGCTATAAAATGGAAAATATATATGTGTGTGTGTGTGTATGTGTGTGTGTGTATACATAAACATATATAACTCCCAGCAATGTAGGACAATGAAGGTATGGAGAGAAGAAGAAAAAGACAGAGGCAGAGTCACAGAAAGACAGACACAGAGATTGAGGCTACGGAGACAAATTATACTGAGCATTCTCTACTTCCTATCAATCTTCAAGCAGTTCTTTCAGAAAGCAATGGTCCAGAGCAGAAAACTAGATTTTTGCTATTGTGATCAAAACCCAGTTGCCCGATACTGCCAATGTCTTGTGTGCTACAAACACATTTAAATGATAATAAAACAGCAGTATTGAAGATGTTCCAGCTCATATTCATTTGACAATGAGAAAATATAGTATGCTTTGATTGTAATTGCTGTCAGACATTGAAATGGTCCTTCCACACATATTTGTTCTAAATTTATTTTCTCTGCAACTTGTAATGGTGTCACTAGCCAGTCAGCAACTGGGAAACAACAGAAAACATTTTAGGTAAATTGAGAGTCTTTCTTTTTTTTTTTTTTTTTTAAGATTTTTTTTTTTTTAATTCTTTTGA